>NC_069408.1:82306120-82308620 GCF_026875155.1 Cherax quadricarinatus
TCCCCTTAACCCTTTTCTGTCCGTTCCTTCCGCATTCCATTAATTCACTTGCCCCTGACATCCTATTTTTGGGATTTCACTTTTTTTTAACTTGTTAGGATGCACTAGTTTTTGCAATCTATAAACTTTAAGTGCCGAGGTGTGTGTGTGTGTGTGTTTGTGTTTGTGTGTGTGTGTTTGTGTTGTGTGTGTTTGATGTGTGTTGTGTGTGTTTGTTGTGTTTGTGTGTGTTTGTGTGTGTTTGTGTGTGTTTTGTGTGTGTGTGTTTGTGTGTGTGTGTTTGTGTGTGTGTTGTGTGTTTGTGTGTGTGTTTGTGTGTGTGTTTGTGTGTGTGTTTGTGTGTGTGTTTGTGTGGGTGTGTGTGTGTTTGTGTGTTTGTGTGTGTGTATATGTTTGTGTGTGTGTGTGTGTGTGTGTGTACTCACCTAGTTGAGGTTGCAGGGGTCGAGTCCAAGCTCCTGGCCCCGCCTCTTCACTGGTCGCTACTAGGTCACTCTCCCTGTACCATGAGCTTTATCGTACCTCTGCTTAAAGCTATGTATGGATCCTGACTCCAATACATCGCTTCCCAAACTATTCCACTTCCTGACTACTCTGTGGCTGAAGAAATACTTCCTAACATCCCTTTGATTCATCTGTGGCTTCAACTTCCAACTATGCCCCCTTGTTACTGTGTCCAGTCTCTGGAACATCCTGTCTTTGTCCACCTTGTCAATTCCTCTCAGTATTTTGTAAGTCGTTATCATGTCCCCCCTATCTCTCCTGTCCTCCAGTGTCGTCAGGTTGATTTCCCTTAACCTCTCCTCATAGGACATACCTCTTAGCTCTGGGACTAGTCTTGTTGCAAACCTTTGCACTTTCTCTAGTTTCTTTACATGCTTGGCTAGGTGTGGGTTCCAAACTGGTGCCGCATACTCCAATATGGGCCTAACGTACACGGTGTATAGGGTCCTGAACGATTCCTTATTAAGATGTCGGAATGCTGTTCTGAGGTTTGCCAGGCGCCCATATGCTGCAGCAGTTATTTGGTTGATGTGCACTTCAGGAGATGTGCCTGGTGTTATACTCACCCCAAGATCTTTTTCCTTGAGTGATGTTTGTAGTCTCTGACCCCCTAGACTGTACTCCATCTGCGGTCTTCTTTGCCCTTCCCCAATCCTCATGACTTTGCACTTGGTGGGATTGAACTCCAGGAGCCAGTTGCTGGACCAGGTCTGCAGCCTGTCCAGATCCCTTTGTATTTCTGCCTGGTCTTCGATCGAATGAACTCTTCTCATCAACTTCACGTCATCTGCAAACAGTGACACCTCGGAGTTTATTCCTTCCGTCATGTCGTTCACAAATACCAGAAACAGCACTGGTCCTAGGACTGACCCCTGTGGGACCCCACTGGTCACAGGTGCCCACTCTGACGCCTCGCCTCGTACCATTACTCGCTGCTGTCTTCCTGACAAGTATTCCCTGATCCATTGCAGTGCCTTCCCTGTTATTCCTGCTTGGTCGTCCAGTTTTTGCACTAATCTCTTGTGTGGTACTGTGTCAAACGCCTTCTTGCAGTCTAAGAAAATGCAATCCACCCACCCCTCTCTCTCTTCTCTTACTGCTGTCACCATGTCATAGAACTCCAGTAGGTTTGTGACACAGGATTTCCCGTCTCTGAAACCATGTTGTCTGCTGGTGATGAGATCATTCCTTTCTAGATGTTCCATCATTCTTCTCCTGACAATCTTTTCCATGATTTTGCATGCTATACATGTCAGTGACACTGGTCTGTAGTTTAGTGCTTCATGTCTGTCTCCTTTTTAAAGACTGGTACCACATTTGCTGTCTTCCATGCCTCAGGCAATCTCCCTGTTTCGATAGATGTATTGAATATTGTTGTTAGGGGTACACATAGCGCCTCTGCTCCCTCTCTCAGGACCCATGGAGAGATGTTATCTGGCCCCATTGCCTTTGAGGTATCTAGCTCACTCAGAAGCCTCTTCACTTCTTCCTCGGTTGTGTGTACTGTGTCCAGCACATGGTGGTGTACCCCACCTCTCCGTCTTTCTGGAGCCCCTTCTGTCTCCTCTGTGAACACTTCTTTGAATCTCTTGTTGAGTTCCTCACATACTTCACTGTCATTTCTTGTTGTCTCTCCTCCTTCCTTCCTTAGCCTGATTACCTGGTCTTTGACGGTTGTTTTCTTCCTGATGTGGCTGTATAACAACTTCGGGTCAGATTTGGCTTTTGCTGCTATGTCGTTTTCATATTGACGTTGGGCCTCCTTCTTATCTGTGCATATTCGTTTCTGGCTCTACGACTGCTCTCCTTATTCTCCTGGGTCCTTTGCCTTCTATATTTCTTCCATTCCCTAGCACACTTGGTTTTTGCCTCCTTGCATCTTTGAGTGAACCATGGGCTCATCCTGGCTTTTTCATTATTCCTGTTACCCTTGGGTACAACCCTCCCTCAGTCTCCTTGCACATTGTGACTACATATTCCATCATCTCATAACTGG
>NC_069408.1:82313620-82353341 GCF_026875155.1 Cherax quadricarinatus
TCCGTACTCGACTGAAGAAGCCTACTGTGTAGGCGAAACATTTCGAAATAAAGATACCTAACTGTTGCATGTGTCTTACCTAACAACAGTATACAGTGTCTTGAACGATTCCTTACTGAGGTATCAGAGCTCTATTCTCAGGTTTGCCAGGCGCCCATGTGTTGCAGCAGTTATCTGGTTGATGGGTGCTTCCGGACACATGCTCGGGGTTATACTCACCATAAGATCTTTCTCCTTGAGTGAGGTTTGCAGTCTTTGGCCACCTAGCCTATACTCTGTCTGCGGTCTTCTTTGTCCTTCCCCGATATTCATGACTTTGCATTTGGCGTCGTTAAATTCGAGAAGCCAGTTGCTGGACCAGGTGTCCAGCCTGTCCAGGTCTCTTTGAAGTCCTACCTGATCCTCATCTGATTTATTTCTCCTCATTAACTACACATCATCTGCGAGCAGGGAAACTTCTGAGTCTATTCCTTCGGAGTGTTAGTTAGTTACCATTTTGTCCTAGGCACATCCCGATTATATACTAGGCCTTTTGTATATGTGTGTGTATGTGTGTATGCGTATTTGCGTGTGTGTGTGTGTACTCACCTACTTGAGATTGCAGAGGTCGAGTCCAAGCACCTTGCCCCGACTCTTTTGTGTGTGTGTGTGTGTGTGTGTGTGTGTGTGTGTGTGCGTGCGCATGTGTGTGTGTGTGTGTACTCACCTAATTGTGGTTGCAGGGGTCAAGTCAAACACCCATGTAGTGAGTGTGTGTGTTTGTGTATGTGTGTGTGCTTGTATGTAAGTATTTGTGTGTATGTTTCTGGTGTGTACTCACCTATTTGTACTCACCTATTTGTGGTTGCAGGGGTCGAGTCACAGCTCCTGGCCCCGCCTCTTCGCTGATTGCTACTAGGTCCTCTCTCTCCCTGCCCCATGAGCTCTATCATACCTCGCCTTAAAACTATGTACGGTTCCCGCCTCCACTACGTCACTTTCTAGGCTATTCCACGGCCTGACAACTCTATGACTGAAGAAATACTTCCTAACATCCCTTTGATTCATCTGAGTCTTTAACTTCCAATTGTGACCTCTTGTGTCTGTGTCCCTTCTCTGGAACATCCCGTCTTTGTCCACCTTGTCTATTCCGCGCAGTATTTTATATGTCGTTATCATGTCTCCCCTGACCCTCCTGTCCTCCAGTGTCTTCAGGCCGATTTCCCTCAACCTTTCTTCGTAGGACAATCCCCTTAGCTCTGGGACTAGTCTTGTTGCAAACCTTTGCACTTTCTCTAATCTCTTGACGTGCTTGACTAGGTGTGGATTCCAAACTGGTGCTGCATACTCCAGTATGGGCCTGACGTAAATCGTATACAGAGTCTTAAACGAATCCTTACTGAGGTATAGGAACGCTATCCGTAGGTTTGCCTGGCGCCCTTATGCTGCAGCAGTTATCTGATTGATGTGCGCCTCAGGAGATGTGCTCGGTGTTATACTCCACCCCAGATTTTTTCCTTGAGTGAGGTTTGCAGTCTTTGGCCATCTAAACTATTTTGTGTCTGCTGTCTTCTTTGCCCTTCCTCAATCTTCATGACTTTGCATTTGGCAGGGTTAAATTCAAGGAGCCAGTTGCTGGACCAGGCTTGTAGCCTGTCCAGGTCTCTTTGTGGTCCTGATCCTCATCCGATTTTATTCTTCTCATTAACTCGCATCATCTGCAAACAAGGACACTTCTGAGTCTATCCCTTCCGTTATGTCGTTCACATATACCAAGAACAGCACAGGTCCTAGTACTGACCCCTGTCGAATCCCGCTTGTCGACAGGCGCCCACCTGACACCCTAGTCGCGTACCAAGAATCTGATGTTGCCTTCCCTGTCAGGTATTCACTTATCATTGCAGTGGCCTTTACTGTTATGTGTGCCTGATCCCTGTAGCTTTTGCAGTAAACCTCTGTGAGGAAACTGAGTTCGAAGTCCTTCTTGCAGTCCAAAAATATGGCAGTCGACCACACCTCTCTCTCTTTCTTACTTCTGTCACCTTGTCATAAAACTCTAGTAGGATTTGTGACACAGGATTATTCCTTCCCTGAAACCGTGCTGGTTGTTCAATTATACACTTGTTTCTTTCCTGGTGCTCCACCAACTCTCCTCCTGGATGATCTTACTCCATACCTTGCATACTATACACGTTGGGTGGGTGATACAGGTCTGTAGTTTAGTGTCTCATGTTCTGTCTCCCTTTTAAAAATTGGGACTTACATTGCCATTTTGTTTCTATACCTCATGGAATGCCCCAGTTTCAAAATGATTTGATGAAGATCTTGGTTAATGGCTCACACAATATCTCTGCTCCCTCCTTAAGACCCATGTGAGAGATGTTGTCTGGTCCCACCGCCTTTGAGGTGTCAAGTTCGCATAGCAGCTACTTCACCTCCTCCTTGGTTATATGCACCGCATCCACACTGCTGGTGTGCCCCCCCTGTTCTGATTTCCTGGAAGTCCCTACTGTTTCCTCACCTGTAAATACCTCTGTTAAATCATGTGTTTACCTCCCTGACATACCTCTTGTCGTTTCATGTGAAATTCCCCATCACCCATCCTCAGTCCTGATTACTCTGGTCCTTGACTGTTGTTTTCCTCTGATGTGGCTGTACAACAGCTTCGGGTCAGTCCTTTACTTTTGATGCTAATGTCATTTTCATATTGTCTCTGGGAGCCTCCCTTTCTTATCTGTCATATTCTTTTTCTGGTCTATTCGGCTAATTTCTTTATTTTCCTGAGTTCTCTAGTCTTCTGTACCTTTTCCATTTCTCTAGTACACCTAGTTTTTACCCCCTACAAATTTGGTTGAACAAAGGACTCATTCTGAGTTCTTTTCCCATTATTTTCTGTTTCTTTGGGAACAAACCTCCCTCTGCCTCCTTGCATTTGTTGCCACATATTCCACATTTCTTATACTGGTTTTCCTGTCAGTTTCGCTCACCCACTGAATGTCTTGCAGGAAGTTCCCTAATGCCTGATATTCCCCTGTAGTAGTTTTGGTTTTTCCCAACCTATCTGCTATCTCTCCTCTCCACTTGAAGCACAATATGTAGTCCGAAGCACAGACCACATGATCACTAGCTCCCATTGGCCTTTCGACATGATATTCCTCGATGTCCGAAACTACTTAAGGTGAATATCAAGGTCAGTTTATACTGGTTTTCATCCTCACCTCTCCTGGGAGTGTCCTAAACATGTTGATGCATGAGGTTTTGCAAGTATCACATCCATCATCCTGGCTCACCATGTTTCGGGAACCCCTCATGGCTCAGGTTTTCCTCCCATCAAGTCTCCTTGTGATTGAAACCACCCATAACTAGTAACTTTGCTCCCCCCATGTGTGCTCTCCTGGCCACCTCGGCTAGTGTGTCGACATTGCTCTGTTGCTCTCATCGTATTCTTCTCTTGGCCTCCTGCAGTTCTGTGGCGGGTTGTACATTACTGCAATTATCACCTTATGTCCCTCAGACTGGAGTGTTCCTACTAAGTAGTCCCTTTCGCCCGTGCCATCCATTCCTTCCATTTTCTCAAAACCCCACTGGTTTTTAATGAGCAGTGAAACTCCTCTTTCCCCTCTCCTCCCTGTCTTTCCTGAGGATTTGATATCCGGATGGAAAGATTGAATCTGTTATTATTCTGATGAGTTTTGTTTCTGTGAGTGCTATTATATCTGGGGATGTCTCCTTGATTCTTTCATGCCGGGTTCTTTTTTTTGCAAACCCCCCTATTCTCCGAAAATTTTCCAGCTGTGTCATGTCATCTTCTGTTGCTTTTATGATGCTTTCAATTGCTTTTTTTTCCCTTGTTTTCTTGCTTCATATATTTTCTCTTCAACTTCTTGGAGCCCATACACAAAGACTGACCTCACCCTTTCATTCTCCCACTGCATATCCTTGTGTATCCCCTCATTCAATTTTATTTCCTCCATTGCAGCTTTCCTTTTTTCAGTTTCACTAGCTAATGTACTTGGGCTCAGTGGCCTGTCATTTTCCCTTCTTGGCTTTCCCTGGGCTCTTCTGTGGTCTGTTAGGGCCTCCACATATAGCTTAGCTCTTTCATTTACTACAGTCTCCTCTGATAGAGCTTCTACATGCAGTTTTGCTCCTTCTTTCCCTACAGTCCCCTTATTTGTGACTGAGGTAGCAGTCTCTGATGTCAATCTCAAAATGTTCTTTAGTTCTTTAGGCTGTTTCAGATTTTTCAGTTCCTCTTCTAAACTCTGTATCCTAGCCTCTGCTGCTTTGACTTGCACCTCCCACTTCCTGCTTTCCATATCTATCCTCTCTTCCATTCTCATGCTAAGTTGTTCTAGTTTCTTTTCCCATTCATGTTCCCTTTTTATGAGCTCTGCTGCCCAATCTTCCTTTGCAGCTTCCTCCCCCTGTCCCTTGATTTTCCTTCCTGCTCTCTGGCAACCCATTTTTGTTTTATCCTGATTGCCTCAGAGTGGGAAACCTATGTAATTCTCTGTATTAGGTTAGTAGTGTGTTTGTCAGAGTGTGGGGGGGGGGAAAGTAGAGGAAGAACTGTGGCTATGTGGGAGAGGGGTGGGGAGGGGGATTTAGGGGGGAATATGGGGAGTGGGAAGGAGGGAGAAGCAAGTGGGTGAGTGGGAGAGGGAGAGGGGAAGAGGGAGAGGTGGGGAGGGGGAGGGTGAAAGAGGGAGGGGTGGGATCAGGGGAAGGAGTGAGATGTTGGTGGGGGAGGGGGGAGTGTATGTGTGAGTCTGGATATGTGTGTGTGTGTGTGTTGTAATTATGTGTGGAATTATGTGTGGGTTTATTATGTGTCTGAAAAGTAGGTGACTTGTTGTGTTGGAGTGTAATGTGGAGTCTCAGTGGTCGCTTGACTGACCACAACCTCTTGTGACCTGATTCCCCACCCTCCTTTGACTTTTGTGGTAGTGTGCCGTTGTTATGTCTATGTTGTGTTTGTTTTTGTTGTGTGTTTTATCCTTGTATCACCTAGTTGAGGTTGCGGGGTCGAGTCCAAGCTCCTGGCCCCGCCTCTTCACTGGTCGCTACTAGGTCACTCTCCTGACCGTGAGCTTTTTCATACCTCTGCTTAAAGCTATGTATGGATCCTGCCTCCACTACATCGCTTCCCCAAACTATTCCACTTCTGACTACTCTGTGGCTGAAGAAATACTTCCTAACATCCCTGTGATTCATCTGTGTCTTCAGCTTCCAACTGTGTCCCCTTGTTCTGTGTCCAATCTCTGGAACATCCTGTCTTGTCCATCTTGTCAATTCCTTCAGTATTTTGTATGTCGTTATCATGTCCCCCTATCTCTCCTGTCCTCCAGTGTCGTAAGGTTGATTTCCCTAACCTCTCCTCGTAGGACATACCTCTTAGCTCTTGGACTAGTCTTGTTGCAAACTTTGCCTTTCTCTAGTTTCTTTACGTGCTGGAACTAGGTGAGGGTTCCAAACTGGTGCCGCACACTACCAATATGGGCCTAACGTACACGGTGTACAGGAGTCCTCATTTACTTTACGGTAATTTCTTGTTTGGCTCTCCTTCCTTCTTCCTTAGCCTGGATTCACCAGGTCCTTGATCTGTGGTTTCTCCTGATGTGGCTGTTATTACTGCTTCGGTGTCAGATTGGGCTTTCGCTGCTATGTTCGTTTTCATTTGTCGTGGGGCCTCCCTTCTGTATCTGTGATATTCGTTTCTGGCTTACGACTGCTCTCATTATTCTCCTGAGTCCTTGGCCTTCTATTTTTCTTCCATTCCCTAGCACACTGGTTTTTGCCTCCCTGAACCTTTGGGTTGACCATGAGCCGTACTGGCTTCTTCATTTATTCATGTACCCTTGGTGATGCAAACCTCTCCTTCTAGTGCTGTTGTGTGTGCACGAGTGTGCGTGTGTAGCGTTGCGTGTGTGAACGTGTGTGTGTGTGTGTGTGTGTGTGCTGATTTTTTGGTTGTGTTTTTTTTTGTGTGTGTGTGCTGTCGTGGGGTGTGTGTGTGTATGTTGTGTGTGTTGGGGTGTGTGTGATGTGTGGGGCGTAGTGTTGTGCTCGTTGTGTGTGATGTGTTTGTGTGTGTTTGCGTGTGTGTGTACGTGTGCGTATCACATTAAGGTTGTACTCACCTTGTTGAGAGGTTGCGGGAGAGGGGTCGAGTCCGAGCTCCCTGGACTCCCGACCTCTTTCACTGGTCGCTACTAGGTCACTCTCCCTGAACCTTGAGCTCTATCACACCTCTGCTTAAAGCTTGTATGGATCTGCCTTCACCTAATCGCACTTCCCAAAAACTATTTCCAATACCTGATACTTGTGGCTGAAGAAATACTTCGTTTTCGAACAACCTCTGTGATTCTCATCTTGTCTTCAACTTCCCAACTGTGTCCTTTGTTGCTGTGTGTCATCTCTGGAACATCCTGCTTTGCTCCATCTTGTAAATTCCTCTCGTATTTATGTATGTGAGTTATCAGTCCCCACTTCTCTCCTTGTCTCAGTATCGCTGGTTGATTTCCCTTAAACCTCTCCCATAGGACATACCTCTTAGCTTGGGACTAGTCAGTTGCAAACCTTTGCCACTTTCTCTAGTTTCATTTACGAATGTTGGCTAGGTGGTGGGTTCTAAACTGGTGGGAATCACTCCAATATGGGCTAAACGGTACCACGGTGTACAGGATCCCTGAACCGATTCTTATTATGGCTGTTCGGAAAGGCGGTTTCTGAGGTTTGCTAGGCGCCATATGCTGCAGCAGTTATTGGTTGATGTTAGCGCTTCAGGAGATGTGCCTGGTGTAATACTCACCCCAAGATCTTTTTCACTATTTTCAATGTTGTAGTCTTGCCCCTAGACTGTCTCCGTCTGCTGACTTCTTTTGCCTTCCCCAATCTCAATGATTTGCACTTGGTGGGGTATTGAACTCCAGGAGCCAATGTGTCGGTGTGTGTGTTCTGTTTGTGTGTATGTATTCGTTTTGTGTATATGTATGGTGTGTTTCGTGTGAGTGTGGTGTGTGTGTGTTGTTCGTGTGTGTGTGGGTGTGTGTGCTATGGGTGCGTTGTGTGTGTGTATGTGTGTGTGTGTGTGTGTGTGTGATATGTGGTGTGGTCCAGTGAACTGATGCCAATTAGTTGAGAGGTTTAACAAATCAGCAGCAAAGTAACCTTTCCTGAAGGTCATTCACAATGGTATTAGGCAGTGCTGGAAACATGCAGTTAGGTGTTGTTAGCTGGTCTGCAATCTAGTCAGCAAATCTTCGGCTCCACTAGTCTGAGCATAACCATTTATTGGTCAATGCGTTTAAGAAAGACGTTGCACTCCTCGTGCATTATTGTCCCCACTGGAAGCTCTGACACAATTCTTGCAATTAGCTGATCTGGATCATGTATTTTGGCAGTAACAAAGTGTTCGGCATAGAGGTCCGCTTTCTCATGGCTGTAGTAGAGTGTGGTCGCCATCCTGTCCAATTATAGCGATAGAATTTGTTAATCAGCGAATACCTTGTCACGGTCATTGGACCAGGATTTGGAGCCACTCTTCCTGATGCTAGTTTCTCTTTGTGTCCTCCTCCATTTTAACTTCACCCTTGCTTCAGGCTTCGTATGTGCAAGGTCTTGTTATTGATTACTGGAGACTGGGAGAGGGTTTTCGGGGGTCAAACGCCCCGCTGCTCGGCGTGAGAAAGTCATCGCGGTGGATCAGGGTCTGAATCAAACGGGGCTCGTTACTGCTGGAAGATCCCCACTGATGTATCGAATCACAGCCTGGTTGGTCATGTTACTGGGACTTAAGGTGCCTGTCAGTGCACTTCTTAGAAGACAGGTCAGGGGTTATATGGTATTTACCCTTGTGTATGCTGGGAGGCAGTTTGACAGTCATTGGGCCCAGAAACACTTATTGTGTTGTCTATCTGTGGTACTCGTGGGCGCTCCCTGCTTTTTCATTGGAGGAATGTTTGCATCTCATCCGGTCTTACGCTTTCATAGGGAGTTATTTTCATGTCGGAAACGTTTGGTTACTAATCCCTCTAGGATCTTTACAAGTGTTATATTACCCAGTAGCTCTCTCCGCCTGCATTCCAGGCTAATACAAATCAAGTCCTTCAACCATCCCATCAATTTTACGAACCTTATCGTGACTTATGTGTGCATGAAAGTTCTTTGGTACAATTATAGGTCTCAATTCGCTTTGAATTGAGCAGTTAGTGTACAGCAGTATCCTTGCCGATATGAGAGAACAAGCGATTCAAGGGGAATCATCATCGGGCTTGGGCAACTCTCTAGTTTAGAGGTTCTCACTATCCATCCTGTCAAATTATGCATAGTAGATGCGGTAGATACATTGTGTGGTCTTTGGAAGCCGAGATCTCAGACATTATCACTCACAGGTCCTTCACATTACTCTTTCGTTTTATTGTATGGCTAAGTATTTGTTGTATACTCTAATACAGTTTTTATTTCTAAAAAAAGTTTTCCATTCTGGTAGTTGGAAATTTCTCTCTCTTTATTGAACTTCATATTGTTTTGAGTTGCCCCAAATTTGAAGATTGGTTATGTCAGCTTGGGAGTCTGCGGTGTCTTCGATGGAGGTCACTGCCCATGGCAATCTGCGCGTGTCATCTGAAGGAAGATGGCAGAGCTTTCGGCTTATATCTTATGTTAGATATGAGGATTGAGGAAAAGAATGGGGCCAAAGGAGCGAGACTGTGCCTTGTGGAACACTGGGAGGACGTACTGTGCCTTGAGGAAACAATAAGGAGGAGTACTGTTGCACTTGTGGAACATGGGAGGGAGTACTGTGCATGTGGAACAACCCCACCACCCCACCCCCCCCCCCCCCCCCCCCCCCCACAGGAGGGATACTGTGCTTGTGGAACACTGGGAGGGATTACTGTGCCTTGTTCCGCACATGACACTGGGAGGGAAAAGTACTGTGAGTACGGTGCCTTGTGGAACAACTGCGGAGGGGAGTACTGTGCCTTTGTGGAAGACACTGGAGGGAGAAAAGTAGTACTGTGCCTTGTGGAACACTGGGAGGGGTACTGTGCTCTTGTGGAACACTGGGAGGAGTACTGTGCTTGTGGAACATTCTTGGGGAGGGATTTACTGTGCCTTGTGGACCACTGGGAGGGTAGTACTGATGCCTTGTGGACACTGGGGATAGGGAGTACTGTGCCTTGTGGAACTCTGGGAGGGAGTTACTGTGCACTTGTGGAACACTGGGAGGGAGTACTGTCCTTGTGGACACAGGGAGGGTAGTTCTGGTGCCTTGTGGAACATGGGAGGGATTACTTGTGCTTGTGGAACACTGGGAGGGTGTACTGTGCTTGTGGAACATGGGAGGAGTACTGTGCCTTGTGGAACAATGGGAGGAGTACTGTGCCTTGTGGAACACTGCGGAGGGGAGTTATGTTCCTTGTGGAACACTGGGAAGGGAGTTACTGTGCCTTGTGGAACACTGGCGAGGGTAGTACCTGTGGCCTTGGGAAATTGGGAGGAAGTAAACGCAGTACTGTGCCTTGTGGAACACTGGGATGGGAGTACCTGTGCCTTGATGGAACAATGGGTGGGGAAGTACTGTGCATTGTGGAACACTGCGGCGGGAGTACTGTGCTTGTGGACACACTGGGAGGGAGTACTGTGCCTTGTGGAACCACCTGGGAGGGCAGTACTGTGCCTTGTGGAACAATGGGAGGGAGTATGTGCTTGTGGAACACTGGGAGGGGTCGTCCAGTACTGTGCCTTGTGAGAACACTGGGAGGGAGATACTGTGCCGTGTGGAACACTGGGAGGGCAAGTACTGTGCCTTGTGGAACACTGGAGGAGTACTGGGCCTTGTGGGAACACTAGGTAAGGGAGTACTGTGCTTGTGGAACACTGGGAGGGGTACATGTGCCTTTGTGGAACACGGGAGGGCAGTACTGTGCCTTGTGGAACACTGGGAGGGAGTAGTACTGTGCTTGTGGAACACTGGGAGGGAGTACTGTGCACATTGTGGAACATGAGGAGGGAGTATGTGCTTTGTGGAACACTGGGAGGGAGTTACTGTAGCCTTGTTGGAAACAATGCGGAGGAGAAGTACTGTGCCTTGTGGAACACTGAGGGAGTACTGTTGCCTTGTGGACACTGGGAGGGAGTTACTGTGCCTTGTGGAACACTGGAGTCGTAGAGTACTGCTGCTTGTGGAACACTGGGAGGAGTTATACTTCGCCTTGTGGAACACTGGGGGGGAGAGTACTGTGCCTTGTGGATAACACTGGGAGGGTTTGAGTATCTGTGCCTTGTGGAACATGGGAGGGAGAGTACTGTGCCTTGTGAACACTGGGAGGGTGTAAGTACTAGTACCTTGTGGAAACACAGCTTGTCACCGCGCTGCCTTGGACTCAGAGCTAGGGAGGTGCGAAGAAAATCATTATCTTTTTTTGTCCAATTTCAAAGAAACTTTTACCTTATTTAAGGCAGCATTAAAGTCTACACAGTGGTTTGTAGTGACTTTATGCCTTAAAAGATTGAAAAAAATATATGTGTCCAATTCTATAGAGCAAAAAACTGGCCATTATCTACAAAATTGGTTAGACGTACACTATCTAGTTGACATCAAATGAAGATAAGCGCTAGATAGTCTTGTTTCACGTCGTATCAGCAGAAGATGTTAATAGATTGCTATATAAAAAATGTTGAAGTTTATTTTTTTAAGGACATTTTTAGAGACAAATCAACGCAAAAAATACAGCAATAAAAAATATCGCAAATCCCCCATCATTTCACCAATTTAACGTGTGCAAAAATCATTACACTGCTTTAATATTTTCGAAAAAAATGGCAAATAGTGTCAATAACTTATTCCAGAGGACATACTACGTTTTCTGTAAAAACTCTCACGTCATTGACGCGGCCACATTTCAGTATGTTGCAAACCTCAAAACATGTTGACAGCCTAAAAGGCGTTCTCAGCTCTTATCACTCCCTGCAAACTTGTATTGAGTCCTCAGAGAAGGTTGCAAATGTAGTGTAATTTGATCCATCAAACCGACTTGTCCTGTTATTCCTTTATCAAACCATTTTGTGCACTATTACACCATATTGTAATGTCTTTTTACCTTAGCAAAGGCCTAGTACTTAGCAGTAAACAGGCCTCTCTACAATGAAAGCCGAACCAAGGCTCTGATCTGCTAGGCTCGATCTCATATTGATAGTGAGGGATGTGTTCCTTGCTTGTAGATTACGAAACATGTGTCCAGTGATAAGGCATTCCACTTGTTTGTCAACATCCTCTAGGAGAAGAGATTCCAATCGGTGGCGGCTGAGCACAGAGCAAAGGTCTGGCCAGAGTTACTTCTTTCCATAGCTCAGGTTCGTGCGTGTGGACTCCTCATCTCGTTTGTTGGGATCTTAGGTGTCGTAAAAACAGCCTTGTGGTCAGAAGAGATCCAACTCCTAGCTGAGGGGTTGTTAAAACAAGTGACTATACCTTCTGCCAGTTCACTCACAACTGGGTCAAAGGGTAGAAGAGAAAGAAGCCAGAGATTCTTGAGTAGGGAAATCACCAAGTTCGCATGTCTCAAAACACTGCAGAATGTTATCAAATTTCCTTCGTATAGGATGTTTTTGAGGTCAACAACAATCTATGATATGTTGGCAGTTGTGTTGGAGCGAAGGGAGTTCACATTTTCCACCAGATGTTGGTGGGTCTGCATGTTGCTAATGAGGTCTGTACAGTGCACATGTTTGGGTACAGAACGGTAACTGTGCTTTGCTGAGCTTAGAAGAACATTCAAGATGAGTAGGGATGGCAACATCACATGTGCTGTGATGTTACACTTTTAAGAGAAGCACACAGCATCACTCATCCGCCTGTCCTTGCCTGTCTCTTCTCATCCATGAGGTCGTAGCTAGCCAATTCTTTGCAAATGTTCTGATGTCCTGTCGTCCAAAAATGTTTCGAACAAACAGTCATCAATGTCGGGACGTTGAGTGTTCACATAACTGGGTGTGCTCTTCAAATATTGTTTAATGAAACTATCCAATGCTTTCCGACAAGGATGTGATTATAACAGGCACTGCGCGATGTGTTCCAGCTTGACGTGGTAGGTGTGTCAGATGTATTAAGCTGCCTGTCCTTGAGGACAGATAGGGCACGACGGCAGCCCCTGCTAGGATGTAGGTTGTGGTCTTGTATATAAGGCACCACAAACCACCTGCTGGGCTGAGATAGGAAGTAGCTGGGAGTGACGGTACAGTGTGGAAAAGTGTTCACCAATTCAGAGATCCTGCTGATCTGTTCCGGAACATGTCTCTAAACATTTGACACTTGTCTGTCACAGTATCCTTTCTCTTCCATTACTGATACTCTTGATGTCTCCTCTTGTCAGGCTCAATAATTGCACCATGGTATCATGCAGGAAGTTTGTTAGTGGTGTGCCTCTCCGGTCACGCGACAGCACTGCTTTGGTAATGGAGGGTGGATTCCTATTTATTGGCACTCTTGTGTTTGCTGTGATTTATCCAAGGTTTTGCGATGGTGAGCACTGATGATTGTGTATTGATGAAGTTTCTCTCTTCTCTTAATTCAACAAGAGACTGGGTGTTTGTAAATGAGCATATAAAAAATAATATTCTCAGGAGCTTAATAAATTTTTTCTTGAATTTTAAAAATATACTCCATATTCAAATGACGGTATATTGCAGAGCATTATTTACATTGGCAGAATATCCCGGCGCTACCTGGCTGTGTTTCGGGTCTTCCAGAATAAAACCTTATTTGCTAAAACGATAATGCAATATTTTCTTACTTTAGTAGTTCTTCCGATAGTTTCAAATGTGTTCTTTCCCCATCTTTGCCTCATAGGAGGAGCTGCGCAGGACTCGCACTGTCAAGACAGTAGTGTGGGGATACATGTGTCCCACATAGCTGCTTGAGGGCAGGGAAAGTTCAGGGGGGAATAACTCAACCATATCGTGTAATTGGGCAGGTATCAGGGAAGCACACTCCTGATACAGTGTTCTAGAAGGTGTGGGGGGATCTCATGACCCTCTCACCTGCCTTTCAGGAGGAAGGTGTGGGTGATTGTATGATTGAACTTCAGTTGCTCATTTTTTAATTAAAATTGATGTAATCAAAAAAGCATCATAAGATAGCCATCCCTCCCCACTTTTCTTTGAATTTTTGTTATGAAGTATAGTCTAAAATCTGCAACCGGGCACAAAAAAAAAAGAGTAAGAAAGTATTGTCTTGGGTTTTCAAAGCGACTCATTCGTTGAAAACAAAACCCACGACTAATTTCTCGGAAAGATACTTCGAGCGACAAATTTTTGTATTATTACAAATAATGTCAGAGGACAACGTTTGATAAAATTATTGTTTGGTTTCGTGGTCTTGAGGGAGGAGGAGAAGGGAGGAGAGAAGAGGGGACGGATGAGAGGAATTAAACATATAGTAGAAACATATGGGATAGGAGCGAAGAGGAATGGTCAGGGGGGGAGAGGATGAGGAGAGAGAGGACAATGACGAAGGAAGAGAAGCGGAAGGACGGGAAAGAGACAGATATATATACAGACGAGAGAGAGAAAAGAGAGGAGAGTGGAGGGGAAAGATTTATGAAAGGTGAGATATAAACTCACTCTCAACACTAGTGTCTCAGCGGTAGTGTTTTCTCATTCATCACTTAGGCAGACAGAGTATCCAGAATGATAGTCCTCCGTCGTAAGAAAACCTGCTCTATTGTTGCTCGTAATTAGGTTTACCCTCAATCTTGAAATGCGCAAACGAACCAAAGAATATGTCATAAGTTAGAGAGATTTGTACTAATTTCGGCCCCGATCGAAAATATACAACATTTCTCTTACTCCACTGCTTCTCACGTTTCGGGTCTCAAGTGGTTTCTCGCTTTTCATCGATCAGCGTTCCTGAATTTTTATCCAAGGACTCATCATAATAGTTGTGTATGATTATATGCAGAGCACCAGAAGATTCATTCTCACCTTGGCACATCTGATCGAGTCTGTCATTTCAGCAGAATGAAAAGGAACGACCAAAGGGACGTAAATACCTCATATGCTGGAAGAAGAGGAACTCTTGTCATCACAAAACTTTTATAAGGTCTCTCACGGAACTCGGAGCAGCAAACAACTACCTTCCTCAGGATGGTTTAGATATATAATCACATCATGAAAGTGTGTAGAGTTCATCATAGGTAAAAAGATTATTTATATATATATATATTATAATATATATATATATATATTTCATATCTTTATATATATATCTATATGATATACTATATATATGCAATAAGAACACATAAACAGTGTGAATTCAGAATATGCAAAACTAACCACTGTGAATAGAATAGAGAACTTCCACAGCTCTTTCAGTGACTGCTCACATTAGCAAGGAACAATATATATATATATATATTAATTATAAATATTATATATATATATTACATATCATATATGTATATATATATATAATATATATATATATATATATATATATATCTACTATATTATATATTTATATAGGAGGAAGTACCACTCCTCATGGAAATAAATGGTATTAAAAATACCGACCACATGGAAATATAAACACCATAATGCCAGTATAATGTGAATCCTTTATTGACTACGTTTCGCCCACACAGTGGGCTTTTTCAAAGTCACAAAAACTGATCTAACCTGGGGCTGAGACAGGAACGCGAGTAATTATAGTCTGGTCAGAATGCTGAGGTCGGTGCGAGAATGCTGCATCTGATGATGTACCGAGTGGGGTTATAGAGTCTAAAATATTGGGTAGCTTGGAAATGAGATTGGTAAGTTGTGAGCAAGACCTTCTACAGTGTTTTTCCATTCCTGTTTTCTTATGTGGGATAGCGATGAAGAAGTTTCTTGGCAAGTGGTTCAGCTATGTTATAGAAGCCACTATTCTGGTTGAAGTTGTCGGATATAGAAATAAGTGATGATTCCAGGATTCTTCGGTATTGAGTGTTGTCTTCTGTGGTGATAAGTCTTGAGTTTCTGTAGTTTATCAAGTGGTTGTGTAAATTACGGTGTTGTACACAGGCATTCCTTGTGTCGTCAGACCTGCTTGCGTATTGGTGTTCTGAAATACGTGTTTGGAGGTCCCTTGATGTTTCGCCCACGTATAACCTGTTGCAGTCATTACAAGGGATTATGTATACCCCTGGAGATGGTGGAAGCTTGTCCTGTCTATCACTGGTAATGTCCTTGATGGTCGTGGTTGTGGAAGTAGATACTTGGAATGAGGTATTGGAAAAGATGTTGGAAACGTGTTTGGCAATGGAGTTGATGGGGAGGACTATGTATCACTTCTCGGCAGTGTCTTCTCTGGGTGTGTTGAAGATGTTTAATGCCCGTCGTCTGCAGTCTCTAATGAAGTGACGAGGATAGTGGAGTTTAGAAAATACTTGTTCAATTATCGTGCATTTTTCTTCAAGAAACTCATTGCCGCAGATTCTGAGTGCACGCAGGAAGAAGCCTATAATTACACCACGTTTGGTTTTGGTGTCGTGGTGAGAGTAAAAGTGGAGAAGATCGTTTTGGTTGGTGGGTTTTCGATAGACTGTAAAACGAAGTTCGTGGTCAGCTTTGCAGAGCAGAACATCAAGGAAAGGAAGAGTGTTGTCGACTTCTTCTTTAAGTGTGAACTGGATTGAAGGCTCGACCTGGTTGAGTTTGTCTTGGAGAGCTTGAACGTTGAAGCGTTTAGGAGTTATGAGGAGAATGTGATTCCTTCGGTTTAGCTTCAGTGTGTTTGTTTATTTAAAGAACTATGAAACAACTGATAAAATGTCCTTGCATTTATTAACACCAGCAACAAATCAATGCCTCGCATAACATCACCTCACCATCATCACACACTTGTCACTATTACCATCATCTCCTCTATCCATCTCCTCTATTACCATCATCACCTTCCCTATATATCAGAAATCTTCCCTATGAGGATAGAGTGAGGGCCCTGAATCTGCACTCTCTTGAAAGGCGTAGAATTAGGGGGGATATGATCGAGGTGTATAAATGGAAAACAGGAATAAATAAAGGGGATGTAAATAGCGTGCTGAAAATTTACAGCCAAGACAGGACTCGCAGCAATGGTTTCAAGATGGAAAAATTCAGATTCAGAAATGATATAGGAAAGCACTGGTTTGGTAATAGAGTTGTGGATGAGTGGAACAAACTCCCGAGTACAGTTATTCAGGCTAAAACGTTGTGTAGTTTTAAAAATAGGTTAGATAAATACATGAGTGGGTGTGGGTGGGTGTGAGTTGGACCTGACTAGCTTGTGCTGCTGGGTCTGGTGCAGTGCTCCTTCCTTGAGTGGAGGCGACCAGACTGTGTTGGTCATTGGGATAATCCGGGGGTGGGTCATTGGTCCAATTCCTGGGGGGAACATGGACCTGCTCCGCATGGGTCAGTAGGCCTGTTGCAATGTTCCTTCTTTCTTATGTTCTACACCAGCATCACTCCCCCTACCCCAACCAGATACCTACCAACAGCACACAACCACAACCCCTCCACAGCGCCCCAACCGTCAACCCCTCCCAATAACTTCCATCATGCGCCGTGGCTACCACCTTCAACCTTTCACCATCGCCCTATTCGAACAACAAAAACCGACAAACCCACCACACCATCTCATCCACGAAGACTTTCCTCGCTACTCAAATCCCCACAAGCTCCTCCTCACCACGCTAGCCCGCAACATCACCCCTCCTAACCTTCCAACCCCCACCTTCACCCCGACCACATACTGCCATTGTTATTAACACGAAAATATCGTCCAAAATATGTCTGTCTGATGGACTGCTAAACAAACATACACTTGTTTTTCCACCAGCCTTAAAGTATCTGTGCAAGATTGTGAGGGATTAATTGCTGACGTAGTCATTACAACTCGTCGCCTTTTATGTTGCCAGCTAAGGCCGAGCTGCATTCCGTCTGCATGTAATTACGTGCAATATCCAGAAACCTTCGGGTAATTACCTGCTATATATAACAGAATTTTTTACGTAAATGCCTGCTGCATATAACTGAAACCTTCATGTAATTACATTCTAGTCAAATATATATGTTGTGCCGAATAGGTAGAACTGGTCAATTACCAAGAACTCATTAAAAATTAAGACCTTTCTAAAATTTTCTTTTCTGCTTTTAGAGATATATATTTTTTTTCATTTATGTTAATGTAAATATTAATAATTTTGTACCAAAAGAACCTTAGAAAACTTACCTAACCTTACTATAACAAGCGCAATTTAATTTAACCTAATTCAACTATATATAAATTTTAAATAACTTTACAGTAATTTAATGAACACAATGAAATATATTTTTTTTTTTCGTTACGTTCAGAATGATTTTTGGGAAATTATTGCATACACAAAATTTCGTTTACCTTAGTGGGTAAGAAGAGCGTTGCTATTTAAAGCAAAATCGCAAGTCTTGCTTATTCGGCACGACATATATATATTTTTATTATTTTATTAACACATGGACCGTCTCCCACCAAGGCAGGGTGGCCCGCAAAAGAAAAACTTTCATCATCATTCACTCCATCACTGTCTTGCCAGAAGGGTGCTTTACACTACAGTTATAAAACTGCAACATTAACACCCCTGCCGGTTTCCCTGAATTCCTTCATAAATGTTACTTTGCTCACGCTCCAACAGCACGTCAAGTATTAAAAACCATTTGTCTCCATTCACTCCTATCAAATACGCTCACGCACGCTTGCTGGAAGTCCAAGCCCCTCGCACACAAAACCTCCTTTACCCCCTCCCTCCATCCCTCTCTAGGCCGACCCCTACCCCGCCTTCCCTCCACTACAGATTTATACACTCTTGTAGTCATTCTGTTTTGTTCCATTCTCTCTACATGTCCGAACCCCTCCTCAGCCCTCCAGATAATAGTTTTGGTAATCCCACACTTTCTCCTAATTTCCGAACTACGAATTGTCTGCATTATATTCACACCACACATTGCCCTCTGACATGACATCTCCACTGCCTCCAGCCTTCTCCTCGTTGCAACATTCATCACCCATGCTTCATACTCATACAAGAGTGTTGGTACAACTATACTCTCATACATTCCCCTTTTTGCTTCCACAGACAAAGTTCTTTTTCTCCATAGACTTCCCTCATCAATTCTGTGATTCACCTCATCCTTCATAGACCCATCTGATTACACGTCCACTCCTAAATATCTGAATACATTCACCTCCTCCATACTCGCTCCCTCCAATCTCATATCCAGTCTTTTGTCACCTAATCTTTTTGTTATCCGCATAACCTTACTCTTTCCTATATTCACTTTTAATTTTCTTCTTTTACCAGTTTCACCTATTCTGCAAGATACATGTATGAAATAAGATTAAAGGAAAGGGGTGATATTACAATATGCAGAAAAACCACTGTAAAAAAATAGTGAACTTCCAAGCACTTTCGTGATTTCTCACATCATCAGGGGACAGTAAAATTAAACGATCAGAAGAAAGAATTTAGGTTTTGCTGCTGTGTCACTCTCATTCTGCCTCACGATCTTTCTTCCTTATACACGAATATTTGATGTTGGTTGATCTGCTCATCTTGTTTTAATGAGTCCTTTGTATTCTATACATTTTCCATGCTCTATCACACTTCGCTTTGGACTGTACACCTCCAGATAAACGTTTGGCTTACTCTGGTCTTTCCATTTTCTCTGTTACCCCTTGTTATGAACTTCTCTGCCCAACTGCACTTTGTGATCACGTGTACAATCTATACATTTACTGTGATTATCCATATAGTTTTTTTCCCACTGCACCTCATGCAGGAATTGCCTCATACCTGCGTAGTTCCCTCTTCTTAAGACTGGCTTCTCCTGTCCTTCTAGTGCTGTTTCATTCTCCACTTTTAAGTCTGCAAGGAGGAATACGACACTCAGGACAAGCAAAAATCGCATGTTGTCATTCTCTTGAGCTTTGTGTCTGTGATTGCTATGATATCTGGGAATGCTTCATTGATTCATTCTTGTCACTCCCTCACTTTTATTGGGTTATTTCAACTGTGTTGGTTTACCATACCATACGCTTCCTTTCCGGTAGTGTATTCCTGGAGGTGTGAGGGGTTGGGGGAGATCGGGGGAGTGGAAGGCAGGGCAGGATAATATGGAAGGTTGCTGTGAAGATGGTATTAGTACTAAGGAGGTTGGGGTGTCCAGAGTGTGGCTTGTTTCTGGTGTGTGAGTGTGTACTCGCCTATTTGTACTCACCTATTTGTGGTTGCAGGGGTCGAGTCGTAGCTCCTGGCCCCGACTCTTCACTGAACGCTATGAGGTCCTCTCTCTCCCTGCTCCATGAGCTTTATCATAATTCTTAAAACTGAGTACGGATCCTGCCTCCACTGCATCACTTCCCAGACTATTCCACTTCCAGACTACTATGTGACTGAAAAAATACATCCTAACATCCTTGTGATTCATCTGAGTCTTCAATTTCCAACTGTGACTCCTTGTTGCTGTGTCCCATCTCTGAAACATCCTGTCTGTCCACCTTGTCGATTCCTCTCAGTATTTTATATGTCGTTATCATATCCCCCCTGCATCTCCTGCCTTTCAGTGTCGTCAAGTCACTTGGCTAGGTGTGGTTTCAAAACTAGTGCTACATACTCCAGTATGGAACCTAACGTACATAGTATACAGGGTCCTGAACGATTCCTTATTAAGATGTCGGAATGCTGTTCTTAGGTTTGCTAGGCGCCCATATGCTGCAGCAGTTATTTGGATGATGTGCACCTCCGAAGATGTGCTTGGTGTTATATTCAACCCAAGATCCTTTTCCTTGAGTGAGGTTTTTAGTCTCTGGCCCCACAAGACTGTACTTCGTCTGCGGTCTTCTTTGCCCTTTCATAATCTTCATAAGTTGGCATTTGGTTGTTTTTAACTCCAGGAGTCAGTTGCTGGACCACGCCTGCAGCATGTCCAGATTCCTTTGTAGTTCTGCCTGGTCTTCGTTCGAATCAATTCTTCTCATCAACTTCACTTCTGCAAACTTGGACAATTCTGAGTCTATTCCATCTGTCATGTCTTTCACAAATGCCAGAAACAGCACCGGTCCTAAGACTAACCCCCTGAGGAATCAAACTCGTTACAGGTGCCCACTCTGACATCTCGCCACGCATCATGACTCGCTGTTGTCTTCCTGACAGGTATTCCCTGATCCACTGTAGTGCCTTCCCTGTTATCCCTGCCTGGTCGTCCAGCTTTTGCACTAATCTCTTGTGTGGAACTGTGTCAAACGCCTTCTTACAGTCCAAGAAAATGCAGTCTACCCACCCTTTTCTTGTCTTACTGCTGTTACCCTGTCAGAGAACTCCAGTAGGTTTGTGACACAGGATTTCCCATCTCTGAACCCGTGCTGTCTGTCGTTGATAAGCTCGTTCCTTTGTAGGTGCGCCACCTTTCTTCTCCTGATAATCTTCTCCATGACTTTGCCTACTACACATGTTAGTGACACTGGTCTGTAGTTTAGTGCTTCATGTTTGTCTTCTTTTTTAAAAACTGGGACTACATTTGCTGTCTTCCTTACCTCAGGTAGTCGCCCTGTTTCGATAGATGTGTTGAAGATTGTTGTTAGTGGTACGCATAGCACCTATGCTTCCTCTCTCAGGACCCGTAGAGAGATGTCCGGCCCCTTTCTGGAGGCCCTTCCGTCTCCACTGTGAACACTTTGAATTCATGTTGAGCTCCTCACATCTCAATCGTTTCTTGCGATCTCCCCTCCTTCCTTCCTAAGCCTGATTACCTGGTCCTTGACTGTTGTTTCTTCTTGATGTGGCTGTACAACAGCTTCGGTTCAAATTTGTCTTTTGCTGTTATGTCATTTTAGTAGTTCCATTGGGCCTCTCTTCTACCAGTGCATATTCCTTTTTGGCTTTACGACTGCTCTCCTTATTCTCCTGGGCTCTTTGCCTTCTATACTTCTTCCATTCTCTAGCACACTTGGTGAAGAGAGGTTTGTACCCTTCGGTACAAACCTCTCTTCACCGTCCTTGCATATTGTTGTTACTTATTCCATCATCTCGTTTACTGACTTCCCTGCCAGTTCTCTGTCCCACTGAACTGCGTGAAGGAACATCTTCATGCCTGCATAGTCCCCTTTCTTGTAGTTCGGCTTCATTCGTCCAGCCCTTCCTGCTTCCCTCTCCACTTGTAACTCTATGTATTCGAAGCTCAGAACCACATGACCACTGGCCCCGAGGGGTCTTTCATATGTGATGTCCTCAACATCTGCACTACTCACGGCAAATACTAGGTTCAGTCTCGCAGGTTCATCCTCTCCTCTCTCTCTAGTAGTGTCCCTAACGTGTTCGTACATGAGGTTTTTCAGTACCACCTCCATGATCTTAGGTCTCCACGTTTCCGGGCCCTCATGTGGTTCCAGATTCTCCCAGTCGATTTCCTTGTGGTTGCAGTCACCCATAATCAACAGCTTTCCCCTGCTCACATGAGCCCTTCTGGCCACTTCCGCCAGTGTGTCCACTATCGCTCTATTGCTCTCATCATAATCTTGCCTTGGCCTCCTCCTGTTCTGTGGTGGGTTATACATCATTGCAATTACAGCCTTGGGACCTCCAGACTGAAGTGTTCCTATTATGCAGTCTCTTGCTTCGCCTCTGTCTCCCATCTCCAGCTCATCAAAATCTCATTGGTTTTTGATGAGCAGTGCCACTCCTCCACCCCCTCTATTCCCTTTGTCTTTCCTTAGGATCTGATATCCCATTGGAAAGATGGCATCTGTTATCATTTCTGTAGTAGCTATCCTTCCAAACCACAACGATATTTTCACCAGTAGCTATTCAGTCAGCAATTAGTCTTCCCTTAACAGTTAATATTTCACCTTTCGTTTTCCCTACATATGTCGTTAACCTTTCACCAATAATTATTCTTTAATATTTTTTATTTCCTAATTAGTTTTCTTTCCCCAGTAGTTTTCTTTCCCCAGCAGTTTTCTTTCCAATTGTGTTCGTTTCAATAGTTATCCTTCCTCCATTATCCCTTTCAAACATTATTATCCTTTCTCCAGTAGTTATCAATCAACAAGTATTTATCCTTCCACTAGCAGCTGAGACGGCGTGATAAATCCCAATTTCAAGAGAAATTTCAGTGATTTATGTAAAGTATTTTCTTGGACGAACCCTATTGGCCACAACTCGAGATGGAGGTATATATGAATTTTAAAACCTTCATTAACCAGGAAGATTCGTATTCTGATAGTGAGGTTGATCTCTGTGTCGTCACGATCATCAGGTCGAGCTTATTGAATGTATCTTCCTTTATCTCTTTTACTGTTAAATTGGTGATATCTGCATTGATCACGATTATTCGTTTTTCATTATTTTTATTTATGTCTGTTACAGGCAATATTGTAGATAAATGGTTTAGAGAACCGACAAGTTGATAAATTAGACACTCGAGAGAGACATGTCACCACTGTGAGATAAACCCTCGGGAGAGACATGTCACCACTGTGAGATAAACCCTCGGGAGAGACATGTCACCACTGTGAGATAAACCCTCGGGAGAGATATGTCACCACTGTGAGATAAACCCTCGGGAGAGACATGTCACCACTGTGAGATAAACCCTCGGGAGAGACATGTCACCACTGTGAGATAAACCCTCGAGAGAGAGACATGTCACCACTGTGAGATAAACCCTCGGGAGAGACATGTCACCACTGTGAGATAAACCCTCGAGAGAGACATGTCACCACTGTGAGATAAACCCTCGGGAGAGACATGTCACCACTGTGAGATAAACTTTAATGAGTAGTTCACCTCAAACCTTCAACTTTATTACACTTTACATATTCTACAAATCACATCATAGCTGTCGTTGACCTCCGTCATCAATAATCCATCTAACACTTACTCCTGTTAATCATAGACACTGGTCCACCGGTAGTTACTTAAAAACCCTAAGTAATAACATAGCTGTCACTGTTACTAACGTCACCACATCGAAGACCATAGTTACCGATCTGGAGGATAAATTTCACTGGTACTTATTGTTACGCTTTTGTCTGCGTAACGTAAATAAAAGTCCTGGTTCCTAAAGCGTAAACAGCCTGCCTAGTCTAAGGGCATTTATATTGTTTAAAATAGAAAAAGAAACCACTCTAGGGTCAGCTTGTACCTTCACATTAAATGTGGAGACAATATAAAATTTATTATAAGGAAGGACACAAAAACTCACCTATACAAACTTTATATATATTATATATATATATATATTATATATATATATATATATATATTATATATATATATATAATATATATATATATATATATATATATCTTTCAAACACCGGGGCCGTATCCCACCGAAGCGGGGGGGCCCCCAAAAGGAAAAAGAAAGTTTTCCTTTTAAATTTGTAATATTAAGGAAAAAGGGGTTACTCCCCCTTGCCCCCGGCACTTTAAAGCCTCCACGACACGCATAGCTTCGGGGAAAGAATTCTGTTCCCACCTCCCCCATGGAGATAAGGGAAATAACAAGAACAAGAACAAGAAAGAAACAGGGGGGACCCCATGACCCCCCCCCCCCTTTCCGGAAGCTGTCGAGTACTCTCCAAAATTTAAATTTAAACAGGTCCTGTACCTGGGCCTTATGGTAAATATGAGAGCACTTAAACCCAATAAAAAAACCTAGGGAATATCTTAAAAAAATAAATTACCCCATTACACCAAACCCCCCATGCGATTTCTCCCAACATTTTTATTTTCCATTTGTGTCCTTAAATTAAAACTTAATTTTGCAGTAATTATTGTCATTTTTCTTCGTACCGTTCACTTCCATATTGTTTTCCTAACATTTCTCAAGAGTTTTTTCTTTATCAATAATTTTTTTTTTTTTTTTTTTCACCAGTGTATCCTTCCAGCTCCTTTCACAGTACCTCCCAATACCAAGAATTTACCCTTGGGCCCAGAAGAAAAGACAGCATCATGATCCTAATTTCACGGGGAATTGTTTATAGGGCCATGGCCCAAAACCCATTGGCCACCACATGACGTAAAAAAGAAAGGAGGAGCACGCAGCAGGCCTGTTAGCCCATACTAGGCAGGTCCTTCCCAAACCCATCCCACTAACAGATCTGGGGAATATTTGATTTTTTAAACTTTAAATTAACCAGGAAGATTATTACCCTAACAGTGAAACTAACCTTGTGTCGTCAAATTTCATCGGTCGAGCTTAAAAATTTTTTCCCTTTTTTTTTTTATTAATAAATTGGTGACATCTGCATTGATCATTGATCCTTTTTTTTGGTCGTATCCCCTATTTGCACTCGCCTAATTGCGGTTGAAGGGGCGTTTCATTGCTCCTTACACCCTTCACTGGTCGATAGAAGTCCTTTTCCCCCTGTCCCATGGATATCCCTGTTCTTAAAGTTAAAATTTTTCCCTGCCCCATACCTCATTTCCCCAGACTTTTCCCGCTTCCTGACAACTCTGTGACTGAAAAAATGCTTCTTAACACCCCGTGAATCATCTCAATTACAGCTTCGTCCCCCTTTGTCAAATTCCTCTCGGATTTTCGTTTCAACCCCCCGTTCTCCGTGTTTCGGTTTTTTCCCCTTTAAACCCTTTTTCTGAAGGACGTCCCCCCTTGGTTCCCGGGATAGTCTCGTTAAAAACCTTTGCCTTTTTGAATTTCTTGCCCTGTTGATGGTGGGGGCTCCAAACTGGTGTGAACCCGTATGGGCCTGAGTACCCGTCGGGTCCCCATCTGGAAAAGACCGGGGCCCGGGAAAAGACCGGCAAACCTACTACAATTGAGTGCACTGTACGAGCCCTGAACCATTTTTTACTGAGGTTCGGAACGTATTCTTGGGTTTTGTTAGTCGACTAAAAAATAACTAGAGTAAAAACTGATGTATTTCGGTCGCTAAACGTTGGAAGGTCCCCCCGTTTGAAAAAGGACTCGTCCCGACATAAATGCACGCAAAAAAAATTAGTGCAATTCTGGTACATGTTTACCAGTTAATCATTTTGTGAGATTACGAAGCAAATAAAATTGGTTTTTACAAGTTTGCAAATTAAGAAAGTGCAACACAAATGAATTCAAAACCTTTATAAGAACCCAGTTAAAAGGGCCCAAAACTTAAGAGGAATACTCTTGATTCACAAATGACAATATTAAAATACACCAAAATTAACTCAAAAAAAAACACGGAACGGGTGGGGTTTGAACCTATGGGGTAAAGTGTAAAGTCCGGCCATTGCGTTCGTTTTTTTAAGTTTTGCACTGCACAATTTGTTTTTCGAGGTTCGAGTTGCAGGTAAAGCTAATTAGAAAAATTTTCGTTAAAAAAAATTTTTTTTTCATTTGGTAGTTTGTTAAAAGAAATGGGAAATTTGATTAGCAAAAAACAAAATAAATCTATTTTTCAAGCCCTTTGAATTAAGTATGCTTGTATGTAATTGGATTTAAATAAAAATTTATTAAATCACATTTAAAAATTTCCCTACGATAAACCCAGTAAATTCAAAAACCTGATTTATTAGACCAGATTTAAAAAAACTGATTTTAAAACTTACCCCAAAATCAATTCAAAGTTTCAGGTGAAAAAAATGCACCAATAAATGTTTGAAGCCGATCGGAAGGACATTCCCAGTTTCCACACAGGATCCCGCAAATTGTTCCTACACGCCTAAAAAAAAACACGAATTCATTTTATGAAGAATCACAAAAAAAGATTGATGGTTATAATTTACTTTTTACACAAAAACGTAAACCCGCATGGTGGTTTAGCGCTTTTTTGGGATGAGATGCAACAGATTCGATTAAGAGTAAAAAAAGGATAGTCCGTTCCTGAATCAAGAAATTTTCCCCGCATTTAAACCCCTTTCAGTCGTCGATTAGAAGCTATTTATAAGTGTTTCAAGGTAGTCATTTAGGTTTTGAAAGTTTCCGAACCTTTCCAGGATGCTGGGATGCCTTCAACAAAAGTTGGTCACCCGTACATCTCAGTTATTTTGTAATTTTTACACTTGTGTCCGTGAACAACGTGTGTGTGTGTGTGTGTTGTGTGGTGTGTTGTGTGTGTGTGGTGTGTTTGTGTGTGTTTTGCGTGTGGTGCGTGTTTTTTTGTGCGTGCGTGTGTGTGTTGTGTGTGTGTGTTTGTTGTGTGTGTGGGGTGCGTTATGTTTGTGGTGGTTTTGTGTGTGTGGGGTACTCACCCTTTTTTCACCTAGTTTAGGTTGCGGGGTCGAGTCCCAGCTCCCGGCCCCCCCTCTTCATGATCGTCTAGGTCACTCTCCCTGAACCGTGAGCTTTATCATACCCTCTTAAAGTATGTATGGATCCCGCCTCCCCTACATCGTTTCCCAAACTATTCCACATGTGATACTCTGTGGCTGAAGAAATATTCCCAACTCCCGTGATTATTGTGTCTTCAACTTTAAAATGGTCCCTGTTACGTGTCCCAAACTCTGGAACATCCTGTCTTTTCCACCTTGTCAATTCCTCTCGTATTTTGTAGTCGTTTTGTGTCCCCCCCCATCTCTCCCGTCCCCCCAGGTCGTAGGTTTATTTCCCCTTAACCTCTCCTCGTGGACATCCTCTTAGCTCTGGGGCTGTCTTGTTTCAAAACTTTGAAATTTCTTGTTTTTTACGTGCTTGGCTAGGTTGGGTTCCAAATGGTGCGCATACTCCAATATGGGCCCAAGTACACGGTGTACAGGGTCCGAAGATTCTTTTAAGATGTCGGAATGGTTTTGAGTTTGCTAGGCGCCCCTGTGCTGCAGCTTACTTGGTTTTGTGCGCTTGGGATGTGCCCGATGTTATATCACCCCCCCTATCTTTTTCCCTTTAGTGGGTTTGTAGTTATGGCCCCCTGACTGATCCCTCTGCGGTCTTCTTTGCCCTTCCCCCAAACTTCATGACTTTGCACTTGGTGGGATTGAATCCAGGAGCCAATTGGTGGACCAGGTCGCAGCCTGTCCAGATCCCTTTGACTTCTGCCTGGCTTCGATCGGTGAATTTTTTCATCAATTCACCCATCTGCAAAAAAGGGCCCTAGAGTTTTCCTTCCCTCATGTCGTTTACAAATACCGAAACAGCACTGGGCCTAGGCTGCCCCTGTGGGACCCCGCTGGTCAGGTGCCCCCGTCTGACACCTCGCACGTACCATGATTGTGTGTCTTCCCGACAAGTATTTCCCTGATCCCTTGTAGTGCCTTCCCTGTTTTCCCTGCTCGGACCTCCAGTTTTTGCACCAATCTCTTGTGTGGAACTGTGTGAAACGCCTTCTTTCAGTCCAAGAATATGCAATCCACCCACCCTCTCTCTCTTGTCTTACTGCTGTCACCATGTCATAGAACTCCAGTAGGTTTGTGACACAGGATTTCCCGTCCCTAAAACCATGTTGGCTGCTGTTGATGAGATCATTCCTTTCTAGGTGTTCCACCACTCTTCTCCTGATAATCTTCTCCATGATTTTGCATACTATACATGTCAGTGACACTGGTCTGTAGTTTAATGCTTCATGTCTGTCTCCTTTTTTAAAGACTGGGACTACATTTGCTGTCTTCCATGCCTCAGGCAATCTCCCGTTTCGATAGATGTATTGAATATTGTTGTTATGGGTATACATAGCGCCTCTGCTCCCTCTTTCAGGACCCATGGAGAGATGTTATCTGGCCCCATTGCCTTTGAGGTATCTAGCTCACTCAGAAGCCTCTTCACTTCTTCCTCGGTTGTGTGGAGCACATGGTGGTGTGCCCCACCTCTCCGTCTTTCTGGAGCCCCTTCTGTCTCCTCTGTGAACACTTCTTTGAATCTCTTGTTGAGTTCCTCACATACTTCACGGTCATTTCATGTTGTCTCTCCTCCTTCCTTCCTTAGCCTGATTACCTGGTCCTTGACTGTTGTTTTCCTCCCGATGTGGCTGTACAACAGTTTCGGGTCAGATTTGGCTTTCGCTGCTATGTCATTTTCATATTGTCTTTGGGCCTCCCTTCTTATCTGTGCATATTCGTTTCGGCTCTACAACTGCTCTCCTTATTCTCCTGGGTCCTTTGCCTTCTATATTTCTTCCATTCCCTAGCACACTTGGTTTTTGCCTCCCTGCACCTTTGGGTAAACCATGGGCTCATCCTGGCTTATTCATTATTCCTGTTACCCTTGGTACAAACCTCTCCTCAGCCTCCTTGCATTTTGTTGCTACATATTCCATCATCTCATTAACTGGCTTCCCTGCCAGTTCTCTGTCCCACTGAACCCCGTTCAGGAAGTTCCTCATTCCTGTGTAGTCCCCTTTCTTGTAGTTTGGCTTCATTCGTCCTGGCCTTCCTGCTTTCCCCTCCAGTTGTAGCTCTACTGTGTATTCGAAGCTTAAAACCACATGGTCACTGGCCCCAAGGGGTCTTTCATATGTGATGTCCTCGATATCTGCACTACTCAAGGTGAATACTAAGTCCAGCCTTGCTGGTTCATCCTCTCCTCTCTCTCTTGTAGTGTCCCTTACATGTTGGTGCACGAAGGTTTCCAGTACCACCTCCATCATCTTAGCCCTCCACGTATCTTGGCCCCCATGCGGGTCCAAGTTCTCCCAATCGATCTCCTTGTGTTTAAAGTCACCCATGATCAGGCTTTGCCCTGCATGCATGAGCTCTTCTGGCCACTCTAGCCAGTGTATCAACCATCGCTCTATTGCTCTCGTCGTACTCTTGCCTTGGCCTCCTGCTGTTCTGTGGTGGGTTATACATCACTGCTATTACCACCTTGGGACCTCCAGAGTGAAGCATTCCCGCTATGTAATCACTTTCTTCTCCGCTGTCTCCTCTCTCCAGCTCATCAAAATTCCAGCGATTTTTGATCAGCAATGCCACTCCTCCACGCCCCCTCTTCCCTGTCTTTCCTCAGGATTTGGTATCCCGTTGGAAAGATGGCATCTGTTATCATACCTGTAAGCTTGGGTTCTGTGAGAGCTATTATGTCGCGTGATGCCTCTTTGACTCTTTCATGCCACTCCTCCCACTTATTTGTTATTCCATCAGCGTTTGTGTACCATACCTTCAGTTTCCTTTCCAACACTGTGGTTTGGGGGCCCTGTGAGGGTGGGAGACCTGGTAGCATACTGTGGGATTCTATAGCTCGGTGTTGGGTGGAGACTGTGGGTATGGATTGTAGTGCGTGTTGGGATGGTGTGATAGGTTGTATGGTTCTGAGAATAGTTGTGTGTGTGCTTGCCCTTGCTGTTCTGTTCTGCTCTGACTCACCTCTGCTGGTTCCATCCTTGTCTCTTTTCCTAGCTCCTTTAGTTTTTTTGTCCTCTCCCTCAGCTGCTGTCGTTCTGATTGTGTTCGGTCTCTGTCTAGGAACACCCTCTTGTACTCTTACGAGTATTTCAATCGTGGTTTCTCTTGGAGGATCCTGTTCTGCACTGTTTCCGTCCTGAGAATCAGCTTGATTGGTCGGTTTCTCCCCTTCGAGTACCCCCCTATTCTCTGAAAATTTACAATCTCGTCCATCTCTTCACCTATTTCCGTGATGATTTTCTCAATCTCCTTTCTTTCTTCCTGCTGCCTTTCAGTGTGTGTCCTTTCCTCTCTCTCCTGAAGCCCATGGATAAACACTGATTTTGCCCTTTCCTCCTCCCATTGCCTCACCCTCTGTGACTCTGGATCCTGCCTGTATGTGGTCAGTTTCTCTCTTGATTTTTCCAGTGGCTCTTGATAGCATGGTTGTGCCTCAGCATTCGACCTATCACCCTCTCCATCTGCACCCAGCTGTTCTTCCCTTTCACTCCTTGGCCCTCCTTGGCAGGCTGATATGACCTTAGCATAATTCATAATTCCTTCCTTCCTGTTCGGCCTTGCAGCTTCATATGCTGTGTCTTCTCTGGTCACTGCCCCTGTAACTCGCTTCAGCCTATTTATCTCAACTTCTAGGACCCTTATCTTGGCTACTGCAGTTTCGACTTGTGCCTCCAAATTCTTTGTCTCCTTCTCCAACCTCTTTCACAGAGAGCTCTTTCTCCATTTTTTCAGAAAGCTCTCCTAATTTTCTCTCTCACTCTTGTTCCATCCTTTTCCACTGCTCCTCCATCCACTCCTCCCTACCAGAACCATTCTCATCTGATCCTTGGTTCCTGCGAGTCCCCACCATTTTTTTTTTTTTTTTTTTTTGTGAGAGAAGAGAGAAGGGAAAGGTAGAAGGAGAGAGAGAGAGGGAAGAGTGAGAAGGGAAAGGGGAAGAGAGAGTGTGAGAGGGGGAAAGAGAGAGAAGGGAAGGGAAGGAGAGGGGGAGAGTGAGAAGGGAAAAATGGGGAAGAGATGGAGAGAGAGAGATAAGGGAAGGTAGAAAGAGAGAGGGGGATAGTGAGAAGGAAAAAGGGGAAGAAAGAGTGAGAGTGAGAGAGAGAGGGGGGAGAGAGAGTGAAGGGAAGGGTAGGAGAGGGGGAGAGTGAGAAGGGAAAATGGGGAAGAGAGAGAGCAAGAGAGGAGAGAGAGAGAGAGAGAGAGAGAAGAGAGAGAGAGAGAGAGAGAGGGAGAGAGAGAGAGAGAGGAGAGAAGGGAGAGAGAGAGAGAGAGAGAGAGAGAGAGGTCTCTACCTAGGATAGGAAGAGAGGGAGAGAGAAGGAGCGAGGTCAGGGTCAGTTCACAGGACGGTAAAACCCTGTTTGTGTGTGTTTGGTGTGTACTACAGTTTACACGTCTTTTTTCCTGTGTGTGTGTGGGTGTGTTGTGTGTGTGTTGTGTTGTGTGGTGTGTGTGTGTGGTGTTGTGTGTGTGTGTGTGTGTTTGGTGTGAAACAAGCTTACACTGCTTTTTTCCGTGTGGTGTTGTGTGTGAGTGTTGTGTGTGGTGGGTGTGTGTGGTGGGGTTTGTGTGTTGTTGTGTAGTATGGGTGTTACGGGTGTTGTGTGTCTGTGTGTATTGTGGTGTTTATGTGTGTGTATGTTGTGTGTATGTGTGTATTGTGTGTGGTATGTATGGTATTGTGTGTGATGTGTTGTGTTGTGGTTTGTGGTGTGTGGTGTGGGGTTTTGTGCGTGTTTTGTGTGGTGGTGGTGTGTGTTTTTGTTGGTGTGTGGTGTTTGTGCGTGCGTGTGTGTGTGTGGTGTGTGTGTGGTGTGTGTGTTGGTTTTGTTGTGTTTTGGTGTTTTTGTGTGTGTTGGTTGTTGTGTGTGCGTGGTGTGTGTGTTTGTGCGGTGTGAGTTTTGGTGGGGGTGTTTTGGGGTTTTGGGTTGTGTTTTTGCTTTGCGTGTGTGTTTTGTGTGTGTGTGTGTGTTGGTGTGTGTGGTGTGTGTGTGTGTGTTGTTTTGTGTGTTGTGTGGTGTGTGTGTTTGTCCCGTGGTGTGTGTTTTGTGTGTGGGGTTTGGCGTAGTGTGTGTTTTTTGTGTGTTTGTGTGGTTGTGTGTTTGTGTGTTTTTTGTTGTGTGTGTTGGGTTTTTGTTTGTGTGTGGTTGGTGGGGTGTGTGGTGTGTGTGTGTGTGTTATTGTGTGTGTTTTTGTTGGGGGTTTTTGTGTGTGTTGCGTTGTGTGCGTGTGTGTAGGTGCGTTTGTGTTTTGGTTGGTGTGTGTGTTTGTGGTGTGTGTGTGTTTTGTGTGTGTGGGTGGTTGTGTGTTGGTGTGGTTGGCGCGCGCCGCGTCCCTACTTTCAGCGGTAATATACTTCCTACTAGTAGTGTACCTTCTACCATAGTGTACCTTTTTCCAGTGGCCCTTCTACCAGTAGTGTACCTTCCCCAGTAGTGAAAACCCTTCTTCCAGTAGTGTACCTTTACCATGTGTCCCCTTCCCACCGTAGTGTCCTTTCTACTGGTTATAATTTCTCCCATAGTGTACCTTCTCCCGTTGTCCCTTCTACCTAGGTACTTTCTACCAGTAGGTATTTTTCTACCGTAGTGTGCTTCTCCCGTAGGTACTTTCAAACCCAGTAGTGTCCTTTGCCAGTAGTGTCCCTTCTCCCAGTAGTGTACTTCACCAATTACTTTCTACCATAGTGTCCCTTTCTACCGTGTTATCTTCTAAAAAGTGTACTTTTCCAGTAGTGTACTTTCTACCATTAGTGTACCTTCTACCAGAGTGACCTTCCCCCAAAATGTACTATTACGGGTTTATATATTTCAAACCTATTGTCCCTTCTTCCAGTAGTGTACCTTTTACATTAGTATTTCCTTCCTAGTATGCATTCCACACAGTTTTTTCCTGAAAAATTTATTTTCCTACGGTAGTTCCCGGATTTGGGTAGTTATCCTTTTACTGGAGTTCCCCAATTTGGAGGATGAATTTTACGGGCATTTCCCCTTTCAAGATTTGTTATCGCAGCTCTTGTTATCCTAAACCCTTTTTGTTTTTCCCCACTGCAGTAGTTATTTTTTTATTTATAAGCTTTTAACATCCATCATAGTTTTCCTAACAATTAGCTAATTTTTCACTAATTTTTATTTATTAAAGTTAATGCCCATGGCACCCTTCCATCAGTATTATCTCTCCACCAAACCCTTTCACACATAATTATCCTTTCAGTTATCAGTCCACAAAAATTTATCCTTCCCCATAATGGACAACGTGTAAACCCTGTTACCAGGGAATCTAAATAATATCGCGAAGTTTCGAAAATTTTTAATGCCCCATGGTATTCCTATTGGCCATCATTGATAGTGGGAATATTTTTTTAAAACCCTTCACAAACCCGGAAGATTCGTATACTGACAGTGAGTTGACTCTGTATCTCAAGATCATCAGTCGGCTCAAGTTGCGTACTTCCTTCCCGTTTTTTTTAAATTTTTTGTAAATTTGCATTGATCACGAGTTTCGTTTTTCCGATTTTTATTTTTGAGAGCTGAAGGAAATATTGCAGAAATAATTTAAAGGGAAAGGGAATTTTTAGGAAGAAAAAAAGTCATGGGTGAATCTCTTACCCCGTTCAAGGTGTATAGGGTTTTTATTTTAATTTTTAAATTTTTTCTTCATTTGTTTTGCATCATTTTTTGGGGAGGGGGGGGTAATAGTGTTGTTGCGTGTGTGTTATGTGTGTGGATGTTGTGTGTGGGTGTGTGGTGTGTGTGTGGTGTGTGTGTGTTTTGTGTGCGTGTGTTTTGTTTGGGGGTGTGTGGTGTGTGTGTGTGTGTTGTGGTGTGTGTGTGTGTGTGTGTGTGGTGTGTGTGTTGTTTGCTTGCGTCGGGGGTTTGTTGGGGCAGTTACCCTTTTTTCTGACTTTGCTGCACTTCTTTCAACATCCTACCGTATGACCTTCACTAGAGTGTACCTTCTACCCGTAGTGTACCTTCTACCATAGTGTACTTTCTACCAATGGGGTACCCTTTTACAATATGTACTTTTTCCCCGTAATTGCACCTTTACATATGTAAAACCTTTACCAGTAGTGTTCTTTCACCGTGTCCTTCTACAATAGGGAACCTTCCCCTTCCCGTAGGCACCTTCTACCATTGTGACCTTCTACCATTTATACCTTTTCGTTTGTACCTTTTACCATAGTGACCTTTTACCAGTGTGTACCTTCTACCCGTAGTGTACCTTTTACCATAGGTAACCTTCTACCCTAGTGTCCTTCTACCGTAGGTCCCCTCCATAGTGTACCCCTAGCTTGAACCTTTTTAGCAGTATGTACCCTTTTAGCAGTGTTTCCCCCCTACCCGTATGTACCTTTTTACCCGTTTGTACCCTTTCCCCCAGACTTATCATCACAACATTATGCTTCCACCAGTACTTATCAGTCAAAAAAGCATTATGCTTCCCCCATACTTATCGTCAAGCATTTCCTTCCAAACCATACTTATCATCAACAAGTATTTTATGCCCACCCGTACTTTCAACAGTGTCGTCATGGTAGTCGTCACGTGAGGGCACAGACCCTGAGCTGCTTTGGGGGGTTAGTGTGGGCGGGTTTCAAACATGGCTTCTTTTGCGTGTTTTTAAAAAGGGTTGGAGAGTTGAAGGAGGGGTCTTGCTTTTTCCAGGGGAGATTAGGAGGCTGAAGGTCCCCTCAATGGGTCTGGAGAGAGTGTGGGTGGGTGGGGTTGTGGGGGAAAGAGGCTTTAGCAGTGAGGTGCAGCTTCTCTCCTGTGAGGGGGCTGTATTGGGGGGAGCAACGGCTACCAGCAGTGAGGTGCATCCAGCACCCCGTACAAGTGGCGAGTGGTTCACATAATGGGAGGGCCAAATAAGGGGAAAATTAAGATGAAATTTAAGGTAGGAATCGCTTCTCTTTCTTCAGGATGAATTACTTCATGGGCCCGTGAAAATAAAAGGGTCTACTTCCCCCCAATAGGTAACGCATTCTTTTGGTTGGGGACTCTCAGGTAGATATATTACCGTGCTTTTTTTAATAGGAATAAAAAATAAGATAGAGTGGCTTCCCCCGGGGCGGTGTTGGGGGGAATTTTCAACAGGGGTAATTCATGCAGGTAATGGGAACAAGCCCATTTCTTTTTCATGCTGGGGAATGATATTTGGGAAGGGGAGGAGAGAAGACCTGCTAGATAAGCACAGGTCAGCTATAGATTTCATTAAGTCTAAGGAGGGATCCCAATCATATGTAGCATCTTGCCTAGAAGGGGAGTAGGAAATGAATGGTTGTCTAGGCAATTGGTGTAAATTGCTGCTAGACAGATACTGCAAGGAACTTGCAATCCCATTCATTGACAACTGGAAAAACTTTTATGGCAAACATGATATGTATGCAAGGGATGGGGTACATCTCTCTGGGGCAGGGGTGGTAGCACTTGCAGACTCGATTGAGAAGGCCTTGGTGAAATGCCTATGATTTTAAACTGATGGAAGATAGGGGGTAGGGGTGTGTGTGGGGAAACAAGCAGGTTGCAACATTTGGGGTTTGGGAAAACAGTAAATGTATAAAAGGCATTCAGCATGAAGTTATAAATAAAGACAATAGATCAGGTCAGCAAAAAAAGGGGGGACAGCAGAGGGCAGCAAGGACTAGCCCCCTTTAAAGGGTTTACAAATACTAATAGCAGGAGTGTAAGAAATAAGATAGATGAGCTAAGATTAATTGCAAGTGCAGGAAACATAGATATTATTGCTATAACAGAGACCTGGCTCAATCTGAAAGATAGAGAGATGCCCTCTGAAGTCACATAAAAGGGCTAAAAATTTAAATTCCACACTGACAGGTCAACAGGAAAGGTGGTGGAGTAGCGATGTATGTCAGAGACAATTTAAATTGTTGTGTTAGACAAGATATTAAATTAGAAGCGTCAGCCACTGAATCTGTATGGTTACAGCTTCTCGAGGGCCGAGAAAAACTAATTTTGGGTGTGATTTACAGTGCCCCAAATCTTGATAGGGATGCAGTAAACTTCTATGGGACGAAATTCGTAAGGCATCTACATACGAAAATGTTGTGCTAATGGAGATTTCAAAATATAGACAGATTGACTGGAGCAATTTGACAGGGAAATTTAGAGTCAGGTGACTTTCTTTATACGATCCAGGATTGTTTTTTAAAACAGTTTGTGACAGAGCCAACAAAGGGGGGAAATTTCCTCCTTGACTTGGTTCTTGCCAGTAGGGAAACACTAATTAATAATCTTGAGGTTAATGATGACTTGGGGAAATGATCACAAATCACTCAGTTTTTAATATATCATGGAATTCCCCTAAATAATGGCAATCAAGTCTCCGTCCCTGACTTTCGCTTGGCTGATTTCATAGGACTGAAAAATTACTTAGGTGGGTGAACTGGAATGACCTGACTAAGGGTCAGGCAAGTTCTAGCTGCTCAGTCAAATTATGTTCCAAATAGGGAAATCAGATCTAACAAAAATGATCCTAAATGGATGAACAATAGATTAAAATATCTGATTGGTCAAAAGAGAGGCATATATAGGCAAATCAAAGAGGAGAGGGGCAATTAGAAATCGATATATTCAGTTAAAGAGTGAAATAAAAAAGGAACTAGAAAAGCAAAAGAATTATGAGGTTAAAGTTGCAAGAGAATCGAAGACTAACCCAAAAGGATTCTTTCAGGTATACAGAAGTAAGATCAGGGACAAGATAGGCCCACTCAAAAGTTCCTCGGTCAGCTCACTGACAGAGATAAGGAAATGTGTAGAATTTTAACACATACTTCCTCTCAATTTTACACAGGAGGATATCAGCGATATTCCAGTAATGATAAATTATGTAGAACAGGACGATAATAAACTGTGCACTATTAGGGTCACAAGTGACATGGTCCTTAGGCAAATAGATAAATTAAAACCTACAAATCCCAGGCCCTGATGAACTGTATGCAAGGGTTCTAAAGGAATGTAAAAGAGGAGCTTAGCACACCTTTGGCTAATCTTTTCAACATATCACTACAAACTGGCATGGTGCCAGATAAGTGGAAAATGGCAAATGTGATACCTATTTTCAAAACAGGAGACAGGTCCTTAGCTTCGAACTATAGACCAATAAGCCTAACCTCCATAGTGGGAAAATTTATGGAATCATAATTGCCGAGGCAGTTCGTAGCCACCTTGAAAAGCATAAATTAATCAACGAATCTCAGCATGGTTTTACAAAGGGGCGTTCCTGCCTTACGAATTTATTAACTTTTTTCACTAAGGTATTTGAGGAGGTAGATCATGGTAATGAATATGATATTGTGTATATGGACTTCAGTAAGGCTTTTGACAGGGTCCCACATCAGAGACTATTGAGGAAAATTAAAGCACATGGAATAGGAGGAGAAATTTTTTCCTGGATAGAGGCATGGTTGACAAATAGGCAGCAGAGAGTTTGCATAAATGGGGAGAAATCAGAGTGGGAAGCGTCACGAGCGGTGTTCCACAGGGTCAGTGTAGGGCCCCCTGCTGTTCACACATCTACATAAACGACATAGATGAGGGCATAAAGAGCGACATCGGCAAGTTTGCCGATGACACCAAAATAGGCCGTCGAATTCATTCTGACGAGGACATTCGAGCACTCCAGGAAGATTTGAATAGACTGATGCAGTGGTCGGAAAAGTGGCAGATGCAGTTTAATATAGACAAATGCAAAGTTCTAAATGTTGGACAGGACAATAACCATGCCACATATAAACTAAATAATGTGGATCTTAATATTACGGAATTGCGAAAAAGATTTAGGAGTTCTGGTTAGCAGTAATCTGAAACCAAGACAACAGTGCATAAGTGTTCGCAATAAAGCTAATAGAATCCTTGGCTTCATATCAAGAAGCATAAATAATAGGAGTTCCTCAGTTGTTCTTCAACTCTATACATCCTTGGTTAGGCCTCATTTAGATTATGCTGCACAGTTTTGGTCACCGTATTACAGAATGGATATAAATTCTCTGGAAAATGTACAAAGGAGGATGACAAAGTTGATCCCATGTATCAGAAACCTTCCCTATGAGGATAGACTAAGGGCCCTGAATCTGCACTCTCTGGAAAGACGTAGAATTAGGGGGGATATGATTGAGGTGTATAAATGGAAGACAGGAATAAAAAAAGGGGATGTAAATAGTGTGCTGAAAATATCTAGCCTAGACAGGACTCGCAGCAATGGTTTTAAGTTGGAAAAATTCAGATTCAGGAAGGATATAGGAAAGTACTGGTTTGGTAATAGAGTTGTGGATGAGTGGAACAAACTCCCAAGTACCGTTATAGAGGCCAGAACGTTGTGTAGCTTTAAAAATAGGTTGGATAAATACATGAGTAGATGTGGGTGGGTGTGAGTTAGACCTGATAGCTTGTGCTACCAGGTCGGTTTGCCGTGTTCCTCCCTTAAGTCAATGTGACCTGACCTGACTAGGTTGGGTGCATTGGCTTAAGCCGGTAGGAGACTTGGACCTGCCTCGCATGGGCCAGTAGGCCTTCTGCAGTGTTCCTTCGTTCTTATGTTCTTATGTTCTTATTTATGCTTCCATCAGTACTTATCAGTCAAGTATTTATGCTTCCACCAGTACTTATCAGTCTAGTATTTATGCTTCCACCAGTACTTATCAGTCTAGTATTTATGCTTCCACCAGTACTTATCAGTCTAGTATTTATGCTTCCACCAGTACTTATCAGTCTAGTATTTATGCTTCCACCAGTACTTATCAGTCTAGTATTTATGCTTCCACCAGTAGGTGAGAAAGCATGATAAATCCTTATTATAAGACAAATCTCTGATTCTTGTGACGTATCTTGAATGTTTACTGGGGCCATAGACCAACCTATTTTCCAACACCTGACACGGAGGTACATATAAATTTTCAACCCTTTACTAAACAGGAAGATTCGTATACTGCCAGTGAGGTTGACCTCTGTGTCGTCAAGATCATCAGGTCGAGCTTATCATATCGTCCTTTCTTCCTTTTCTTTACTAATAAATGGGTGATATCTGCATTGATCAAGTGACTTTTTATAGTTTTGATTTGTCTGTTCAAGGAAATATTGCAGAAATATATTTAATTGAAGAAGTATGTTTGGAAGAAGCATCATCATGGTTGAACCTTTAACCTCTATGTATTTCCTTTAGATTTTTCTTGCCATTTTAATAATAATAATATTATTATTATTAATATTAATTTTATTATTAATTTTATTATTATTATTATTATTATTATTATTATTATTATTATTATTATTATTATTATTATTATTAAAATTATTATAACTATTGAATTTTTTATATTCATTATTTTACTTTAATTCCACGTTTATATTGATTTCTTTTTATTTAATTTCATATATTTTGTTTTTCTATCATTCTTCATTCTCTTTTCATTTACCTTCAATTCATCATAAACCTTTCCAAGTTATCTTTGTACCTTCACCTGTAATTTTCTTTTCACTCTCACCTGTTGTTCCATTTGAGTTTTGTTCACCTTAAACTTGACGTAGAAATATATTTGGGTCTTAAAATATTTGACTACCCAGGAATATTCGTAGCATGACGGTGAGGTTGGTCGCTGGTCTTTAATATTGACAACATTAGTTGTCTGTTCCCTCTTTTCCCTCTAGTCTCCCCCTGATCATATGTTCAAGAATCCATCCATGGACCATGAATGTTTTTCTTTTCCCACTTCACAAAGTGCAGAGTTCTGACGATCTTGATTATTATTAATATATTCCTAAGTTAACATTAAAATCTGTTGGATTTTATAGTGACTACTGAATGATAGTCAATCAATTATGATTTCATATCATTAAATTTTTGTCCAGATGTAGACAATATATACATTGGGGAGTAGCTTATGGCTATTTTGTTAAACGATTACTGATGGTCATTAAAATATCTAGGATTGCAACTTGAATTTCACTGTTGTTTGAATTTATGAAGAGGTTAGAACTATGCAATATCTTGCAGTCATTATTCTTATCTTCTTTTTAATATCTCCTACCTTTCTCTCTTATCTATCATCTTGTCATCTTCCTTCATCTCATTTCATCTCTCCCCTTCCTGTCGTCTCCCTCACCTCGCTCATATCTCCTTCAGCTTGCTATCATCGCCATTATTTTACTTCGGCCCTTCCTCATCGTGATTTTCTTCTCAATTTAGGGCTATTTATATGGGACTTTATTATGTTTGTCTAATTGCTCTGTATGATGGGATCACAAAGTAGCTCAGTTATCAACTGCATTACCATCCAGTCCGACCTTCCATGATCCCAGATCCAACTCAGAGACATTACAGATATCCTCATCAGCATTTTCATTGTTATTGTAACCATTAGCTACAAAAAACAACATTTAAAAATAT
>NC_069408.1:82353841-82390259 GCF_026875155.1 Cherax quadricarinatus
CAAACACAACACACACACACACGCACGCACAAACACACACGAACCCGCACTTGATAAAGCACGTCAAGAAAACTAGAGAAAGTACAAAGGTTTGCGACAAGGTTAGTTCCAGAGCTAAGGGGAATGTCCTATGAAGAAAGATTAAGGAAATTGGCTGACGGGGGGGACAGGAGGGTCAGGGGAGACATGATAACGACATATAAAATACTGCGTGGAATAGACAAGGTGGACAAAGACAGGATGTTCCAGGGAGGGGACACAGAAACAAGAGGCCACAATTGGAAGTTGAAGACAAAAAATGAGTCAGAGAGATAGTAGGAAGTATTTCTTCAGTCATAGAGTTGTAAGGCAGTGGAATAGCCTAGAAAATGACGTAGTGGAGGGGAGGAACCATACACAGTTTTAAGACGAGGTTGATAAGCTCATGGAGGGGGGAGAGAGAGGGCCCAGTAGCAACCGGTGAAGAGGCGGGGCCAGGGGCTAAGACTCGACCCCTGCAACACAAATAGGTGAGTACAAATAGGTGAGTACGAGAAGGGAGGGAAATCGGCCTGACGACACTGGAGACCAGGGGTCAGGGGAGACATGATAACGACATATAAAATAATGCGCGGAATAGACAAGGTGACAAAGACAGGATGTTCCAGAGATGGGACACAGACAAAGAGGTCACAATTGGAAGTTGAAGACTCAGATGAATCGAAGGATGTTTGGAAATATTTCTTCAGTCATAGAGTAGTCAAGTCATGGAAATAGTCTAGAAAGTGAAGTAGTGGAGGCGGGGAAAACCCTACATGTTTTAAGGCGAGGTATGATAAAGCTAGTAGCGGGAGAGAGAGGACCTAGTAGCAATCAGTGAAGAGGCGGGCCAGGACTTGATTTGACCCCCGCAACCAAAAATAGGTGAGTACAATAGGTGGTACACGCACAAACACTTTCACTCACCAAACACAACACAACACAACAAACTCGCCAAACACACACCACCAACAACACACACACACCCACACAAACTACACATACATACAACCACATCTCACACATCACACACACAACATACACACAACAAACAAACACACAATACACCAGACACACACACACCATAACATACATCTACTATACAACACACACCACACCACAAAACACTCACAACTAAAAACAAAACGACAACAGGGAGGAAAACAAATTTGACGGGGGTAAGTTGGTAGGGTTAAACGAAAAAACAAAACAGGAATAAGTTGTGAATGACGAATCTGAATGGGGTTTTTTCCCCCAAATTTCCAATTAGGAGAGAAAAACTAAAATTAAAATTATTATAACTTTTACCACATCTTAAAAAACCCTTTTTTTAAAAAAATTGGCCCAACCTTCCGGGGAAATCCCCCAAAAATTACCCCAAACATCCCCCCCAAATTTCCCCCAAAAATTTTCCCCCCCACCACCCCAGCCCTCTCTTAGCCTCTTTTTCCCTCTGCTCTTCCACTCCCCTCTCCCCTCTCTCCCCTTCTTTCCCCCCTCTTTTCCTTCTCTCTCCCCCCTCTCCCTCCCCTCCCTTTTTCCCTCTCTCCCCTCTCTCCTCTCTCCCACTCTCCCCTCTCCCCCTCTCCCCCTCTCTCCCTCCCCCTCTCTCTCTCTCCCTCCCCCTCTCCCTCTTTCTTTTTTTTTTTTTTTTTTTTTTTTTTTTTTTTTTTTTTACACAGGGTTTGACAAGGTTAATTTATCAACTTGTCAGTTCTCTAAACCATTTATCACAATATTGCTGTAACAGACATAAATAAAAATAATGAAAAACGAATAATGGGTGATCAATGCAGATATCACCAATTTAACAGTAAAAGAGATAAAGGAAGATACATTTATTAAGCTCGCCCTGATGATCGTGACGACACAGAGATCAACCTCACTATCAGGATACGAATCTTCCTGGTTAATGAAGGTTTTAAAATTCATAATATACCTCCATCTCGAGTTGTGGCCAATAGGGTTCGTCCAAAAATACTTTACATAAATCACTGAGATTTCTCTTGAAATTGGGATTTATCACGCCGTCTCAGGTGCTAGTGGAAGGATAAATACTTGTTGATTGATAAACTACTGGAGAAAGGATAATAATGTTTGAAAGGGATAATGGAGGAAGGATAACTATTGAAACGAAAGCAATTGGAAAGGAAAACTGCTGGGGAAAGAAAAAATACTGGGGAAAGGAAACTAATTAGGAAATAAAAAATATTAAAGAATAATTATTTGGGGAAAGGTTAACGACATGTGTAGGGAAAACGAAAAAGGTGAAATATTAACTGTTAAGGGAAGACTAATTGCTGATTGGATAGCTACGGTGAAAATTTCGTTGTGGTTTGGGAAAGGATAGCTACTACAGAAATGATAACAGATGCCATCTTTCCAAGGGATATCAGATTAAGGAAAGCAAAGGGAACAGAGGGGGTGGATGAGTGGCACTGCTTATCAAAAACCAATGAGATTTTTTATGAGCTGGAGAGGGGGACAGAGGCGAAGCAAGAGATTGCATAATAGGAACATTCAGTCTGGAGGTCCAAGGCTGTAATTGCAATGATGTATAACCCACCACAGAACAGGAGAAGGCCAAGGCAAGATTATGTGAGAGCAATAGAGCGATAGTGGACACACTGGCGGAAAATGGCCGAAGGGCTCATGTGAGCAGGGCAAAGCTGTTGATTATGGGTGACTGCAACCACAAGGAAATCGACTGGGAGAATCTGGAAAACCCCATGGGGCCCGGAAAAGTGGAGACCTAAGATATGGAGGTGTTACTGAAAAACCTCATGTACGAACACGTTAGGGCAACTACTAGAGTGAGAGGAGAGGATGAACCTGCCGAGACTGAACCTAGTATTGCCGTGAGTAGTGAGATGTTGAGGACACCACATATGAAAGACCCCTCGGGGCCAGTGGTCATGTGGTTCTGAGCTGCGAATACATAGAGTTACAAGTGGAGAGGGAAGCAGAAAGGGCTGGACGAATGAAGCCGAACTACAAGAAAGGGGACTATGCAGGCATGAAGATGTTCCTTCACGCAGTTCAGTGGGACAGAGAACTGGCAGGGAAGTCAGTGAACGAGATGATGGAATAAGTAACAACAATATGCAAGGACGGTGAAGAGAGGTTTGTACCGAAGGGTAACAAAGTCAGGATGAGCCCTTGGTTCACCCAAAGGTTTAGGGAGGCCAAAACCAAGTGTGCTAGAGAATGGAAGAAGTATAGAAGGCAAAGAGCCCAGGAGAATAAGGAGAGCAGTCGTAAAGCCAAAAAGGAATATGCACTGGTAGAAGAGAGGCCCAATGGAACTACTAAAATGACATAACAGCAAAAGACAAATTTGAACCGAAGCTGTTGTAGAGCCACATCAAGAAGAAACAACAGTCAAGGACCAGGTAATCAGGCTTAGGAAGGAAGGAGGGGAGATCGCAAGAAACGATTGAGATGTGAGGAGCTCAACATGAGATTCAAAGTGTTCACAGTGGAGACGGAAGGGCCTCCAGAAAGGGGCCGGACATCTCTCTACGGGTCGTGAGAGAGGGAGCATAGGTGCTATGCGTACCACTAACAACAATCTTCAACACATCTATCAAAACAGGGCGACTACCTGAGGTAAGGAAGACAGCAAATGTAGTCCCAGTTTTTAAAAAAGAAGACAAACATGAAGCACTAAACTACAGACCAGTGTCATTAACATGTGTAGTAGGCAAAGTCATGGAGAAGATTATCAGGAGAAGAAAGGTGGCGCACTTACAAAGGAACGAGCTTATCAACGACAGACAGCACGGGTTCAGAGATGGGAAATCCTGTGTCACAAACCTACGTTGTTGAAGACATTCCCAGCATCCTGGAAAGGTTCGGATAACTTTCAAAACTCTCAATGACGTACCTTCAAACACTTATAAATATGCCTTCTAACTCGACGACTGCATAGGTTAGAATGCTGGGAAAATGTTCTTGATTCAGGGAACTGGATCTATCCTTTTTACTCTTGAATCGAATCTGTATGCATCTCATCCCAAAAAACCGCTAAACCAGCCATGCTGGTTTAGCGGTTTTTGGTATAAAAAGTATAATTATGAACAGCATCAATCATTATTGGTTGATTCTTCATATGAAATGAATTCATGTTTTATTTAGGCTGTGTAGGAACATAGTTTGCTGGATCCTGTGTGGTAACTGGAGAATGCCTCTTCCGATCGGCTTCAAACATTTATTGGTGCATTTTTTTCACCTGAAACTTTGAATTGATTTTCGGGTAAGTTTTAAAATCAGTTTTATTAATCTGGTCAGTAATAAATCAGTGTTTGAATTTACTGTGTTATCGTAGGGTAATTTTATTGAATGATGATTTAATAAATCTTATTTAAATCTCAATTACATACAAGCATACTTAATTCTAAGAGGCTTAGAAAAATAGATTTATTTTGGATTTTGCTAATCATAATTTTCCATTTATTTGAACAAACTACAAGAAGTGAAAAAAAAAATGATTTTCATGCGATAATTTTTTAATTCCCTTCACCTGGCAACTCTGAGACCTTGATAATTCAAATTGTGCACTGACTGAAACTTAATAAAACGAAACCAATGGCCTAGAGTTTTACACTTCACTTGCCATATGTTCAAACCCCACCCGTTCCGTGTTTTTTTCTGAGTTAATGTTTGGTGTATTTTAATATTGTCATTTTGTGATAACAAGAGTATTCCTCTTAAGTTTGGCCTTATAACTGGTGTTTCTTAATAAAGGTTTGAATTCATTTAGTGTTGCACATTTCTTAATTTGCAAACTTGTAAATACCAGATTTGATTTGCTTCGTAATCTCATCATTAATGATTAACTGTGTAAACATGTACCAGAATTTGCACTAATTTTTTTGGCGTGCATTGATGTGCTGGGACGAGTCCTTTTGCAATACTGGGGTTACCTTCTCAACGTTCAGCGACCGAAATACATCTAGTTATTTACATCTAGTTATTTATTTAGTCGACTAACAAACCTAAGAATAGCGTTCCGATACCTCAGTAAGGAATGGTTCAGGACTCTGTACAGTGCACGTCAATTGTAGTAGGTTCGCCGGTCTTGTCCCGGCCCAGGTCTTTTCCAGATGGTGACCCGACGAGTGTACGTCAGGCCCATACTGGTGTTGCACACCAGTTTGGAGCCCACACCTAGTCAAGCAGGTCAAGAAATTCAAGAAAGTGCAAAGGTTTGTAACGAGACTAGTCCCGGAACCAAGGGGCATGTCCTTCGAGAAAAGGTTAAGGGAAAATGACCTGACAACACTGGAGAACAGGGGACTTGATAACGAAAATCCTGAGAGGAATTGACAAGGTGGACTGGAAGCTGTAGATTGAGATGATTCACAGGGATGTTAAGAAGCATTTCTTCAGTCACAGAGTTGTCAGGAAGCGGAATAGTCTGGAGAGTGAGGTAGTGGAGGCAGGATCAATATATAACTTTAAGAACAGGTATATCTCATGGAGCAGGGAGAGAGTGGACTTCATATCGACCAGTGAAGAGGAGGTGTCAAGAGCAATGAATCGACCCCTGCAACCGCAATTAGGTGAGTAAACACGCAAACACACACACTGACCAAAAAATAAGGATCAATGATCAATGCAGATGTCACCAATTTATTAATAAAAAGAAAAGGAAGAGAATTTTTAAGCTCGACCTGATGATCTTGACGTCACAGAGGTTAGCTTCAGTGTTAGGATAATAATCTTCCTGGTTAATTAAGAGTTTAAAACTCAAATATTCCTCCATGATTCTGTTAGTGGGATGGATTGTGAAGGACCTGCCTAGTATGGGCTAATAGGCCTGCTGCAGTGCTCCTCCTTTCTTATGTTATGTCATGTGGTGGCCAATGGGTTGGTCCATGGCCCTAGTAAACAGATTCCTCGTGAAATTAGGATCTATGATGCTGTCTTATCTTCTGGACGAAGGATAAATTCTTGTGTATTGAGAGATACTGGTGAAAGGATGCTGGAAGGATATCTACTGGTGAAAAAAAAAAAAGATTATTGATGAATGAATAACTCTTGATGAAATGTTAGGAAAACTAATGATGGAATGTGAACTGGTACTGAAGAATAATGACTAATAATTACTGCTAAAATCTAAGTTTTAATTCAAGGACAGCAAATGGAAGAATAAATAATGTTGGGAGAAGTCGTCATGGTTAGGCGTTGGTGTAAGTGGGGGTAATTTATTTTTTTAAGATATTCCCTAGGTTATTTTATTGGTTGAAGTGCTCTCATGTTTACCTGTAAGGCCCTAGTGTACAAAGACCTGTTTAATTAAGTTTTGTGAGAGTACTCGTACAGCTTGCGGAAAGGGAGGGGGGGGGTCATGGAGCCTCCCTGTTTATAAATGATAGTGTTTTACTCACTAGTAGCAGTGTGCTAGTGATCTAATGTGAGTACTGGGTAAATGTTTCTTCGTGTGAAGTAATGATGTGTGTAGAGTAGGGTGGATGTTGTGCATGCAAGTTTAATAATAATAACATTATATATATATATATATATATATATATTATATATATATATATATATATATATATATATATATATATATATATATATATATATATATATATATATATATATATATATATATATTTATATATATATATATTTATATATATATATATATATATATATATATATATATATATATATATATATATATATATATATTATAGGTAGTAGGCTGGTAGACAGCAACCGCCGAGGGAGATACTACCGTCCTGCCAAGTGAGTGTAAAACGAAAGCCTGTAATTGTCTTACATGATGGTAGGATTGCTGGTGTCCCTTTTTCTGTCTCATAAACAAGCAAGATTTCAGGTACGTCTTGCTACTACTTCTTACACTTAGGTCACACTACAAATACATGTACAAGCATATATATACACACACCCCTCTGGGTTTTCTGCTATTTTCTTTCTAGTTCTTGTTCTTGTTTATTTCCTCTTATCTCCATGGGGAAGTGGAACAGAATTCTTCCTCCGTAAGCTATGCGTGTCGTAGGAGGCGATTAAAGTGCCGGGAGCAAGGGGCTAGTAACCCTTTCTCCTGTATATATTACTAAATTTAAAAGGAGAAACTTTTCTTTTTCCTTTTGGGCCACCCCGCCTCGGTGGGATACGGCCGGTGTGTTGAAAGATTATATATATTATATATATATATATATTATATATATATATATATATATATATATATATATATATATATATATATATATTATATATATATAATATATATATATATATATATATATATATATATATTATATATATATATATATATATATATATATATAGTTTGTATAGGTGAGTTTTTGTGTCCTTCCTTATAATAAATTTTATATTGTCTCCACATTTAATGTAAAGGTACAAGCTGACCCTAGAGTGGTTTCTTTTTCTATTTTAAACAATATAAATGCCCTTAGACTATGCAGGCTGTTTATGCTTTAGGAACCAGGACTTTTATTTACGTTACGCAGACAAAAGCGTAACAATAAGTACCAGTGAAATTTATCCTCCAGATCGGTAACTATGGTCCTCGATGTGGTGACGTTAGTAACAGTGACAGCTATGTTATTACTTAGGGTTTTTAAGTAACTACCGGTGGACCAGTGTCTATGATTAACGGGAGTAAGTGTTACATGGATTATTGATGACGGAGGTCAACGACAGCTATGATGTGATTTGTAGAATATGTAAAGTGTAATAAAGTTGAAGGTTTGAGGAGAACTATTCATTAAAGTTTATCTCAGAGTGGTGACATGTCTCTCCCGAGGGTTTATCTCACAGTGGTGACATGTCTCTCCCGAGGGTTTATCTCACAGTGGTGACATGTCTCTCCCGAGGGTTTATCTCAGAGTGGTGACATGTCTCTCTCGAGTGTCTAATTTATCAACTTGTCAGTTCTCTAAACCATTTATCTACAATATTGCCTGTAACAGACATAAATAAAAATAATGAAAAACGAATAATCGTGATCAATGCAGATATCACCAATTTAACAGTAAAAGAGATAAAGGAAGATACATTTATTAAGCTCGACCTGATGATCGTGACGACACAGAGATCAACCTCACTATCAGGATACGAATCTTCCTGGTTAATGAAGGTTTTAAAATTCATATATACCTCCATCTCGAGTTGTGGCCAATAGGGTTCGTCCAAGAAAATACTTTACATAAATCACTGAGATTTCTCTTGAAATTGGGATTTATCACGCCGTCTCAGCTGCTAGTGGAAGGATAAATACTTGTTGATTGATAACTACTGGAGAAAGGATAATAATGTTTGAAAGGGATAATGGAGGAAGGATAACTATTGAAACGAAAACAATTGGAAAGAGAACTGCTGGGGAAAGAAAACTACTGGGGAAAGAAAACTAATTAGGAAATAAAAAATATTAAAGAATAATTATTGGTGAAAGGTTAACGACATGTGTAGGGAAAACGAAAGGTGAAATATTAACTGTTAAGGGAAGACTAATTGCTGATTGGATAGCTACTGGTGAAAATATCATTGTGGTTTGGAAGGATAGCTACTACAGAAATGATAACAGATACCATCTTTCCAATGGGATATCAGATCCTAAGGAAAGACAAAGGGAACAGAGGGGGTGGATGAGTGGCACTGCTTATCAAAAACCAATGAGATTTTGATGAGCTGGAGAGGGGAGACAGAGGCGAAGCAAGAGATTGCATAATAGGAACACTTCAGTCTGGAGGTCCCAAGGCTGTAATTGCAATGATGTATAACCCACCACAGAACAGGAGAAGGCCAAGGCAAGATTATGATGAGAGCAATAGAGCGATAGTGGACACACTGGCGGAAGTGGCCAGAAGGGCTCATGTGAGCAGGGCAAAGCTGTTGATTATGGGTGACTGCAACCACAAGGAAATCGACTGGGAGAATCTGGAACCACATGAGGGCCCGGAAACGTGGAGACCTAAGATCATGGAGGTGGTACTGAAAAACCTCATGTACGAACACGTTAGGGACACTACTAGAGTGAGAGGAGAGGATGAACCTGCGAGACTGAACCTAGTATTTGCCGTGAGTAGTGCAGATGTTGAGGACACCACATATGAAAGACCCCTCGGGGCCAGTGGTCATGTGGTTCTGAGCTGCGAATACATAGAGTTACAAGTGGAGAGGGAAGCAGAAAGGGCTGGACGAATGAAGCCGAACTACAAGAAAGGGGACTATGCAGGCATGAAGATGTTCCTTCACGCAGTTCAGTGGGACAGAGAACTGGCAGGGAAGTCAGTAAACGAGATGATGGAATAAGTAACAACAATATGCAAGGACGGTGAAGAGAGGTTTGTACCGAAGGGTAACAAAGTCAGGATGAGCCCTTCGTTCACCCAAAGGTTTAGGGAGGCCAAAACCAAGTGTGTTAGAGAATGGAAGAAGTATAGAAGGCAAAGAGCCCAGGAGAATAAGGAGAGCAGTCGTAAAGCCAAAAAGAAATATGCACTGGTAGAAGAGAGGCCCAATGGAACTACTAAAATGACATAACAGCAAAAGACAAATTTGAACCGAAGCTGTTGTAGAGCCACATCAAGAAGAAACAACAGTCAAGGACCAGGTAATCAGGCTTAGGAAGGAAGGAGGGGAGATCGCAAGAAACGATTGAGATGTGAGGAGCTCAACATGAGATTCAAAGTGTTCACAGTGGAGACGGAAGGGCCTCCAGAAAGGGGCCGGACATCTCTCTACGGGTCCTGAGAGAGGGAGCATAGGTGCTATGCGTACCACTAACAACAATCTTCAACACATCTATCAAAACAGGGCGACTACCTGAGGTAAGGAAGACAGCAAATGTAGTCCCAGTTTTTAAAAAAGAAGACAAACATGAAGCACTAAACTACAGACCAGTGTCATTAAGATGTGTAGTAGGCAAAGTCATGGAGAAGATTATCAGGAGAAGAAAGGTGGCGCACCTACAAAGGAACGAGCTTATCAACGACAGACAGCACGGGTTCAGAGATGGGAAATCCTGTGTCACAAACCTACTTGAGTTCTCTGACAGGGTAAAAGCAGTAAGACAAGAAAAGGGTGGGTAGACTGCATTTTCTTGGACTGTAAGAAAGCGTTTGACAGTTCCACACAAGAGATTAGTGCAAAAGCTGGACGACCAGGCAGGGATAACAGGGAAGGCACTACAGTGGATCAGGGAATACCTGTCAGGAAGACAACAGCGAGTCATGATGCGTGGCGAGATGTCAGAGTGGGCACCTGTAACGAGTTTGATTCCTCAGGGGGTTAGTCTTAGGACCGGTGCTGTTTCTGGCATTTGTGAAAGACATGACAGATGGAATAGACTCAGAATTGTCCAGGTTTGCAGAAGTGAAGTTGATGAGAAGAATTCATTCGAACGAGGACCAGGCAGAACTACAAAGGAATCTGGACATGCTGCAGGCGTGGTCCAGCAACTGGCTCCTGGAGTTCAAAACAACCAAATGCCAACTTATGAAGATTATGAAAGGGCAAAGAAGACCGCAGACGAAGTACAGTCTTGTGGGGCCAGAGACTAAAAACCTCACTCAAGGAAAAGGATCTTGGGTTGAGTATAACACCAAGCACATCTCCGGAGGTGCACATCATCCAAATAACTGCTGCAGCATATGGGAGCCTAGCAAACCTAAGAACAGCATTCCGACATCTTAATAAGGAATCGTTCAGGACCCTGTATACTATGTACGTTAGGTTCCATACTGGAGTATGCAGCACTAGTTTGGAACCCACACCTAGCCAAGTGACTTGACGACAATGAAAGGCAGGAGATGCAGGGGGGATATGATAACGACATATAAAATACTGAGAGGAATCGACAAGGTGGACAGACAGAATGTTTCAGAGATGGGACACAGCAACAAGGGATCACAGTTGGAAATTGAAGACTTAGATGAATCACAAGGATGTTATGATGTATTTTTTCAGTCACATAGTAGTCTGGAAGTGGAATAGTCTGGGAAGTGATGCAGTGGAGGCAGGATCCGTACTCAGTTTTAAGAATTATGATAAAGCTCATGGAGCAGGGAGAGAGAGGACCTCATAGCGTTCAGTGAAGAGTCGGGGCCAGGAGCTACGACTCGACCCCTGCAACCACAAATAGGTGAGTACAAATAGGCGAGTACACACTCACACACCAGAAACAAGCCACACTCTGGACACCCCAACCTCCTTAGTACTAATACCATCTTCACAGCAATCTTCCATATTATCCTGTCCTGCCTTCCACTCCCCCGATCTCCCCCAACCCCTCACACCTCCAGGAATACACTACTGGAAAGGAAGCGTATGGTATGGTAAATCAACACAGTTGAAATAACCCAATAAAAGTGAGGGAGTGACAAGAATGAATCAATGAAGCATTCCCAGATATCATAGCAGTCACAGACACAAAGCTCAAGAGAATGACAACATGCGATTTTTGCTTGTCCTGAGTGTCGTATTCCTCCTTGCAGACTTAAAAGTGGAGAATGAAACAGCACTAGAAGGACAGGAGAAGCCAGTCTTAAGAAGAGGGAACTACGCAGGTATGAGGCAATTCCTGCATGAGGTGCAGTGGGAAAAAACTATATGGATAATCACAGTAAATGTACAGATTGTACACGTGATCACAAAGTGCAGTTGGGCAGAGAAGTTCATAACAAGGGGTAACAAAGAAAATGGAAAGACCAGAGTAAGCCAAACGTTTATCTGGAGGTGTACAGTCCAAAGCGAAGTGTGATAGAGCATGGAAAATGTATAAAATACAAAGGACTCATTAAAACAAGATGAGCAGATCAACCAACATCAAATATTCGTGTATAAGGAAGAAAGATCGTGAGGCAGAATGAGAGTGACACAGCAGCAGAACCTAAATTCTTTCATCTGATCGTTTAATTTTACTCTCCCCTGACGATGTGAGAAATCACGAAAGTGCTTGGAAGTTCACTATTTTTTCACAGTTGTTTTTCTGCATATTGTAATATCACCCCTTTCCTTTAATCTTATTTCATACATGTATCTTGCAGAATAGGTGAAACTGGTAAAAGAAGAAAATTAAAAGTGAATATAGGAAAGAGTAAGGTTATGCGGATAACAAAAAGATTAGGTGACAAAAGACTGGATATGAGATTGGAGGGAGCAAGTATGGAGGAGGTGAATGTATTCAGATATTTAGGAGTGGACGTGTAATCAGATGGGTCTATGAAGGATGAGGTGAATCACAGAATTGATGAGGGAAGTCTATGGAGAAAAAGAACTTTGTCTGTGGAAGCAAAAAGGGGAATGTATGAGAGTATAGTTGTACCAACACTCTTGTATGAGTATGAAGCATGGGTGATAAATGTTGCAACGAGGAGAAGGCTGGAGGCAGTGGAGATGTCATGTCAGAGGGCAATGTGTGGTGTGAATATAATGCAGACAATTCGTAGTTCGGAAATTAGGAGAAAGTGTGGGATTACCAAAACTATTATCTGGAGGGCTGAGGAGGGGTTCGGACATGTAGAGAGAATGGAACAAAACAGAATGACTACAAGAGTGTATAAATCTGTAGTGGAAGGAAGGCGGGGTAGGGGTCGGCCTAGAGAGGGATGGAGGGAGGGGGTAAAGGAGGTTTTGTGTGCGAGGGGCTTGGACTTCCAGCAAGCGTGCGTGAGCGTATTTGATAGGAGTGAATGGAGACAAATGGTTTTTAATACTTGACGTGCTGTTGGAGCGTGAGCAAAGTAACATTTATGAAGGAATTCAGGGAAACCGGCAGGGGTGTTAATGTTGCAGTTTTATAACTGTAGTGTAAAGCACGCTTCTGGCAAGACAGTGATGGAGTGAATGATGATGAAAGTTTTTCTTTTGCGGGCCACCCTGCCTTGGTGGGAGACGGTCGATGTGTTAATAAAATAATAAAAATATATATATGTCGTGCCGAATAAGTAAGACTTGCGATTTTGCTTTAAATAGCAACGCTCTTCTTACCCACTAAGGTAAACGAAATTTTGTGTATGCAATAATTTCCCAAAAATCATTCTGAACGTAACGAAAAAAAAAATATATTTCATTGTGTTCATTAAATTACTGTAAAGTTATTTAAAATTTATATATAGTTGAATTATGTTAAATTAAATTGCGCTTGTTATAGTAAGGTTAGGTAAGTTTTCTAAGGTTCTTTTGGTACAAAATTATTAATATTTACATTAACATAAATGAAAAAAAAATATATGTCTCTAAAAGCAGAAAAGAAAATTTTAGAAAGGTCTTAATTTTTAATGAGTTCTTGGTAATTGACCAGTTCTACCTGTTCGGCACAACATATATATTTGACTAGAATGTAGTTACATGAAGGTTTCAGTTATATGCAGCAGGCATTTACGTAAAAAATTCTGTTATATATAGCAGGTAATTACCCGAAGGTTTCTGGATATTGCACGTAATTACATGCAGACGGAATGCAGCTCGGCCTTAGCTGGCAACATAAAAGGCGACGAGTTGTAATGACTACGTCAGCAATTAATCCCTCACAATCTTGCACAGATACTTTAAGGCTGGTGGAAAAACAAGTGTATGTTTGTTTAGCAGTCCATCAGACAGACATATTTTGGACGATATTTTCGTGTTAATAACAATGGCAGTATCTGTGTTCGGGGTGAAGGTGGGGGTTGGAAGGTTAGGAGGGGTGATGTTGCGGGCTAGCGTGGTGAGGAGGAGCTTGTGGGGATTTGAGTAGCGAGGAAAGTCTTCGTGGATGAGATGGTGTGGTGGGTTTGTCGGTTTTTGTTGTTCGAATAGGGCGATGGTGAAAGGTTGAAGGTGGTAGCCACGGCGCATGATGGTAGTTGTTGGGAGGGGTTGATGGTTGGGGCGCTGTGGAGGGGTTGTGGTTGTGTGCTGTTGGTAGGTATCTGGTTGGGGTAGGGGGAGTGATGCTGGTGTAGATCATAAGAACATAAGAAAGAAGGAACACTGCAACAGGCCTACTGACCCATGCGGAGCAGGTCCATGTTGTCCCCAGGAATTGGACCAATGACCCACCCCCGGATTATCCCAATGACCCACACAGTCTGGTCGCCCCTACTCAAGGAAGGAGCACTGCACCAGACCCAGCAGCACAAGCTAGTCAGGTCCAACTCACACCCGCCCACACCCACTCATGTATTTATCTAACCTATTTTTAAAACTACACAACGTTTTAGCCTGAATAACTGTACTCGGGAGTTTGTTCCACTCATCCACAACTCTATTACCGAACCAGTGCTTTCCTATATCATTTCTGAATCTGAATTTTTCCATCTTGAAACCATTGCTACGAGTCCTGTCTTGGCTGGAAATTTTCAGCACGCTATTTACATCCCCTTTATTTATTCCTGTTTTCCATTTATACACCTCGATCATATCCCCCCTAATTCTACGCCTTTCAAGAGAGTGCAGATTCAGGGCCCTCACTCTATCCTCATAGGGAAGATTTCTGATACATAGGGAAGGTGATGATGGTAATAGAGGAGATGGATAGAGGAGATGATGGTAATAGTGACAAGTGTGTGATGATGGTGAGGTGATGTTATGAGAGGCATTGATTTGTTGCTGGTGGTAATAAAGGCAAGGACATTTTATCAGTTGTTTCAGAAAACGAGTTTAGACACTTGAAATTTCATAGTTCTTTAAATAAACAAACACACTGAAGCTAAACCGAAGGAATCACATAAAGCCTGAGGAAAGAGAGTATAAGTCCTCTTACAGGCCTTTAGCACCATCATAACACATAAAAGCCTTTCTGATGGTCCTAAGAAACTACAGTTATTAAGGAAGTCGGCAAGGATTATAAAACCTTGGAAAACATTGCTTAAAAGCAGAGTCTGCTTCTGCAGTTTATACACGACTATTGTTAAATAACAACAGGCATCGGGTAAAAATATTTTTGGATTCAGGTTTATAAAAAAAAAGGTAATTGGAGAAATGAGCCAATCCAGTTTGAATATAAAATTGACACTACAGGAAAAAATGAGGCGAAGGATTTTTAAATTTCTAAATAAAACTGATGCCAAAGATTGTGATAGCATGAATAAATCTGAGTACTGCATGGCTCAATCCTAGCACCGTTACTGCTTCTCATCATCTTGCCAACATCAAATAAAAATCCAAACCACACCATCATATTATCCTTTGAGGACGTTTAAAATCTTATCACGTGATTTGAACTGCTAATAGTGGAAAAACTAAGATCTGAATAATCACAAATCAAAAAAAATATTGTCAACCATCTATAAAAACTGATGGATATGAAAAGTAACTTGGAATAATCACGACAGATGACCTTTCGGCTTAGAGAAGAAAAGTAATGAAATGCACGCGGAATGTCAGCAAATAGAATTGTTGGTTTATAAAACATTTCAAAGGGAAAATGATGAGATTGTCATATGTGTTCTGACGTTCTCAATTTTGTTCTCAACGTTATCAATATTGTTCTCACGTTTCATATTGTTTCTCACGTTATCATTATTGTTCTCACGTTCCTCAATATTGTTCTACGTTCTCAATATTGTTCTCACGTTCTCAATATGTTCTCACGTTCTCAATATTGTCTCTCGCAAAGCACCAATTCCAGCAAGAGGAAATGTCATTGAAAACTATGTCCGGATAGGCAATGAAAAGTACATGTATAGTTAATACAACTGACTGTATAGTCGATAAAAACCGCCGGTGTATAGTTATAAAAAGCATCTAAAATACTGGAAACTTCTCAGCATTTTGTAATATACTCTTTGGAGAAGAAAATGAGGATTACTAATAATATTATATAAATTTATATATAAATATATATATATAATATATATATATATATATATATATTATATATATTATATATATATATATATATATATATATATATAGTCGTGCCGAATAGCAGAAATTGCGATTTTGCTTAAATAGAACGATCATCTTGCCTTATAAGACAATAGGAAAAATTTGTGTATGCATATAATTTCGCCAAAATCATTAGAACCGTAACGAAAAAAATATATTTCACTGTGTTTCTTTAGTATTAAATTATTCTAACCAAATTCTAAATATATTTAGTTGGGTTAGGCTTAAAATAAATTACGCTTGTTATAATAAGGTTAGATAAGTTTTCTAAGTTCCTTGTAAGTGCAAAATTATAAATTTTATACATCAACATTAATGAAAAAAAATATATCTTTAAACGTATTAACGAGAAATTTTTAGAAAGGACTTAATTTAAAATGAGTTCTTGCTAATTGCCAGTTTTAACATTTATTCGGCAGACCACACACACTCATATATATTATATATATTATATTATATTTTATATACTATATATATATATATATATTAATATATATTATTTAATATTATATATATATACTAAATATATTTATTTATATTATATATATATTATAATATATATATATATGCAATAAGGATCACAGTAAACAGGTGATTTCAGAATATGCAAATAAACCCACCTGAAAGAATAGAGAAATTTCCAAGGCGCTTTCGTGACTACTCATCATTATCAAGGAACTAGGAATGTTAAAGATCCAAGGAAGGTATTATATGGGAGTTGGCCAACACCTTAAACACATGACGCGCGCCGGCCAACTGGACAGTTCCTTTGCACACCCACAACAAAAACTATCTTACCCAAAGAAGAATTTTTTAAATATTATTTGTCCAGAATTTAATCATACACTGCGACAAATAATAATTTTAAAAATTTTTGGGATAGAATAGTTTTTGGATGGGTTGTGCAAAGGATCTGTCCAGTTGGGCGGCGCCGGTCAGGTGTTTAACCGTTGTGGGATCTGATAGTGAGGTGTTAGCCAGACCCCTTATGTACCTTCCTTGGATGACTTTACTTTCATAGTTCCTTGATAATGTGAGTAGTCACGCAGCGCTTGGAACATTTCTCTTTCTTTCAGAGTGGTTGTTTTGCCTATTCTGAACACTCCACCTATGTTTACTGTGATCTTATTGCATATATATATATATATATATATATATATATATATATATTATATATATATATATATATATATATATTATATATACTTATTATATATGTATATATATATATATATATATATATATATTATATATAAATATTTTGATCATGGAACCCTTTCGGCCCAAAACCGTAATAAATTACTGGACTGACAGAAATGTATCATATAAAATAAATTAGTGGAAAAGTAGAGGTTTCATAGATCAATTAGTGAACGATGGATCTACACTCGTGGTGCAAGACTTTTTTTCTTTTAACTTCTTTTCAGCCTCTATCACACACATTGCAAAAATGAATCTTTTAAAAAGAAAATAAGACCATTTGCCAGGATGGAAATTAATGGCTGATTAGCCAGGCATTGATAGTTTTGTAGGACGTTGTAAACCAGTCAACATGTATCACGAGGCCTCATGCATCGAAGAAGAGATCACGATTTGGTTTCCATATGATGATCTGTGATGGAATCTTCTTAGTACCTTCAAAACTTTCTCTAGTAAAATTTAAATGAATTATTAACTTTATGTCAATCGCGTGCATTGAGGCAATGGAGGTTATAAATCCAGGGTTTACCGTCCTGGATCCCGTAGCGACCGAAATGCATCTTAGTAATTGTTATTATAATATTAATAGTGTATAGTAGTATTAGTCATTAGTAGCATACAGAAATTAGTAATTTAATATTCATATTATTTGCAATTAATTAGTAGTATAGGTAATTATTACATTACAATTATTACTACAATTATTTATTATATTCAGTATATTTATATATCTAGATATATATTAATATATATATATCTATATTATATAATATAATTTATATATAATATATATATATATATAATATAATAGTATTTATTATATATATAATATATATAATGTCGTGCCGAATATGAAAAAACTGGTCAATTAGCAAGAACACAATTTAAAATAAACAAAACACAGTGAAATATTTTTTGTCGTTATGTTCAGAATGTTTTTGGCGAAATTATTGCACACACAAATTTTCGCTTGTCTATATGCAAGATGAGCGTTGCTATTTTAAGCCAAGATCGTTCTCACAAGTTCTGCTTATTCGGCACGAATATAGATTCTAGCAAATTCACTGACCTTCTGAAGAAAGTCAACGATGCTCCTTCAACCGAAAGATCCTGGCAAAAACTTGCTGCTTTTTGGCAATGCCTCTTTGCTGTCCCAACAAGGAGGGACAGTCACATGTTATTAGGGCATAATTGCATTATTCCCAGGGGATAAAAACCTGTCCGTCTCCCCGTACGGCGACAAAACACCCGCCAGGGCAAATGTCAAACAACAGGACACCCGACACCTCAAAAATCAGGCCCAAATTAGCTAAAAATAGAGAGGGTAATACTATTGGAGCTCTGAGGCTTATAACCAGTGAGGGTACCATCGTCCAAGGACGTCAGCACGGCTCATGCTCTGAAAGGATAAACATCCACCCAGGGCTACCAGTACCAACATTTGCCTCCCTGACATTGCAAGCAGGAAGAAGAACATCTAACCTCACAGGTGCTGATGTGTTATAAAGCTGCTTTGTCATTTCCAACGGGCTCAGCAGGAGGTTTCAACGGTTTTCAAGGGCCAAACACTTAAAACAAATATCGAATCTAGCACTTGCTGAGGTTTCAGAGAGGCTGCTGTCTGAAATCTCACCAAATTTTCAAACATAGTGCCTGGGCTGGCACGAAACTTCGTTTTACGAGTCTCTCGAAAACCCCAACCAAAACGATCTTCTCCCACTTTTATCCACACCACGGACAACCTAAAAACCAAACGTGGTGTAAATTATTAGGCTTCTTCGGGTGCACTCAGAATATGCCAAAAAGCCACCAGCAATGAGTTTCTTGAAGAAAAAATGCACGATATTGAACAAGTATTTTCTAAACTCCAACATCCTCGTCAACTTCATTAGAGACTGCAGACGACGAGCATTAAACATCTTCAACACACCAAGAGAAGACACTGCCGAGAAGAGATTACATAGTCCTCACCACCAACTCCATGCCAAACACGTTTCAACATCGTTTCAATACTCATTCCAAGTATTATATATATATACTTCCACAACCACGCCTTCAAAGGGGATCATTACAGTGATAGACAGGGGGACAAGATTCCACCATCTCCAGGGGTATACATAATCCCTTGTAAGACTGACCAACAGTTATACGTTGGCCGAAAAAAACACATCAAGGGCACCACTCCAAAACGTATTTCAGAACACCTATACGAAAGCAGGTCTGACGATACAAGGAAATGCCTGTGTACAACACCGTAATTCACACAAACCACTTGAAAACTACATGAAACTCAAGACTTATCGCCACGAAGACAACACTCAATACCGAGGATCCTGGAATCATCACTTATTTCTATATCCGACAAACTTCAACAGAATAATGGCTTCTATAACATAGCTGAACCACTTGCCAAGAAACTTCTTCATCGCTATCCCACATTAGAAAACAGGAATGGAAAAAAAAAACACTGAAGAAGGTCTGCTCTCAAACTTATCCATCTCCTTTCAAGCTACCCAAGCATTTTTAGACTCTATAAAACCCCACTCGGTACATCATCAGATGCAGCATTCTCCAACCTGACCTCGCATTTGAACCTGACTATATATAAATACTCTGTTCCCTTCCACCCCAGGTAGATCTGTTTGTGACTTGAAAAAAAGGGGCCCACTGTGTGGCGAAACCGTAGTTTCAATAAAAGGATCAATTTTATACTGCATATGTTTTATATTTCCATTGTGGGCTTTATTTTATTACCATAATTCAGAGGTGGTACTTCCCTATATAAAATATATTATTATATATTATATATATATATATATATATATTTATAATATATATATATATATATAATAATATATATCTATATATATATTATATATCATATATATATATATATATATATATATATATATGTATATATATATATACTAGATATATATATATATTATATATTATTATATTTATTCGTATATATATTGTATATATATTTTATATATATATATATATATATTATATATATATATATATATAAATATATTTATATATATATATATCTTTATTAACTATGATGAACTCTACGAATTTGTCATGAGTGATTATATATCTACCTTCCCTGGAGGAAGGTTAGTATGTTGTTGCTCTCCGAGTTCGTTGAAGATCTTTATAAAAGTTTTTGTGATGACAGAGTTCCTCTTTTTTTCAATTTTTTTTCCAGTTATGGTATTACGTTCCCTTTGACGTTCCTCTCAATTATGCTGAAATGGACAGGACTGATCAGGGATTGTGCAAGGTGAGAAATGATCATCTGGTGCTCTCCCATTATCTACACAACTATTATGATGGATTCTTGGATAAAATGTCAGAACGCTGATCGCTGAAAAGCGAGAAACCACATTGCGACCACGAAACGTGAGACAAGTAAGAGAAATGTGTTATATTTTCGAAAACTGGGGCGAAAATATACAAATATCTATAACATATGACATATTCTTTGGTTTCGTTGCGGCCATTTAAGATTGAGGGTAAACCTAATCCGCAAAAAACAACTAGAGCAGGTTTTCTTACGATGAGGACTATCATCTGGATTACTCTTCTGCCTAATGATGAATGAAGAAAACACTAACGCTGAGACACTCCTTCTCCAGAAATCTTTCCCTTTTCTCTCTCTCTCTCTCTCACTCTCTCTCTCTTCTTCTCTCCTCTCTCTCTCTCTCTCTCTCTCTCTCTCTCTCTCTCTCTCTCTCTCTCTCTCTGTATATATATCTGTCTCATACTTCCGTTCCTCCGCTTCTCTTCCTATTCCTCATTGGTCCTCCTTTTCTTCCTCTCCCCACCTGTCCATCTCTTCCTCCTATCCCTATGTTTCTCTATAGGTTTATATCCTCTCTCCTCCCCTCTTCTCTCCTCCTTCTCCATCCTCCTCCAAACCACAAACCCAAACAATATTTTTAACTTGTCTCTGAAATATTTGTAATACAAAAATTTGTTTCTCGAGTTCTGACGAGAATTTAGTCGTGGGTTTGTTTTGCAATGAATGAGTCGTTTGAAACCCAGGAGACAATACTTTTCTTACTCTTTTTTTGTGCCACAGTTGAGATTTTGACTATACTCATAACAAAATTCAAAGAAAAGGGGGAGGGATGGAGATCTTATGATGCTTTTTTGTTACATCAATTTTAATTAAAAAATGGAAGCAAATTGAAGTCAATATATAATCACCCACACCTTCCTACTGATAGTGCAGGTGTGGGGCATAAGTTCCCCCCACCTGCTAGAAACACTGGATGCAGGAGTGTGCGTTCCCTTACACCTGCCCCATGACACTATATGTTTGAGTTTTCCCTGAACATTCCCTGCCCCCAAGCAGCTATGTGGGGACTCATGTTCCCCCACCTGTTTGACAGTGTGTCCTGCACAGCTGCCTCTATAGGTGAGGTGAAAGTGGGGAAAGAACACATTTGGAAACTATCGGAAGAACTACAAAAGTAAGAAAATATCTGGGCATTAACGTTTTAGCAAATAAGGTTTATCTTGGAAGACACGAAACACAGCCAGGTAGCGCCGGGTTATTCTGCCAATGTAAATATGTCTGCAATATACCGAAATTTGATATGGATATTTTTTAAAATTCAAGGAAAAAATTTATTTAGCTCCTGAGAATATTATTTTGTTGAATTATGACTCATTTACCAAACACCAGTATCTTGTTGTATTAAGAGAGAGAGAGAAACGTTCATCAGATACACAAACATCAGGCTACCAGCGCCAAAACTGTGGAATAAATCAGCAGCGAACACAAGATGTGCAATTAAATAGGAATCCACCCTTCCCAGGCACCAAAGCAGTGCTGTCGCTGTCACCGGAGGAGGGCACACAACTAAACAAACTGCCTGCAAGATACAAAGTGGCAATTACTGCCTTCAGAGGGGACATCAAGAGGAGCCAGTATGGAGAAGAGAAAGGAACTTGACAGACAGGATCAAATGTTTAGAGACTTGTTCTCGGAACGACCTGCAGGATCTCTGAAATGGAGAACACTTTCACACGTAACCCACTCAGGTACTCCTATCTCAGCCCAGAGGTGGTTTTGTGCCTTATACAAGACCACAGCCTACATCTAGCAGGTGCCTCGTGTGCCCTATCTGTCTCAAGGACAGGCAGCTTATACATCTGATACACCCACCACGTCAAGCTGAACACATCGCGCAGTGCCTGTGTATCAGCATCTTGTCGGAAAGCATTAGAGGTTTCATTACCAATATTGGAGAGCACACACAGTTTTGTGAACACTCTACGTCCCGACATGATGACTGTTGTTGAAACATTTTTGGACGACAGGACATCAGAACATTTTGCAAGAATTGCTAGCTACACCTCATGTCTCATAAACACGCTAGATAACAGGGATATCTTGCTACTCCTACTTACACTTTGGTCACACTTCACAGACACGCACATGCATATATATATAGACATACATCTAGGTTTTTCTCCTTATTCTAAATAGCTCTTGTTCTTTTTTATTTCTTCTATTGTCCATGGGGAAGTGGAAAAGAATCTTTCCTCCGTAAGCCATGCGTGTCGTATGAGGCGACTAAAATGCCGGGAGCAATGGGCTAGTAACCCCTTCTCCTGTATACATTTTCTAAAAAAGAGAGGAGGAAGAAAAATTTTGAAAACTGGGTTGTTTAATGTGCTGGAATGTAGCTGCGGCATGACAAAGAAACAGAATGATTTGCTGATGTTTATGAATGAAAAGAAAAGTGGATATGTCCTGGCTCTAAGCGAAACAAAGCTGAAGGGGGTAAGGAGAGTTTATTGGGGGGAAATAAATGGGATTAAATTGGAGTATCTGAGAGAGTTAGAGCAAGGAAGGGGTAGCAGTATGGTTCTTAAATGATCAGTTATGGAAGGGAAAAGAGAATATGATGTATAAATTCGAGAATAATGTGGATTAAAGTAAAGGTTGGATGCGAGAAAGTGGGTTCATAATAAGCGTGTATGCACCTGGAGATGAGAGGAAGCAGAGGAGAGTGAGAGATTTGGGAGATGTTAAGTGAATGTATAGGGCCTTTGAACCAAGTGAGGAGTAATTGTGGTAGGGGACCTGAATGCTAAGTAGGAGAAAAATAAAAAAATAGGAGAACTTTTAGAGAGGGTGTGGTAGGTAAGTTTGGGTTCCAGGTGTTAAATGATAATGAAGCATTTGATTGAACTTTGTATGAAAGGGGTTTTGTTATAGTAATACAATATTTTAAGGAAAAAGAGGATAAATAAGTATACACGTATGATGTAGGCCGAAAGGACAGTTAGTTTGTTGGATTATGTATTGGTAGATAAAAGACTGTTGAGTAGACTTTCAGGATGTACATGGTTATCGAGGGGCCACAGATATATCAGATCACTTCTAGTTGTAGATAACTGAGAGTAAAAGGTAGATGGATACAAGGAGAATAGAAGCATAGGGAAGAGAGAGGTGAAGGTTATTAAACTTAAAAGAGGAGGCAGTCTAGGGTAAGATATAAACAGCTATTGGAGGATAGATGGGCTAAATGAGGAGCATAGGGCAATGGGGTCGAACGAAGAGGAATGGGGGTAGGTTTAAAATGTAGGTAGCAGTGTTCAGCAGAAGTTTGTTGGTTACAGGTAAGTGTGTGCGGAGGGAAAGAGGAGCGATGGTGAATGTATGATGTAAATAGAGGTAGTAAGGGAGAAAATGTTAGCATATGAGAAGTTTTTACAAAGTAGAAGTGATGCAAGGAGGGAAGTGTATATGGAGAAAAAAAGAAGGTGAGGTTAAGAGGAGTGGTGAAAGCAAAGTAAAAAAAGAGAGCAAAATGAGAGAGTGGGTGAGCTGTATCAACAAATGTTGTTGAAAATAAGAAAAAGTTTTGACAGTGAGATTAACAAGTTTAGGAAGCTAGCGAACAATGGATTTGTCAGTTAAAATAGGAGGGAGAAGAGTTATTAAATGGAGAGTTAGAGGTATTGGGAAGATGGAGGGAATATTTGAGGAATTGTTAAATGTTGATGAAGATAGGGAAGCTGTGATTTCGTGTATAGGGCAAGGGGGAATAACATCTTGTAGAGTGAGGAAGAGCCAGTTGTGAGTTTTGGGGAAGTTCGTGAGCAGTTTGTAAAATGAAAGGGGGTAAGGCAGCCGGGATTGATGGGATAAGAAGAAATGTTAAAAGCAGGTGGGGATATAGTTTTGGAGTGTTGGTGAAAATTATTTAATAAATGTATGGAAGAGGGTAAGGTTACCTAGGGATTGGCAGAGAGCATGCATAGTTCCTTGTATAAAGGCAAAGGGGAAAAAGAGAGTAAAAAAATTTTAGGGGATAAGTCTGTTGAGTGTACCTGGTAAAGTGTATGGTAGAGTTATAATTGAAAGAATAAGAGTAAGACGGAGATAGGAAGCAGATGAACAAGGAGGCTTTAGGAAAGGTAGGGGGTGTGTGGACCAGGTGTTTACAGTGAAACATATAAGTGAACAGTATTTAGATAAGGCTAAAGGGGTCTTTGTGGCATTTATGGATTTGGAAAAGGCGTATGACAGGGTGGATAGGGAGGCAATGTGGCAGATTTTGCAAGTGTATGTGTAGGAGGTGGGTTACTGAAAGCAGTGAGAGTTTTTTTACGAGGATAGTGAGGCTCAAGTTAGAGTATGTAGAAAAAGGAAATTTTTTCCCAGAAAAAGTGGGCCCTTAGACAAGGATGTGTGATGTCACCGTGGTTGTTTAATATATTTTTAGATGGGGTTTTTAAGAGAAGTAAATGCGAGGGTCTTGGCAAGAGGCGTGAGATTAAAAGATAAAGAATCACACACAGTGGGAGTTTGTCACAGCTGCCTCTTTGCTGATGACACGTGCTCTTGGGAGATTCTGAAAAGAAGCCTGCAGAATTGGTGATGAATTTGTAGGGTGTGCAAAAGAAGAAAATTAAAGTGAATACAGGAGAAGATTAAGGTTATGAGGCAAACGAAAAAGATTAGGTATGAAAGATTGTGAATATCAGATTGGCGAGAGAGTATGGAGGCGGTGAAACGTATTCAGATATTTGGGAGTGACGTTCAGCGATGGGTTCTATGAAAGATGAGGTGAATCCTAGAATTGATGAGGAAACAGAGTGCGTGGTGCAACTAAGGATTCTGTGGAGACAGAGAACTTTGTCCTTGGAGCAAAGAGGGGGAGTATGAAGTATAGTTTTTTTAACCAACGCTCCGTTATATGGGGAGTGAAGCATGGGTGATGAATGTTGCAGCGAGGAAGAAGCCTGAGGCAGTGGATGTTCATGTCTGAGGGCAATGTTGGTTGAATATAATGCTGAGAATCGTAGTTTGGAAGATAGGGAAGGATTGCGGGATTACCAAAACTGTTGTCCAGAGGCTAGAGGAAGGTTGTTGAGGTGGTTCGGACATGTAGATAGAATGGAGCGAAACAGATAACTTTCAAGAGTGTATCAGTCTGTAGTGGAAGGAATGCGGGTAGGGGTCGGCCCTAGGAAGGTTGGAGGGAGGGGGTAACGGAGGTTTTGTGTGCGAGGGGCTTGGACTTCCAGCAGGCATGCGTGAGCGTGTTTGATAGGAGTGAATGAGACAAATGGTTTTTAATACTACGTGGCTGTTGGAGTGTGAGCAAAGTAACATTTATGAAAGGGATTCAGGGAAACGCGGCAGTCCGACTTGAGTCCTGGAGATGGGAATACAGTGCCTGCACTCTGAAGGAGGTGTGTTAATGTTGCAGTTTAAAAACTGTAGTGTAAAGCACCCTTTCTGGCAAGACAGAGATGGGGTGAATGATGGTTGAAAGTTTATTCTTTTTCGGCCACCCTGCCTTGTGGGAATCCGGCCAGGTGAACAATAACAAAAAAAAAAAAAAAAAAAATAATAAAAAAAACTCTCATGATGAGAAGAGACAGGCCAAGGGCAAGGGAGGAAGGTTGCTGTGTGCGTCTCTAAAAGTGTACAAGCACACACATGGATGTTGCCATCCCTACTCATCTGAAATGTTCTCCAAGCCTCTGCATAAGCACAATACCTCTGTACTAGCATGTGCAATGTACAGAAAGCTCTCAGTAGCAACTGCAGACCCCACCAACACCTGGTGGAAAATTGGACTCCGTCTCGTCCAACACAACTGTCAAAGTATCAGAATGGTTAGTTGACCTCAACCAACATCCTATAAGGGGAACATTGATAACCTTCTGCAAGTGATTTGACATGCAACTTTGTTTGATTTCCCGACTCATATCCTCTGGCTTTCGCCCATGACCCAGTATTGTGAGTGAACTGGCAAAGGTATAGTCACTTGTTAACCCCTCAGCTAGTTGGATCTTCTTGACCACTAGGGGCTGTTTTTACGACATCCGAAGATCCCAACAGAACGAGGATGCGGAGTCCACACGCACAACCTGGCTATGGAAAGAAGTAACCTGGCCGACCTTTGCTTCTTGCCGCCGTCCACCGATTGAATCCTCTTCCCAAGAGGATTTGACAACAGGTAAATGCCTTCACTGGACACATCGTAATCTACAATAAAAGAACACATCCCTCACTAGCAGTATGCGACGAAGCCTACAGATCGCCTTGGGTCGCTTTCATTGTAGAGAGCTGTTATGCTAAGTTACAAGGCATTGCCTAAGGTATAAGAAGCATTACAATAAGGTGTAACAGTGCACAAAATGTGGTGAAAATGAATAACATGACAAGTCGGGGATGGATCAAATACACTACTTTGCAACATCCCTAAGGCTCAATTCAAGTGCAGGGAGTGATAAGAGCTGAGACGCCAGTAGGCTGTCAACATGTGTTGAGGTTTGCAACATACTGAAATGTGGCGCGTCATGACCGTAGAGTTTACAGAAACGTAATATATTCTCAGGAATAAGTTATTGACACTATTTTCCTTTTATTCGAAAAGTAATTAAATGTGAGTGTAATGATTTTTGCACACTTATTGTGCAATGATGGGGATTTGCGATAATTGTTTTGCTGTTTTTTTGCTTTGTTTGTCCTGAAAAAGTCCTTAAAAAAATAAACTTCAACATTTTATTATGCAATCTAATTAACATCTTCGCTGAACGACGTTGGTAACAAGACTATCTAGCCGCTTATCTTTCATTTGATGTCTACTAATTCTTGTACGTCTAACCAATTTTGTAGATAATGGAACACTTTTTTGCTCTATATGAAATTGGACTCGATATATTTTTTTCAATCTTTTAAGGGAACAAGTCACTACAAACACACTGTGTAGACTTGAAAATGCTGCTTAAATCACGGTAAAAATTCCATTGAAATTGGACACAAAAAAAAAAATAATGATTCTTTCGCACCTCCCTAGCTTTCTGAGCAATCTGCGGTGGAAAAGCACGTGTTCCACAAGGCCAGTACTAGCTCCCATTATATTCCCGTCCCTCATAGCTACCATAATAGAGATTTATGCCGAAGCTCTGCAACTTCCTTTGCAGATGACACCCAGATTGCCATAGGCAGTGACCTCCATCGAAGACACCGCAAGACGCCAAGCTGACATAACCAAGTTCCCTTAAAAATTTGGCCCACTCAAAACAAGAGAATTCCATAAAGAGAAATTTCAACTACTCAGATATGGAAAACTTAAGAAATAAAAACTGTATAGGTAACAACAAATTCTAGCCTACAATAAAACGAAAGAGTAATGTAAGGACCTGGGAGTGATAATGTCAAGATCTCGTCTTCAAAGACCACAACAAGTATGCTACGAGGATAATGACAGGATGGATAGTGAGAAACCTTCTAACTAGGGTTGCCAAGCCCCCAATTGGAAGAATTCTCTTGAATCGCATTGTTCTCTCTAGGCTGGAAACTGCTGTACACTAACTGCTCATTCAAGGCGAAAATTGGATGACCAGAAATTGTACAAAGAACTTCATGGCAAACATATGTACGATTAAGGTACTAATTGATGGGAAAGGTTGAAAGGCCCTTGATTTGTATTCCCTGAATGCAGGCGAGAGACGACAAGGGTAATCTACCTTGGAAAATTCCCTAGAGAGATTAGTACCAAACTGCCACATGAAAATAACTCCCAGAAGCGTACGACTCGGGAGATGCAACATCCTCCAATGAATAGCAGGGGCGCACGAGTACACTGAGAGACAACACAAAAGTGTCTGGGGCCCAAGACTGTTCAACTGCTCTCCCACATACATAGGGTAATTACCATAGACCCCTGACTGTCTTCAAGAAGGCACTGGACAGGCACCTAGTCAGTACATGACCATCCAGGCTGTGTTCGTACATCAGTTTTGCGTGCGTCCAGCATTAAAATCCCCCGTTGACAGACACTGAGCCACCGCGAGCCTTGTCTCCACGCCATCAAGAGCGCGGGGCGTTGACCCCGAAACCCTCTCCAGGTCTCCAGGTAATCTATAACAGGAACTTGCACAGACGAAGCCTGTAGGCATATGGGTGAAGTTAAAATGGGAGGTGGACACAAAGGAATACCTAGCCTCAGAAAGAGTGGCTCCAATCCTGGTCAATGACTGACAAGGTAGCTTGTCTGATGTACTTATTCTATCGCTATATTGACAGGATGCGACCACCTCTACTACAGGCTTGAGAAAGCGGACCTCTATGCCGAACTCTTTGCTGCCAAAATACAAGTTTCCAGATCAAGCCTAATTGGCAAGATTGTGTCAGAGCTGTCAGAGGTGACAATAATGCAGAAGGAGGTGCATCTTCTTCTGTAAATCCATTGACCAAGAAAAGTATTGGCTTCAGAACAAGTGAGCCGAAGATTGCTGATAGATGTCAGACCAGCTAACAACACCTCTAACTTGCATGTTTCAGCACTGCCTAATACAGTGTGAATGACCTTCAGGAAAGGTTACTTTGGCTGCTGATGTTGTTAAACCTCTCAACTAATGGGCACCATCACTGGACACACACACACACACACACACACACATACACACACACACCACCCAACACACACCCCCACACGAACACACTCACACACACACACGAACACACATACATATACACACACGAACATACACACACACACACACACATCACACACACATTGGCTGCCTGGAGTTTCAACCCCACCAGTGCCAAGTCATGAGATTGGGGAAGCAAAGAAGACCGCAGACGGTGTACAGTCTGGAGGCAAGAGACTTCAAACCTCACTCAAGGAAAAAAGATCTGGGGTGAGTAAACACCAGGGCACTTCACCTGAAGCGCACATCAACCAAATAACTGCTGCAGCATATGGCGCCCTAACAACCTCAGAACCTTCCGACATCTCAATAAGTAACGTTCAGGACCCTGTACAACGTGTACGTTACTCCATATGGGAGTAAGCGGCACCAGCTTGACCCACACTAGCCAAGCACGTAAAGAAACTAGAGAAAGTGCAAAGGTTTGCAACAGACTATCCCAAACTAAGAGGTATGTCCTATGCGGAGAGGTTAAGGGAAGTCAACCTGACGATACTGGAACAGGAGAGATAGTGGAATTGAAAGGAATTGACAAGATGGACAAAGACAGGAGGTTTCCAGAGAGGGACACAGTAACAAGGGGACACATTAAGTTTAAGACAAAGATGAATCACAGGGATGCTAGGAAGTATTTCTTCAGCCACAAGAGTAGTCAGTAAGTGGAATAGTTTGGGAAGCGATGTAGTTGAATGCAGAAGCATACATAGCTTTAGGCCAGGTGTGATAAAGCTCAAGGTTCAGGAGAGTGACCTAGTAGCGACCAGTGAAGAGGGCGGAGCCAGGAGCTTGGACTCGACCCCCGCAACCTCAACTAGGTGAGTACAACTTAGTGAGTCCGCACACGTAAAACACACACGCACACAACACACAAACAACATACACACACGACACACACACGCACACACACGCACACACACACACCACACACACACACACACACACACACACCACACACGTTTCACACACCGCACGCACACACACACACACAACACGCAGACACACACGAGGAGAGTTTGCACCCAAGGGTACATGAAATAATGAAGAAGCCAGTACGGGCTCATGGTTCAGCCCAAAGTGCAGGAGGCAAAGACCAAGTGTGCTAGGGAATTGAAGAAATAAAGAATGGCAAAGAGACCAGGAGAATAAGGAAGCAGTCGTAGAGCCACATTAATATCACTGACTAGAAAGGGAGCCCAACGCCAATAATGAAAACGACATAGCAGCGAAAGCTAAATCTGACCCAACGTTTTATACAGCCACATCAGAGGAAAACTACAGTCAGGACCATGTAATCAGGCTAAGGAAAGAAGGAGAGAGACAACAAGAAATGACCGTAAAATATGTGAGTAACTCAACAAGAGATTCAAAGAAGTGTTCACAGGGAGACAGAAGGTGCTCCAGACAGACAAGAGGTGGGAACACCGCCCAAGTGCTGGGACACAGTTAACACACAACCGAAGAAGAAGTGAAAAGGCCATCGAGTGAGCTAGATACCTCATTGGCAATGGGGCCGGATAACACTCTCCATGGGTCCTGAGAGAGGGGACAGAGGCGCCGATGTGTAAACCCCAACATACAATATACAAAACAACTATCGAAACAGGGATATTGCATTGCATGGAAGACAGCAAATGTAGCCCAATCTTTCAAAAAATGAGACAACATGAAGCACTAACTGCATACCAGTGTCACTAGCATGTAAAGTAGCAAAAGTCATGGTAGATTACAGGAGAAGAGTGGTGGAACACCTAGAAAGGATTGATCACATCAACAGCAGCCAACATGTTTAAGGGATGGAAATCCTGTTTCACAAACCTTACTGGAGTTTCTATGACATGGTGACAGCATAAGACAAGAGAGGGAGGGGGAGAGCGAGGGATGGGTGGAGTTGCAATTTTTTGACAGCAGGAGGCGTTTTGACACAGTTTCCACACAAGAGATTAGTGCAAAAACTGGAGACCAAGACAGGATAACAGGGAAGGCACGAACAATGGAAAGGAGAATACTTTCAGGAAGACAGCAGCAGCAGGTATGTGGGCCAGTGTCAGAGTGGCACCTGTGAACCAGCGGGGTCCCACAGGGTCAGTCCTACGACCAGTGCTGTTTCTGGTATTTGTGAACGACATGACGGAAGAATAGACCCGAAGTGTCCCTGTTTGCAGATACGTTGAAGTTGACGAGAAGAATTCATTTGATTGAATATCAGGCAAGAACACCAGAGATCTGACAGGATGCAGACTTGGCCCAGAAATGGCTCCTTGAGTTCCAACCCATTCAAGTGCAAATCATGAAGATTGGGGAAGGCAAAGAAGACCGCAGACGGAGTACAGTCTAGAGGCCAAACTACAAACCAACTCAAGGAAAAGAGCCTGGGGTGAGTATAACACCAGCAACATCTCCTGAATCGCACATCAACCAAATAACTGCTGCAGCATATGGACGCCTACAAACCTCAGAACAGCATTCCGACATCTCAATAAGAAACGCTCAGGACCCTGTACACCGTGACGTAGGCCTACAATTGGAGATGCACACCATTTGGAACCCACACCTACCAAGCACGTAACAGAAACAGAGAAATGCAAAGGTTTGCAACAAGACTAGTCCCAGGAGCTAAGAGGTATGTGCCGACGAGGAGAGGTTAGGGAAATCAACCTTAACGACACTGGGAGGAACAGGAAGATAGGGGACATGATAACGACATACAAAAATACTGAGAGGAATTGACAAGGAGGACAAAGACAGGATTTTCCATAGATGGACACAGCAACAAGAGGACACAGATGGAATTTGAAGACTCAGATGAATCACAGGGATGTTAGGAAGTATTTCTTCAGCCACAGAGTAGTCAGGAAGTGGAATAGTTTGGGAAGAGATGTAGTGGAGGCAGGATCCATACATAACTTTAAGCATAGTATGACAAAGCTCACGGTTCAGGAAGTAACCAGTAGCGACCGTGAAGAGTGCGGCCAGAGCTGGACTCGTCCCCAGCAACCTCAGCTAGGTAGTACAACTAGCGAGTACACACACACACAAAAAAAACACTCACACACACACACACACACACCACACAAGCACACCACACGCACTAACACACACATATGCCACACATAACTGCACACGTGAGTAAGAACAGTGGCACACAGAGTCAATAGAGGGTGGGATCAGGTCACAAGAGTTTGTCGTCAGTCAATCGCCACTGAGACTCCACATTACACACCACACACAAGTCCTCCTACTTTCAAGACACATAATAAAACCACACTAATTCACAAAAATTACACCCACACACACACGACACACACACACACACACTCACACAACTCCCCCCCTCCCCCACCAACATCATCACTCCTCTCCCCCTGACCCCACCCCTCCCTCTTTCACCATCCCCCTCCCCACCTCTCCCTCCTTCCCCCTCCCCTCTGCCCACTCACCCCACTTGCTTCTCCTCCTTCCCCCTCCCCTATTCCTCCTCCTTTTCCCCTCCCCTCCCTTTCCCACCCACGCCCCCCCTCCCCCCCTCTCTCCTTCTCCCTCCCCCCCCCTCCCCCCCTCCTCCCATTCTCTCCCCCCATACTTTTCCCACCCTCACACCTCCCCCCCCACTCCCTCTCCCCTTCTCCACCCCTGCCCTCACCCCCCCACTCCCCCCCCCCTCCTCCCCGTTCTCTCCCCCGCCCCAAAATCCCCATCCCCACCCCTCTCCCCCATAACCACAGTTCTTCCTCTCCTTCCCCCCACACACCCTGACAAACACACTACTACCCTAATACAAGAATTACATAGGTTTCCCACTCTGAGGCAATCAGGATAAAACAAAAAGGTTTGCCAGAGAGAAGCCGGAAAATCAAGGGACAGGAGAGGAAGCTGCAAAAGTAAGATTGGGCAGCAGAGCTCATAAAAAGGGAAACATGAATGGGAAAAGAATAGAAGAACTAGCAATGAAAATGAAGAAGGAAAGTATGGAAAGCAGGAAGTGGGAGGTGCCAAGTCAAAGCAGCAGAGGCGTCGATACAGAGATTAGAAGAGAACTGAAAAATCTGAACAGCCTAAAGAAACTAAAGAACATTTTGGGATTGACATCATAAGACTGATAGCCCTCAGTCACATAAATAAGGGGACTGTAGGGAAAGAAGGAGCAAAACTGCATGAGAACTCCATCAGATGAGACTGTAGTAAAATGAAAGAGCTAAGCTGGTATGTTGAGGCCCTAACAGACCACAGAAGAGCCCCAGGGAAAGGCGAGAAGGAAATTGACAGGCCACTGCGCCCAAATACATAAGCTAATGAAACTGAAAAAAAGAAAGCTGCAATGGAGGAAATAAAATTGAATGAGGGGAATACACAATGATAAGCAGTGGGAAAATGAAAGGTGAGGTCAGTCTTTGTGTATGGGTTCCAGGAATTTGAAGGAAAATCTATGAAGCAAGAAAACTAGGGAAAAAAAGCAATCTGAAAGCATCATAAAAGCAAGAGGAGAAGATGACATGACACAGCTGGAAAAATTTCGGAGAATCGGGGGTTTTGCAAAAAAAATAACCGGCATGAAAGAATCAAGGAGACATCCCCAGATATAATAGCACTCACAGAAACAAAACTCATTAGAATAATAACAGATTCATTCTTTCCATCCGGATATCAAATCCTCAGGAAAGACAGAGGGAGGAGAGGGGAAAGAGGAGTTTCACTGCTCATTAAAAACCAGTGGGGTTTTGAGAAAATGGAAGGAATGGATGGCACGGGGAAAGGGACTATTAGTAGGAACAATCCAGTCTGGGGGGACATAAGGTGATAATTGCAGTAATGTACAACCCACCACAGAACTGCAGGAGGCCAAGAGAAGAATACGATGAGAGCAACAGAGCAATGGTCGACACACTAGCCGAGGTGGCCAGGAGAGCACACATGGCGGGAGCAAAGTTACTAGTTATGGGTGATTTCAATCACAAGGAGATTGACTGGGAAAACCCTGGAGACCCCATGGGGGTCCCGAAACATGGAGAGCCAAGATGAATGGATGTGGTACTGGAAAACCTCATGCATCAACATGTTAGAGACACTCCCAGACGGTAGGATGAACAGCAAGACTGGACCTTGTATTCACCTTAAGTAGTTCGGACATCGAGGATATCATGTATAAAAAGGCCCCTGGGAGCTAGTGATCATGGGGTTCTGTGCTTCGACTACATAGTTGAGCTTCAAGTGGAGGGGAGTAGCAGGAATAGGTTGGGAAAAAACCAAACTACAACAGGGGCAACTACTCAGGCATGAGGAACTTCCTGAAAAGCCCATTCAGTGGGAGAGGAAACTGACAGGAAAACCAGTACAAGAAATAATGGACTATGTGGCAACAAAATGCAAGGAGGCAGAGGAGAAGTTTGTTCCCAAGGGAAACAGAAATAATAGGAAGAACAGAACGAGTCCTTGGTTCACCCAAAGGTGTAGGGAGGCAAAAACTAATGTACTAGAGAATGGAAAAGGTACAGAAGACAGAGAACTCAGGGAAAAAAAAGAGATTAGCCGAAGAGCCAGAAACGAATATGCACAGATAAGAAGGGAGGCTCAGCGACAATATGAAAATGACATAGCATCGAAAGTCAAGTCTGATCCGAAGCTGTTGCATAGCCACATCAGAAGGAAAACAACAGTCAAGAACCAGGTAATCAGACTGAGGAAGAGTGATGGGGAGTTCACAAGAAAAGACCGAGAGGAATGTCAGGAGCTCAACACGAGATTTAAGGAAGTATTTAGAGTGGAAACCAGTAGGACTAATAGAAATCAGAACAGGGGGTACACCAGCAAATGCTGGATGAGGTACATATAACCAAGGAGGAGGTGAAGAAGCTGCTATGCGAACTTGACACCTCAAAGGCGGTGGGACCAGACAACATCTCTCCATGGGTCCTTAAAGAGGGAGCAGAGATATTGTGTGTGCCATTAACAAAGATCTTCAACACATCAATTGAAACTGGGCAACTGCCTGAGGTATGGAAGATGGCAAATGTAGTCCCAATTTTTAAAAAGGGAGACAGACATAAGGCACTAAACTACAGACCTTTATCACTAACGTGTATAGTATTCAAAGTCATGGAGATCATCAGGAGGAGAGTGGTGGAGCACCTGGAAAGAAACAAGTGTATAATTGACAACCAGCACGGTTTCAGGGAAGGAAAATCCTGTGTCACAAACCTACTGGAGTTTTATGACAAGGTGACAGAAGTAAGACAAGAGAGAGAGGAGTGGATCGACTGCATTTTTTTGGACTGCAAGAAGGCCTTCGACACAGTTCCTCACAAGAGGTTACTGCAAAAGCTAGAGGATCAGGCACACATAACAGTAAAGGCACTGTAATGGATCAGAGAATACTTGACAGGGAGGGAACAACGAGTCATGGTACGTGACGAGGTGTCAGAGTGGGCGCCTGAGACAAGCGGGGTTCCACAGGGGTCAGTCCTAGGACCTGTGTTGTTCTTGGTATATGTGAATGGAATAACGGAAGGGATAGACTCAGAAGTGTCCTTGTTTGCAGATGATGTGAAGTTAATGAGAAGAATCAAATCGGACGAGGATCAAGCAGGACTAAAAAGAAACCTGGACAGACTACAAGCCTGGTCCAGCAACTGGCTCCTTGAGTTTAACCCTGCCAAATGCAAAGTTATGAAGATTGGGGAAGGGCAAAGAAGACCGCAGACACAATATAGTTTAGATGACCAAAGACTGCAAACCTCACTCAAGGAAAAAGATCTGGGGTGAGTTAAACACCGAGCATATCTCCTGAGTCGCACATCAATCAGATAACTGCTGCAGCATACGGGCGCCTGCAAACCTACGGATAGCGTCCGATACCTCAGTAAGGATTCGGTCAATACTCTGTATACCATTTACGTCAGGCCCATACTGGAGTATGCAGCACCAGTTGGAATCCACACCTAGTCAAGCACGTCAGGAAATTAGAGAAAGTGCAAAGGTTTGCAACAAGACTAGTCCCAGAGCTAAGGGAATTGTCCTACGAAGAAAGGTCGAGGAAAATCGGCCTGACGACACTGGAGGACAGGAGGGTCAGGGAGACATGATAACGACATATAAAATACTGCGCGGAATAGACGAGGTGGACAAAGACGGGATGTTCCAGAGATGGGACACAGACACAAGAGGTCACAATTGGAAGTTGAAGACTCAGATGAATCAAGGGGATGTTAGGAAGTATTTCTTCAGTAACAGAGTAGTCAGGCGTGGAATAGCCTAGAAAGTGACGTAGTGGAGGCGGGGAAACCCTACATAGTTTTAAGACGGGGGTATGATAAAGCTCATGGAGCAGGGAGAGAGAGTATCCAGTAGAAAA
>NC_069408.1:82390759-82409869 GCF_026875155.1 Cherax quadricarinatus
AGGAAAAAAAACCCTGACGATATGGGGAGGGGGAGAGATGTGGGGACATGATAACAAATACAAAAACGAGGGGAATTGACAAGATGGACAAAGACAGGATTTTCCCGAGAGGGGACAAGCAACAAGAGGACACTTTTGGAAATTGAAGACACAGATAATCAGGGGGAGTTGGGGTATTTCTTCAGCCCAGAGTAGTCAGAAAGGGGAATATTTTTGGAAAAGAGATGTAGTGGGGCGGATCATACTTTTTTAAAGCAGAGGTATGACAAAAGCTCACGGTTCGGGAGAGTAAAACTAGAACGCCATGAAGAGGCGGGGGCCAGGAGCTTGGACTCACCCTGCAACTCAGCTAGGTGGGACAACTAGGCATACACCCCAACACAAAAAAAAAACCCACACAAAAAACACACACACACACACCAAACCACAAAAAACCCACACGCACACGCAAAACAACACATATGCGCACACAAAAACCACACACCAAGTCAAAGGAGGGTGGGGATCGGTCAAAAGGTTGTGGTAGTCAAGCCCCACTGAGAGCCCACATTCACCCCAACAACAAGTCACCTACTTTTTCAGAACATAATAAACCCAACACAAACACAACACCCCAACACACACACACCCATATCCAGCTCACACACACACTCCCCCCCCCCCACCAACACCACTCCTTCCCCTGCCCCACCCTCCCTCTTTCTCATCCCCCCTCCCCCCTCTCCCCTCCCCCCTCTCCCTCTCCCACTCCCCCCTTTGTTTTTTCCCTCCTTCCCACCCCCCCATTTCCCCCCCCTAAACCCCCATCCCACCCCCTCCCAATGCCCAGTTTTTCCCTCTACTTCCCCCCCCACACTTACAAACACAACAACCTAATACAGAGAATTAAATGGGGTTCCCACTCTGGGGCAATGGGAAAAAACACAATGGGTTGCAGAGGCAAAAGGAAAATAAAGGGGGACAGGAGGAGGAAGCGCAAAAAAGTTTTGGGCAGCAGAGTCAAAAAAAAAAAGGGAACATGAAGGGAAAAGAAACTAAAAGAACTTGCAGGGAAATGGAAGAGGGATAGATTGGAAAGCGGAAGGGGGAGGTGAAAGTCAAAGCAGCAAGGCTAGGATACAAGTTTAAAAGAGGAACTGAAAAATCTGAAAAGCCTAAAAATAAGAACTTTTTGGGGATTGACATAAAGGGACTGATACCCATCAAAAAAAGGGGGGATGTAGGAAAAAAGGAGCAAAACTGCATGTAAAGCCCATCAGAGGAGACGTAGAAAATAAAAGACTAAGTATATGTGGAGGCCCTAAAACCACAGAAGAGCCCCGGGGAAAACCGAGAAGGGAAAAAGCAGGCCCCGAGCCCAAATACATAAGATGAAAAGAAAAAAAAAAAAGCTGCAAAGGAGGAAAAAAAAATTGGAAAGAGGGGGTACACAAAGGATTTCAGTGGGGGGGAATGAAAGGGGGAGGCAGTCTTTGTGTAGGGTTCCAGGGAAATTGAAGGGAAAATCTTTTAAGCAAGAAAACAAGGGAAAAAAACAATTGAAAGCATCATAAAAGAAAGAGGGGAAAAAATACATGAACAGTGGAAAGTTCGGAGAAAAGGGGGGTTTTCAAAAAAAAAAAAACCGGCATGAAAAAAATCAAGGAAACCCAGATATAAGCACTCACAGAAACAAAAAATCATTAGAATAATAACAGATTTTTCTTTCCATCCGGTACAAAACCTCAGGAAAGAAGAGGAGGAGAGGGGAAAAGGAGTTTCACTGTCTTAAAAAACCCGTGGGGTTTTTAAAAATGGAAGGAATGGATGGACGGGGAAAGGGGCCAAATTAGTAGGAACAATCCCTGAGGGAATAAGGTGATAATTGGGAGTTTTAAAGTCAACCCACCACAGAACTGCAGGAGGCCAAGAGAAGAATACGATGAGAGCAACAGAGCAATGGTCGACACACTAGCCGAGGTGGCCAGGAGAGCACACATGGCGGGAGCAAAGTTACTAGTTATGGGTGATTTCAATCACAAGGAGATTGACTGGGAAAACCTGGAGACCCATGGGGGTCCCGAAACATGGAGAGCCAAGATGATGGATGTGGTACTGGAAAACCTCATGCATCAACATGTTAGAGACACTACCAGACTGGTGAGGATGAACCAGCAAGACTGGACCTTGTATTCACCTTAAGTAGTTCGGACATCGAGGATATCATGTATGAAAGGCCCCTGGGAGCTAGTGATCATGTGGTTCTGTGCTTCGACTACATAGTTGAGCTTCAAGTGGAGAGAGTAGCAGGAATAGGTTGGGAAAAACCAAACTACAACAGGGGCAACTACTCAGGCATGAGGAACTTCCTGAAAGACATTCAGTGGGAGAGGAAACTGACAGGAAAACCAGTACAAGAAATAATGGACTATGTGGCAACAAAATGCAAGGAGGCAGAGGAGAAGTTTGTTCCCGAGGGAAACAGAAATAATAGGAAGAACAGAACGAGTCCTTGGTTCACCCAAAGGTGTAGGGAGGCAAAAACTAGATGTACTAGAGAATGGAAAAGGTACAGAAGACAAAGAACTCAGGAAAACAAAGAGATTAGCCGAAGAGCCAGAAACGAATATGCACAGATAAGAAGGGAGGCTCAGCGACAATATGAAAATGACATAGCATCGAAAGTCAAGTCTGATCCGAAGCTGTTGCATAGCCACATCAGAAGGAAAACAACAGTCAAGAACCAGGTAATCAGACTGAGGAAGAGTGATGGGGAGTTCACAAGAAAAGACCGAGAGGAATGTCAGGAGCTCAACACGAGATTTAAGGAAGTATTTAGAGTGGAAACCAGTAGGACTAATAGAAATCAGAACAGGGGGTACACCAGCAAATGCTGGATGAGGTACATATAACCAAGGAGGAGGTGAAGAAGCTGCTATGCGAACTTGACACCTCAAAGGCGGTGGGACCAGACAACATCTCTCCATGGGTCCTTAAAGAGGGAGCAGAGATATTGTGTGTGCCATTAACAAAGATCTTCAACACATCATTTGAAACTGGGCAACTGTCTGAGGTATGGAAGATGGCAAATGTAGTCCCAATTTTTAAAAAGGGAGACAGACATAAGGCACTAAACTACAGACCTGTATCACTAACGTGTATAGTATTCAAAGTCATGGAGATCATCAGGAGGAGAGTGGTGGAGCACCTGGAAAGAAACAAGTGTATAATTGACAACCAGCACGGTTTCAGGGAAGGAAAATCCTGTGTCACAAACCTACTGGAGTTTTATGACAAGGTGACAGAAGTAAGACAAGAGAGAGAGGAGTGGATCGACTGCATTTTTTTGGACTGCAAGAAGGCCTTCGACACAGTTCCTCACAAGAGGTTACTGCAAAAGCTAGAGGATCAGGCACACATAACAGTAAAGGCACTGTAATGGATCAGAGAATACTTGACAGGGAGGGAACAACGAGTCATGGTACGTGACGAGGTGTCAGAGTGGGGCGCCTGAGACAAGCGGGGTTCCACAGGGGTCAGTCCTAGGACCTGTGTTGTTCTTGGTATATGTGAATGGAATAACGGAAGGGATAGACTCAGAAGTGTCCTTGTTTGCAGATGATGTGAAGTTAATGAGAAGAATCAAATCGGACGAGGATCAAGCAGGACTACAAAGAAACCTGGACAGACTACAAGCCTGGTCCAGCAACTGGCTCCTTGAGTTTAACCCTGCCAAATGCAAAGTTATGAAGATTGGGGAAGGGCAAAGAAGACCGCAGACACAATATAGTTTAGATGATCAAAGACTGCAAACCTCACTCAAGGAAAAAGATCTGGGGGTGAGTATAACACCGAGCATATCTCCTGAGTCGCACATCAATCAGATAACTGCTGCAGCATACGGGCGCCTGGCAAACCTACGGATAGCGTCCCGATACCTCAGTAAGGATTCGGTCAATACTCTGTATACCATTTACGTCAGGCCCATACTGGAGTATGCAGCACCAGTTTGGAATCCACACCTAGTCAAGCACGTCAGGAAATTAGAGAAAGTGCAAAGGTTTGCAACAAGACTAGTCCCAGAGCTAAGGGAATTGTCCTACGAAGAAAGGTCGAGGAAAATCGGCCTGACGACACTGGAGGACAGGAGGGTCAGGGAGACATGATAACGACATATAAAATACTGCGCGGAATAGACGAGGTGGACAAAGACGGGATGTTCCAGAGATGGGACACAGACACAAGAGGTCACAATTGGAAGTTGAAGACTCAGATGAATCAAGGGGATGTTAGGAAGTATTTCTTCAGTAACAGAGTAGTCAGGCAGTGGAATAGCCTAGAAAGTGACGTAGTGGAGGCGGGAACCATACATAGTTTTAAGACGAGGTATGATAAAGCTCATGGAGCAGGGAAAGAGAGTATCCAGTAGAAACCAGTGAAGAGGCGGGGCCAAGAGCTAAGACTCGACCCCTACAACCACAAATAAGTGAGTGCAAGTAGGTGAGTACACACACAGGTGAAGGTGGAACAGTGTAAGGAAGAAGTTCATTATATATCTACTTCCTGACACTCTACAGATAAGAGAGGAAAATTACAGCACATTTGATTCATTAAATTTTTGCAAAATGATACGCAAAATAAAATGTAAATTGCGTGTAAACCTGAGATAATATGTCAGGTGATAAATTATAGTGTGTCACTCACAACAACATAACAGGAAACATGATTTTTCTCTTTCCGCGAGTCAGTCAGAAGACGAAAAATCCACCGCGTCCTCATGCTCGACGAATTTCTTTTATGTGCCAATCAGAAGAAGAGGCGAAGAAAAGTTGAAGGACAGTGGTTGCCTATCACGGCTTCCGGTGGCTGCTCCTTCAAGTGATTGATGCCACACTGGTCAAATAAACACACACACACACATGCGCACGAACACACACACACACATGCGCACGAACACACAACACACAACAAGAGTGGGAGAGAAAATTAGGAGAGCTTTCTGAAAAAAAATGGAGAAAGAGCTCTCTGTGAAATTGGAAAAGAGGTTGGAGAAGGAGACAAAGAATTGGGAGGCACAAGTCGAAACTGCAGTAGCCAAGATAAGGGTCCTAGAAGTTGAGATAAATAGGCTGAAGCGAGTTACAGGGGCAGTGACCAGAGAAGACACAGCATATGAAGCTGCGAGGCCGAACAGGAAGGAAGGAATTATGAATTATGCTAAGGTCATATCAGCATGCCAAGGAGGACCAAGGAGTGAAAGGGAAGAACAGCTGGTTGCAGATGGAGAGGGTGATAGGTCGAATGCTGAGGCACAACCAGGCTATCAAGAGCCACTGGAAAAATCAAGGGAGAAACTGACCACATACAGGCAGGATCCAGAGTCACAGAGGGTGAGGCAATGGGAGGAAGAAAGGGCAAAATCAGTGTTTATCCATGGGCTTCAGGAGAGAGAGGAAAGGACACACACTGAAAGGCAGCAGGAAGAAAGAAAGGAGATTGAGAAAATCATCACGGAAATAGGTGAAGAGATGGACGAGATTGTAAATTTTCAGAGAATAGGGGGGTACTCGAAGGGGAGAAACCGACCAATCAAGCTGATTCTCAGGACGGAAACAGTGCAGAACAGGATCCTCCAAGAGAAACCACGATTGAAATACTCGGAAGAGTACCAGAGGGTGTTCCTAGACAGAGACTGAACAAAATCAGAACGACAGCAGCTGAGGGAGAGGACAAAAAAGCGAAAGGAGCTAGGAAAAGAGACAAGGATGGAACCAGCAGGGGTCAGTCAGAGCAGAACAGAACAGCAAGGGCAAGCACACTCACAACTATTCTCAGAACCATACAACCTATCACACCATCCCAACACACACTACAATCCATACCCACAGCCTCCACCCAACACCGAGCTATAGAATCCCACAGTATGCCACCAGGTCTCCCACCCTCACAGGCCCCCCCAAACCACAGTGTTGGAAAGGAAACTGAAGGTATGGTACACAAACGCTGATGGAATAACAAATAAGTGGGAGGAGTGGCATGAAAGAGTCAAAGAAGCATCACCGGACATCATAGCTCTCACAGAAACCAAGCTTACAGGTATGATAACAGATGCCATCTTTCCAACGGGATACCAAATCCTGAGGAAAGACAGAGGGAACAGGGGGGGTGGAGGAGTGACGTTGCTGATCAAAAATCGCTGGAATTTTGATGAGCTGGAGAGAGGAGACAGCGGAGAAGAAAGTGATTACATAGCGGGAACACTTCACTCTGGAGGTCCCAAGGTGGTAATAGCAGTGATGTATAACCCACCACAGAACAGCAGGAGGCCAAGGCAAGAGTACGACGAGAGCAATAGAGCGATGGTTGACACACTGGCTAGAGTGGCCAGAAGAGCTCATGCATGCAGGGCAAAGCTCCTGATCATGGGTGACTTTAACCACAAGGAGATCCATTGGGAGAACTTGGACCCACATGGGGGCCAAGATACATGGAGGGGCTAAGATGATGGAGGTGGTACTGGAAAACTTCATGTGCCAACACGTAAGGGACACTACAAGAGAGAGAGGAGAGGATGAACCAGCAAGGCTGGACTTAGTATTCACCTTGAGTAGTGCAGATATCGAGGACATCACATATGAAAGACCCCTTGGGGCCAGTGACCATGTGGTTTTAAGCTTCGAATACACAGTAGAGCTAAAAGTGGAGGAGAAGCAGGAAGGCCAGGACGAATGAAGCCAACTACAAGAAAGGGGACTACACAGGAATGAGGAACTACCTGAACGGGGTTCAGTGGGACAGACAACTGGCAGGGAAGCCAGTTAATGAGATGATGGAATATGTAGCAACAAAATGCAAGGAGGCTGAGGAGAGGTTTCTACCCAAGGGTAACAGGAATAATGAAAAAGCCAGGATGAGCCCATGGTTTACCCAAAGGTGCAGGGAGGCAAAAACCAAGTGTGCTAGGGAATGGAAGAAATATAGAAGGCAAAGGACCCAGGAGAATAAGAACAGTCGTAGAGCCAGAAACGAATATGCACAGATAAGAAGGGAGGCCCAAAGACAATATGAAAATGACATAGCAGCGAAAGCCAAATCTGACCCGAAACTGTTGTACAGCCACATCAGGAGGAAAACAACAGTCAAGGACCAGGTAATCAGGCTAAGGAAGGAAGGAGGAGAGACAACAAGAAATGACCGTAAAGTATGTGAAGAACTCAACAAGAGATTCAAAGAAGTGTTCACAGAGGAGACAGAAGGGACTCCAGAAAGACGGAGAGGTGGGGCACACCACCAAGTGCTGGACACAGTGCACACAACGAGGAAGAAGTGAAGAGGCTTCTGAGTGAGCTAGATACCTCAAAGGCAATGGGGCCAGATAACATCTCCCCATGGGTATTGAGAGAGGGAGCAGAGGCGCTATGTGTACCCCTAACAACAATATTCAATACATCTATCGAAACAGGGAGATTGCCTGAGGCATGGAAGACAGCAAATGTAGTCCCAATCTTTAAAAAAGGGGACAAAAATGAAGCATTAAACTAAAAAAAAAACCAGTGTCATTTGACATGTTTTATGAAAAACCCAGGGAGAAGTTTATCAGGAAAAAGGTGGGGGAAAACCCCTAAAAGGGAAAAACGATTCATCAACAGCAGCCAAACATGGTTTGGGGAAAGGAAAAATTTCTTTTGCCCAAAAACCTTTACTGGAGTTTTTGGGACATGGTGCAGAGTAAGACAAGAGAGGGGGGGGGGTTGGGGGTGGATTGCTTTTTTCGGGGATTTGAAAAGAAGGGGTTTAAACCCCAGTTCCACACAAGAGATTGGGAAAAAAACTGGGGGAAAAAAAGGGCGGGGGAAAAACAGGGAAGGAAATACAATGGATAGGGAATACTTGTCGGGGAAGACAGCAGCGAGCCATGGTACGTGGCAAAGGGGGTCAGAGTGGGCCCCTGTAAACCAGGGGGGCCCCGCAGGGGGGGGTCCCTAGGACAGTGCTTTTTTCGGGGTTTTTGTGAATGACATGCCGGAAGGAATAGCTCTAAAGGTGCCCCTTGTTTGGGGATGACGTGAAGTTGATGGGGAAGAATTAAATCGCCCGACGACCGGCAGAATACAAAGGCATCGGGACGGTGCAGCCCTGGTCCACCCAATTTGGTCCTGGGGGTTAAACCCCACCAAGTGCAAAGTCATAAAAGTTTGGGAAGGGCAAAAAAAAGGGCCCGCGACGGATTTACGTCTGGGGGGTCAGAGACTAAAAACCCTCATTTAAAGGGAAAAAGACCCCTTGGGGTGGAGTATAAAAACCAGGCACATCTCCTAAAGGGCCAAAATCAACCAAAAATAAAATGCTGCAGCATTGGGGGGCCTAGCAAAACCCAGAAAAGCATTCCGACAATTATTAAAGGAAAACATTCGGCCCTGTACACCGTGTACGTTTGGCCATTTTGGAGTATGCGGCACCCGGTTTTGGGAAACCCCCACCCACCAAACACGTGAAGAAACTAGAGGGAAAATGCAAAGGTTTGCAAAAAAGATTAGGTTCCCCGAGCTAAGGGTATGTTTTACGAGGGGGAGGTTAAGGGAAATTAAAAATGACGAACTGGAGGACAGGAGAATATGGGGGACATGATAACGCCTACAAAATACTGAGAGGAATTGAAAGTTTTGGGGCAAAAAACCAAATTTCCCCGGGGATTGGGGGAAGTTAAAACCCCCAAGGGACCAGTTAGCTTTAAAAAAACCAAAAGGATAATTTTTACCTGGGAAAAAATTAGGAAAAAGATTTTTCAGACAAGTAGGGGGCCTTAAGGGAATTAGTTTTTGGGCAGGAGTAGTGGAGGGGGGTTTTTAAAATTGCTTTTGGCCCGAGGTTGTGCTAAACCCAGGGAGAAAAAAACCTAGGTTATGAAACAGTGGAAGGGAGGGGACGGGGGGAGGGCTGGGTTTTTGGGCCCCCGGGCAACCCCCAATAGGTTTGGGGGGTTTTCAAAGGTGAACAAAACCCCCAACCAAACCCCAAAAAACCAGGGGGGAAAACACCAAATACAATTTAAAATTTAAACCCTTCGGGCCCCATAATCATAATGGGTGTTTGGGAACTTTTATTGGGGAACATTTTTAGTTTAACAAAATTTAAAGCCACGGCCAAAGGGCCAACACAAAACCCAACCACACACCCCCCAAACCCAAAAAAATTTAAAAAAACACACCAACCCCACACACACACACACCCACACACCAGGGGAAAATACCACAAATACTTAATCCAAACACAAAACCCCCATACCCAAACACACCCACCACACATGGGTGTGGACTTGACCCCGCAACCACAATTAGGTGAGTACACACACACACATGCACACACACACACACACACACACACACACACACACACACACACACACACACACACACACACACACACACACACACACACACACACCATGTGCCTATAACCAACATACACCATCATTCACAGAAACGAAAAAAATAAATCACACCGAACTGCACGTGATTTATGAAATATACACAAAAAATAAGCAAATAAAAACAACAGGAACTGAGAGAGAACTTGAGCTAATGTGTCAGTGGATAAATTATTGTGTATCATTCAAATAACACAAAACAATATTTTTCTTTTTGTGTGAATGAGTCAGAGAAAAGTCGGAAAAAAGTAGTCTTCACCCTCGTCGAATTTCTTTTAAGCCCCAATCAGGTGAAGAGGCGTAGAAATGCTCAAAGGACAGTGGTTGCCTATTAGATTGTCCGTTGGGAAGCTCTTTGAAGTGACTGGTGCCACACTGACAAAAAATACAATTTTGAATGGTATAGGCGTAAAATAAACACACACACACACAAAAAAAAAAAAAAAAAAAAAAAAAAAGTCGGGGCAAGGAGCTTGGACTCGACCTCTGCAATCTCAACTAGGTGATTACACACACACACACACACAAAATACGCATACACACATACACACACATATACAAAAGGCCTAGTATCTAATCGACATGTGCCTAGGACAAAATGGTAACTAACACTCCGAAGGAATAGACTCAGAAGTTTCCCTGCTCGCAGATGATGTGTAGTTAATGAGGAGAATTAAATCAGATGAGGATCAGGCAGGACTTCAAAGAGACCTGGACAGGCTGGACACCTGGTCCAGCAACTGGCTTCTCGAATTTAACGACGCCAAATGCAAAGTCATGAATATCGGGGAAGGACAAAGAAGACCGCAGACAGAGTATAGGCTAGGTGACCAAAGACTGCAAACCTCAGTCAAGGAGAAAGATCTTATGGTGAGTAAAACACCGAGCATGTGTCCGGAAGCACCCATCAACCAGATAACTGCTGCAACATATGGGCGCCTGGAAAACCTGAGAATAGAGCTCTGACACCTCAGTAAGGAATCGTTCAAGACACTGTAAACCGTTGTTAGGTAAGACACATATGCAACAGTTAGGTATCTTTATTTCGAAACGTTTCGCCTACACAGTAGGCTTCTTCAGTCGAGTACAGAGAAGTTAACAGAAGCAGAAGATACTTGAAGACGATGTAATCAGTCCATCACCCTTGAAGTTTTGAGGTGGTCAGTCCCTCAGTCTGGAGAACAGTATTGTTCCATAGTCTGAAACAATATGGAGTTGAAGTGACAGGATGGAGCCTTATATACCGTCAGGAGGTGAGATGTAGGCCACTAGTAGAGGTAAGAATGTAGTCGTTGGGAGGTCAGATACCAAGATACCTTTGTGTTGCAGTGTCTGACAGGGTGATGGACTGATTACATCGTCTTCAAGTATCTTCTGCTTCTATCAACTTCTCTGTACTCGACTGAAGAAGCCTACTGTGTAGGCGAAACGTTTCGAAATAAAGATACCTAACTGTTGCATATATTTCTTACCTAACAACCTGTCGGTATTTTATACCATTTTAATGTTCACTGTATACCGTGTACGTCAAGCCCATACTGGAGTATGCAGCACCAGTTTGGAACCCACACCGGGTCAAGCGCGTCAAGAAATTAGAGAAAGTGCAAAGGTTTGCGACAAGGTTAGTTCCAGAGCTCAGGGGAATGTCCTACGAAGAAAGGTTAAGGGAAATCGGCCTGACGACACTGGAGGACAGGAGGGTTAGACACATGATGACGACATACAAAATACTCAGTGGAATAGACAAGGTGGACAGAGACAGGGGACACAGATACAAGGAAGCTGAAGACTCAGATGAGTCAAAGTGATGTTAGGAAGTATTTCTTTAGTCATAGAGTAGTCAGGAAGTGGAATAGTCTAGCAAGTGATGCAGTGGTGGCAGGAACCATACGCAGCTTTGAGACGATGTATGTTAAAGCTCATGGAGCAGAGAGGGCCTAGTAGCGTTCTCTGAAGAGGAGGGGCCTGGAGCTGAGTCTCGACCCCTGCAACCACAATTAGGTGAGTTCAGTTAGGTGAGTACACACACACACACACACTAAAACACACCAAAATAATCACATTAATTCACATACATACACAAACCCACAGACACAGGCTAACACACTCATACACCAATACTCTCATACACATACACACACACATACACACCAGGAGCTATGACTCGACCTCTACAACCACAAGTGCACATACACACACATACACACACACACACACACACACACACACACACACACACACACACACACACACACCTCGGCACTTAAAGTTTATAGATTGCAAAAACTAGCGCATCCTAACAAGATAGAAAAAAAGTGAAATCCCAAAAAATAGGATGTAGGGGCAAGTGAATCAAGGATGGCTTGTCTGAGAAGGAAGCATGGACAGAAAGGCTTAAGAGCACAGTGGAACAACAGTAGGGAAATAAGCTAAATGAGTCTTGCAATACAGTGTTGGAGGAGATATCGGCAGAGAGAAAGAAGTGGGAGTTATGAGCTATAGCTGCTGAAGCAAAGATACAGAGCCTGGAGGAGGAATTGGAAATGCTGAAGAAGGATATTAAGAAAAGGATCGAAAGTAGCTATGTAATGGGAACAGGAATATCAGTGGGCAGCTAGGGAAATGAAGGACGGAAAGAGACAAAGAAGTCCTTTGCAGAATTGATATCAGGCCACCAGGTGTCTGGAAGATGATAAGGGAAATAAAAGAGGTGCTTAAATTTAATCAACAGGTATGGAGGGAAAAAATAGGATGATGAGAGGGAGAAGTTACTAATTATTAATTGGCTTCAGGAATTTAAAATGATGACAGAGGGAGAAAAAAAGTGATTGTGAGCATCATCATAATAACATGTCCCAGCTGACAAATTTTCAGAGAATTGGAGGGCATTGAAAAGAAAAAAATATCAGCCAGCCAGATTGCTATTCAACAGAAACCACTGCTAATGGGCTCCCAAAAGTATCAATGAGTGTACTTCGACCATAATAGAATGTGAAACGAATGGGAATAAATAAGAGTGAGGGTAAGAAGACGCCAGTGAAAGGAAAGAGAGACAGGGCAGGCATCGACAGACAGGAAAAGTCAGCCTCAGTGAATACTAATCACAAATGGTCACAGAACCCCTTCAACCACTACAACCCTATACCAACCAAACACAATAACCAGAAACAAACCACACTCCACAGTCGCCAGGCCCCTAGCAATAATATGACCATCACAGCAAGCTTCCATAATATTCTGTCCTGCCTTCCACACCTCCAACCTGAACCAACCCCCTCCCACCCCTCAAAATACAGTAACTGAAAGGGAGATGGAGGCATGGTGCACCAATGCATGTGGAATACAAATAAGGAGTGGAAAGAACGTATCATCAAGGCATCCCCCCACAGCATAGCACTCACAGACACAAAGCTCAAGAGGATAACAGATGGGATCTTTCCGACTGAATATCGGATCCCGAGGAAAGGTATGGAACCCACACCTGGTCAAACACGTCAGGAAATTAGAGAAAGGGCCAAGGTTTGCAACAAGACTAGTCCCGGAAATGAGGGGTTTGTCCTACGAGGAGAAGTTAAGGTAATTCAACCTGACAAAACTGAATAATAGGAGGGACATGATAACATATAAAATACCGAGAGGAATTGACAAGGTGGATAGGGACAGAATATTTCAGAGATGTGAGAGACCAACTGGAAGTTGTAAACTCAGATGAGCCACAAGGATATTAGGAAGTATTTATTTTGCCACTGAGAGCGATGTACTATCCATACATAGCTTTAAGATGATGTATGATGAAGATCGAGGTGCAGGAAGAGAGTGGACGCAGTAGCGATCAGTGAAGAGGCGGGGCCAGGAGCTACGAATTGACACCTGCCAAAACATTTAAGTGAATACACCACACACACACACACACACACACACACATTCAAACACACGCACACACACATACACACAGGTATGATAAAGCTCATGGAGCAGGAAAAGGAACCTAATAGCGACCATTGAAGAGGTGGGGCCAGGAGCTATGACTCGACCTCTGCAACCACAACTAGGTGAGCACACACAGAGCTATACTAGACATATTATTTTTTTAAAAGAAGAAGAAATTTTCAACTAAAACTATTTAAATTCACTCTTGGAAATATCTTCTGGTAACTATGAATGACATACAGAGAGAAAAACAAAGACGAATTACTAAATCTTTACAAAGGAAATAATTATGCTTTGAAATACTATTTTTTTAGGGAGACTAAAGAGAATCCAATATTTCAGTTTATTCCCATAAAAAAAGCAATTTAAGAAGTAATAATAAAAGATGGTCTAAAGGAAAGTGTTGGATATATAATTATATATATATATTATATATATATATATATATAATATATATATATATATATATATATATATATATATATATATTAATATATATATATATATATATATATATATATATATATATATGCAAAACAACCACTCTGAAAGAATAGAGAAATTCCAAGCGCTTTCGTAACTACTCACATTATCAAGGAACTATGAAAGTAAAGCATCCAAGGAAGCTATATAAGGGGTCTGGCCAACACCTCACTATCAGATTCCGCAACGGTTAAACACCTGACGCGCGCAGACCCAACTGGACAGGTCCTTTGCATAACTCACCCACAAACTATTCTACCCAAGAAAATTTAAAAAATTATTATTTGTCCAGTGTATTATTAAATTCTTCCCAAATTTTATTAATTATAAATGGATCTAATTTATATAAACCAAAGGAAATATTCATATTATTGTCAAAACTGCTTTTATGAAACAAGATTCAATTATATTCCTGTCGACCATGGACTTGCTTGATACTACTTTCTCAACTTTTTGAAAATCAATTGGATGGTTAAAATCTCTTACATGAATAAATAGAGCATTGGAATCTTGTCCAGTTCTAATGCTATATTTATGTTGTTTTAATCTTAGTTCGAGATTTTTACCAGTTTGACCGTAATAAACTTTATCGCAAATTTTACAAGGAATCTTATAGACACATCCATCAGCATTTTGGGGGGAATTCTTTATCAAAAGTTTTTTTACTGTATCAAGATTTTTGAATACAACTTTAATATTAAAAGTCTTAAGAAGAGAAGGCATATCAACCAAGTTTTCATGGTAAGGGAGAACCAACATATTTTTAGTTGAATAAGGCTGGTTGTCCCTCTTTTTTGATTGTAAAAAGTATTTCTAGCAACTTTAAAAGATTTATCAAATTACATTTCTTGGGTATTTTAAGAACATAAGAACATAAGAAATGAGGATCACTGCAGCAGGCCTGTTGGCCCATACTAGGCAGGTCATTTACACTCCATCCCACTAACAAAACATTTGTTCAACCTAATTTTAAAGCTACAAAAGAAATAATCTCTGATAACTCTATCTACTCATTTGCAAGTCCCAGTCAGATCCACCCCCTCTCACTCATGTATTTATCCAACCTAAATTTGAAACTACCCAAAGTCCTAGCCTCAATAACCCAACTAGGTAGACTGTTCCACTCATCAACTACCCTATTTCCAAACCAATACTTTCCAATGTCCTTTCTAAATCTAAACTTGTCTAATTTAAATACATTACTGCGGGTTCTCTCTTGGAGAGATATCCTCAAGACCTTATTAATATCCCCTTTATTAACACCTGTCTTCCACTTATACACCTCGATCAGGTCTCAACTCATTCTTCGTCTAACAAGTGAATGTAATTTAAGAATCTTCAATCTTTCTTCATATGGAAGATTTCTAATGCTATGTATTAATTTAGTCATCCTACGCTGAATGTTTTCTAACGAATTTATGTCCATTCTGTAATATGGAGACCAGAAATGAGCTGCATAATCTAGATGAGGCCTTACTAATGATGTATAAAGCTGCAGTATGACCTCTGGACTTCTGTTGCTTACACTTCTTGATATAAATCCCTGTAATCTATTTGCCTTATTACGTACGCTTAGGCATTGCTGTCTTGGTTTAAGGTTGCTGCTTACCATAACCCCCAAGTCCTTTTCGCAATCTGTATTGCTAAGTTCTACATTATTTAACTTATAAGTGCTAGGGTTATGGACACTCCCTAGCTTCAGAACCTTGCATTTATCTACATTGAACTGCATCTGCCACTTTTCTGACCAAGAATAGAGTTTGTCTAAATCTTTCTGAAGTTCCCTAACGTCTACGTTTGAATCAATTATCCTACCTATCTTTGTGTCATCGGCGAATTTGCTCATACCACTAGTAATTCCCCCATCAAGATCATTGATATATATTATAAACAACAACGGGCCCAAGACTGATCCCTGTGGAACGCCACTTATTACAGATCCCCACTCAGATTTAACCCCATTTATGGACACTCTCTGCTTCCTGTCAGTGAGCCATGACTCGATCCACGAGAGCACTTGTCCCCCAATGTCATGAGCTGCCACTTTCTTTAACAGTCTATGGTGCGGAACTCTATCAAAAACCTTACTAAAATCTAAGTAAATAATATCAAATTCTTTATCATGGTCAACAGCCTCAAAAGCTTTACTGAAGAAAGTTAATAAATTAGTTAGACAAGACCGGCCTCTTGTGAATCCATGCTGAGTATCATTAATCAAGCTATGCTTATCGAGATGGCTTCTTATAATCTCAGCTATAATTGACTCTAGTAATTTGCCTACAATTGAGGTCAGGCTTATTGGGCGGTAATTTGATGGTAACGATTTGTCCCCTGTTTTAAAAATAGGAATTACATTAGCCATCTTCCACATATCAGACACTACACCTGTTTGAAGAGATAAATTAAAAATATTAGTTAATGGTTCACAGAGTTCCATTTTGCATTCCTTAAGAACCCTTGAAAAAACCTCATCAGGACCCGGTGACTTATTTTGCTTCAATCTGACTATCTGCTTCACAACCATTTCATTAGTGACTGTGATGTTACATAATTTATCTTCTTCTAGCCCACTATAAAAATTAATTACTGGAATATTATTAGTGTCTTCCTGTGAAAAAACTGAGAGAAAATAATTATTTAAAATCGAGCACATTTCATTCTCTTTGTCAGTAAGATGCCCATAGTTATTTTTAAGGGGACCTATCTTATCTCTAACTTTTGTTCTATAAACCTGGAAAAAACTTTTTGGGTTAGTTTTAGAATCCCTAGCAACTTTAATTTCATAGTCCCTTTTAGCTTTTCTTATCCCCTTTTTAATGTCCCTCTTAATTTCAATATACTTATTCATAAGATTACCCTCACCTCTTTTGATACGCCTATAAATTCCTTTCTTATGCCGTAGTAGATATTTCAGCCTATTATTCATCCATTTTGGGTCATTTCTATTTGATCTAATTTCTTTATAGGGATAAACGTTTTTTGAGCAGCATGTACAGTGTTCAGAAAACTGTCATATTGATAGCTCTCTTCGTTACCCAGTCAACAGATGATAAGTGTTCTCTAAAGCCCATCGTAATCTGCTAAGCGAAAATCTGGGACTGTTACTGAGTTATCGCTACTATCGTACTTCCATTCAATGCTAAATGTAATTGATTTGTGGTCGCTAGCACCCAGTTCCTCTGAAATTTCTAAATTTATTAACAAGGGATTCATTGTTTGCCAGAACTAAGTCAAGCAGGTTATTTCCCTTGTAGGTTCTGTCAAAAACTGCTTCAAAAAACAATCCTGAACTACTTCTAAGAAGTCGTATGATTCTAAATTCCCAGTCAAGAAATTCCAATCAATATGACTAAAGTTAAAGTCTCCTAGAATTACTACATTATCGTGCGTTGTGGCCTTAACAATTTCCTCCCATAACAGTCTTCCTTGGTCCTATCTAAGTTTGGGGGACGGTATATCACTCCTAAAATCAGTTTTTCATGCCCCTCTGAAATTCTATCCAAACAGACTCTGTATGTGTTACTTCAGACTTAATACCCGTTTTTATGCAACAGTTCAAGCGATCTCGGACATACAATGCCACCCCACCCCCCTTTCCGATACTTCTATCTACTTGGAACAATTTAAACCCTGAATGTGACATTCCGCAGGCATGTCCCGACTTTTTGAATTAAACCACGTCTCAGTTAAATCAAATACATCAATGTTGCCTGCACTAGCAGCTAATCTCAACTCTTCCATCTTATTCCTAGCACTACGGCTATTAGTATAATAAACATTGAAAGGACTCTCCTTTCTCTTTACCTTCCTGCTCATTTCTGTTTTTTCTACTAAACCTATTACTGTCCTTTCACCCAATGTCTCTGGCTTTTCAATATCTACCTCGTTCTGCTTACTACTAGTTCCCCTAGAACTCATAATATTACTACACTTGGACTTCACTGTTTTCCTGCCAAAACCCATACCACTAACTATTTCTAGTTTAAAGTCCTAACAGCTCCCTCCACTGCAGTTGCCAGTGCTCCCACCCCAGACCTAGATAAGTGAACCCCATCCCTGGCATACATGTCATTTCTGCCATAGAAGAGGTCCCAGTTGTCAATGAATGTTACCGCATTTTCCTTACAGTATTTGTTCAGCCAGCAATTGACACCAATTGCCCTGGACAACCATTTATTTCCAACTCCTCTCCTTGGCAAAATACCACATATTATGACAGGGTTCCAACCCTTCCTCCTAATTATTTCTATTGCTGACCTATACCTGCTAATCAGGTCTTCACTCCTACGTCTGCCAACATCGTTGCCTCAAGCACTGAGACTTTCGTAAACAAGGAAGTAACATCAAAACTAACCATGTTAAAATCATTTAAGTCAGTCAAGGAGCTTAATTTATCAACCAAGTCTATGTTGTTTTTAACATTAAAGTTAGAAATTTTGCCAACAATAGGGCTCAAAATATCAACAAGCCATTTGGATAATTTATATGAAACTGACCCTATGGAGCTAATAATTGGTCTGACTGGATTCCCTGGTTTGTGTGTTTTTATTAGTCCATACATGTAAGGTAAAGATGGATTAGTGGGAATCCAGTCAGACCAATTATTAGCTCAATAGGGTCAGTTTCACATAAATTATCCAAATGGCTTGTTGATATTTTGAGCCCTATTGTTGGCAAAATTTCTAACTTTAATGTTAAAAACAACATAGACTTGGTTGATAAATTAAGCTCCTTGACTGACTTAAATGATTTTAACATGGTTAGTTTTGATGTTACTTCCTTGTTTACGAAAGTTCCTGTTGATGATTTATTAAGTTTCTTATCTGAAGAACTCGTTAACTATGATTTACCATTGCCAGTTCCTACTATCATTAAACTTATTAAACTTTGCATTGTTGATGAAAAATTTGTATTTAATGATAAGTTTTACACTCAGAAGTTTGGTATGGCAATGGGAAATCCTCTTTCACCTGTTCTTAGTAACCTATGCATGGAATTTTTTGAAACAAGGTTGCTTAACACAATCCTCCCTAATAGAGCTAAATGGTTCAGATATGTTGATGATATTTTGTGTCTTATGCCCAAAAATGTAGATATACACCATTCCTTGGAAAATTAAATAGCTTAGCCCATTCTATTAACTTTACAGTTGAGTTTGAAGAAAATAACTCATTGCCTTTTCTAGATGTTTTAATTATTAAGGGTAATAATGAATTCAAATTTAAAATTTACAGAAAACCTACAAATAACTGTTCCTATGTCCCCTATATTCCTCGCTCAAGAAGGAAAAA
>NC_069408.1:82410369-82440559 GCF_026875155.1 Cherax quadricarinatus
TTTTTTAAAAAAAATTAAATTAACAAGAGAAGATTTTCTTCAGCTTCAAGACATTTGATATAAAAAAGAAAAGTGTTGAGGTGACTCCGAGGTGGGGCCAAGAGTACTCGAATTCCATCACAGCGAAGTGAGAAGAAGGACTAAAGGTTGGAACTGACTATCGAGCTTAAAACAAAAATATTGAGACACACAGAAAGACCCCAAGGAGAAGCCAGACTTAGGAATGCCAGTATCCAGAATCTCGACTTAAGAAACACTAAACTCGAGAGTCAAAAACCGACACTGTGCTGGAAGATCTCTTACGTAATGCTGACATTCAAAAACCGTAACACACAGTGTATCCTAGTGGAAAAAATAACAAATACGAAGCTGTGGAATATATTAATAAAAGAAGGAAATTCATCAAAAACAATAAGTTCGGCAAAGCCTGTTAAAATAGCTTCTAACATTAAGTACCTACTGTCTTGGTTGTGTTAGTTAAATGTTCACAACACTACTGATGAACGATGAACTAGAGACTCACAATCATAACTGTTGTTACACCTTCATGCACCAGACGACACGAGAGATTATAACAGACATTTTGCTTAATCTAAAACGAGACATTATTCGACATAACTTTTTAAAGTTTAAACCATTTGTATTGCTCTAACACTTGCATGATATATGTTCATGAATAATTCCCCCTAAATTAGGAGTCGCGAGCTGTGTGTGTGTGTGTGTGGTGTGTGTGTGTGTGTGTGTGTGTGTGTGTGTGTGTACTCATCTACCTATTTATAGTCAGCTGTTTGTGGTTGCAGGGGTCAAGTCTTAGCTTCTGGCCTCGCCTCTTCGCTAGTCGTTACTAGATCCATTCCTCTTCTCCAAGAGTCTTTTCGTACTTCGTCGCAAAGCTATGTATGGATCATGCCTCCGCTACTTCGCTCTCCAGATTGTCCCATTTCCTGACAACTCTAAGACTGAAGAATTACTTCCTAACATCTCTAAGGCTCATCTGATGTTTAAACTTCCAGTTGTGTCCTTTTTTTCTGTGTCCCATCTCTGAAACATTCTGGCCCTGTGCACCTTGTAATTCACTATCAGTATTTTATACGTCGTTACCATGTCTTCCCTATCCCTCCCCCCCTTCTTTGACGTCAGGTTGAGTTCCCTTAGCCTCTTCTCATAGGACATGCCCTTGCTCCGGAAACTAGTCTTGTTGCAAACTTTTGCTCTTTATACAGTTTCATGACGTGTTTTGACCAGGGGTGGTGATGCATACTCCAATATGTGTCTGACGTACACAGTGTACGGTGTCGTGAATGAATCCTTACTTAGATTTCGAAACACTATTCTTGGGTTTGTCAGGCGCCCATGTACTGCAACAGTTATTTGAAGTGCGCCTTAGATGTGTCCGGTGTGATGCTCACCCCAAGATCCTTTCCCTTAAGTGATTCTTGCAGTCTTTGATCCTTCAGTTGCACTGTCTACGGTCTTCTTTGTCCTTTCCCAAGCTTCATGAGTTTGTACTTACTGGGGTTAATCGTCATTTGTCGGACTAGTCTTGCAGCCTTTCCAGATCCCCTTTTAGATTCACCTAATCCTCATCTGCTTGTATTTTCCTCATTAGTTTCATACAGTCTGCAAACAGGGATACCTCTGAATCTGTCCCTTCCATAGTCATTAATATATACAAGAAACAGCACCGGACTTAGAACTGACTCTTGTGGAACCCCGCACGTCGCATGCGCCCCCTCTGAAACTTCGTCACATACCAACACTCGACGTTTCCTTACTGTAAGGTAGTCTTTGATCCATTGCAGTAGTTTCCTTGCTATTTCTGCCGGCTCCTCTATCTTTCCAAACCATCTCTTGTGTGGAACTGTGTAAAATCCTTTTTTAATGCAAAAGAAGATGCATTTTACACATCACTCTCTCTCCTGCCTTACATCTGTTACCTTGTCATAGAACTCCAGTACGTTTGTGAAGCAGGATTTCTTTCTCTGAAGCCCTGCAGGTTGTCAGTATGAGTCTGTTCCTTTTTTTTAGAAGATGTACCTTTCTTCTCTTGATAATCTTCATAACTTTACATAATATCATGTCAGCGACACTGGTCTGTAGTTTAGTACAGCCTGTCTGTGTCCTTAAAATTTGGGACAACATTGGCTAACTTGCACACCTCAGGCAGTTGCTCTGTTTCGATAGATTTATTAAAGACTCTTGCTAGCGGAACACCCTGTGCATCTGCTCCCTCTCTCAGGACAAAAGGAGAGATGATATCTGGGCCCACCACCAATGAGGTGTCTAGTTCATCTAGCAGTTTCGTCACATCCTCGTCAGTTTTGCGCATTGTGTCCAGCACCTCGTGGTACACCCTGCCAGCCTCTCTGTCTCCACTGGGAATACCTCCCTGTGAGCTCCCCTCCTTCCTCAGCCTGATTTCCTAGTCCTAGATTGTTGTTTTCCTGCTGATGTGGATATAACTCTGGGTCAGATTTTTCTTTTGATGCTATGCCATTCTCATATTGCTGCTTGGCCTCTCTCCTTATTAATGTATATTCTTTTCCGGGTCTTTGGCTCAACTCTGTTTTCTGAGTCCTTTGCCTTCTATACATTTTCCATGCTTGGTCTCCTGCTGTTCAATGGTGGGTTGTACATCACTATCATCATTTTTTGAACCACAGTCTGAAGTGTTCCTATTATGTAGTTATCTGCTACTCTGTCCATTCTTTCCATCTCCTAAAAACTCTACTAGCTTTTGATGAACAGAGAAACTCCTCCTTGCCCCTCTCCCCTCCATCCTCTACCTTTCCTCGGGATCTGATATTCAGTCGGAAAGATCCCATCTGTTATCCTCTTGAGCTTTGTGTCTGTGAGTGCTATGCTGTGGGGGGATGCCTTAATGATACGTTCTTTCCACTCCTTATTTGTATTCCACATGCATTGGTGCACCATGCCTCCATCTCCCTTTCAGTTACTGTATTTTGAGGGGTGGGAGGGGGTTGGTTCAGGTTGGAGGTGTGGAAGGCAGGACAGAAATACTATTATGGAAGCTTGCTGTGATGGTCATATTATGCTAGGGGCTTGGCGGCTGTGGAGTGGGTTTGTTCTGGGTTATTGTGTTTGGGTTGGTATAGGGGTGTAGTGGTTGAAGGGGTTCTGTGACCATTTGTGATTTGCATTTTTTTTTATACGAGCATCACATATGAGGCTGACTTTTTCCTGTCTGTCGATGCCCTGCCCTGTCTCTCTTTCCTTTCACTGGCGTCTTCTTACCCTCCACTCTTATTTATTCCCATTCGTTTCGCATTTCTTTTATGGTCGGGAGTACACTCATTGATACTTTTGGGAAAAAAAAAAAGCCCATTAGCAGTGGTTTCTGTTGAATAGCAATCTGGCTGGCTGATATTTTTTTTCTTTTCAATGCCTCCAATTCTCTGAAAATTTGTCAGCTGGTGACATGTTATTATGATGATGTACACAATACTTTTTTTCTCCCTCTGTCATCATTTTAAAATTCCTGAAGCCATTTAATTAATTAGTAACTTCTCCCTCTATCATCCTATTTTCCTCCATACCTGTTGATTAAATTTAAGTCACCCTCTTTTATTTCTTATCATCTTCCTGACACCTGGTGGCATGTTATCAATCTGCAAAGGACCTTCTGTGTCTCTTTCCGTACCTTTCATTTCCCCCAAGCTGCCCACTGTTATTCCTGTTCCCCCCCCCCTAATTACTAGCTACTTCGATCCTTTCTTAATATCTTCTTCAGCATGTCCAATTCCTCCTTCCAGTGCTCTGTATCTTTGCTTCAGCAGCTATAGCTCATAACTCCCACTTCTTTCTCTCTGCCGATATCTCCTCCAACACTGTATTGCAAGACTCATTTAGCTTATTTCCCTACTGTTGTTCCACTGTGCTCTTAAGCCTTTCTGTCCATGCTTCCTTCTCAGACAAGCCATCCTTGATTCACTTGCCCCTACATCCTATTTTTTGGGATTTCACTTTTTTTTCTATCTTGTTAGGATGCGCTAGTTTTTGCAATCTATAAACTTTAAGTGCCGAGGTGTGTGTGTGTGTGTGTGTGTGTGTGTGTGTGTGTGTGTGTGTGTGTGTGTGTGTGTGTGTGTGTGTGTGCGTGTGTGTGTGCGTGTGTTGTGTATGTGTGTGTATGTGCACTTGTGGTTGTAGAGGTCGAGTCATAGCTCCTGGTGTGTATGTGTGTGTGTATGTGTATGAGAGTATTGGTGTATGAGTGTGTTAGCCTGTGTCTGTGGGTTTGTGTATGTATGTGAATTAATGTGATTATTTTGGTGTGTTTTAGTGTGTGTGTGTGTGTGTACTCACCTAACTGAACTCACCTAATTGTGGTTGCAGGGGTCGAGACTCAGCTCCAGGCCCCTCCTCTTCAGAGAACGCTACTAGGCCCTCTCTGCTCCATGAGCTTTAACATACATCGTCTCAAAGCTGCGTATGGTTCCTGCCACCACTGCATCACTTGCTAGACTATTCCACTTCCTGACTACTCTATGACTAAAGAAATACTTCCTAACATCACTTTGACTCATCTGAGTCTTCACTTCCTTGTATCTGTGTCCCCTGTCTCTGTCCACCTTGTCTATTCCACTGAGTATTTTGTATGTCGTCATCATGTGTCTAACCCTCCTGTCCTCCAGTGTCGTCAGGCCGATTTCCCTTAACCTTTCTTCGTAGGACATTCCCCTAAGCTCTGGAACTAACCTTGTCGCAAACCTTTGCACTTTCTCTAATTTCTTGACGCGCTTGACCCGGTGTGGGTTCCAAACTGGTGCTGCATACTCCAGTATGGGCTTGACGTACACGGTATACAGTGAACATTAAAATGGTATAAAATACCGACAGGTTGTTAGGTAAGAAATATATGCAACAGTTAGGTATCTTTATTTCGAGACGTTTCGCCTACACAGTAGGCTTCTTCAGTCGAGTACAGAGAAGTTAATAGAAGCAGAAGATACTTGAAGACGATGTAATCAGTCCATCACCCTTGAAGTTTTGAGGTGGTCAGTCCCTCAGTCTGGAGAACAGTATTGTTCCATAGTCTGAAACAATATGGAGTTGAAGTGACAGGATGGAGCCTTATATACCGTCAGGAGGTGAGATGTAGGCCACTAGTAGAGGTAAGAATGTAGTCGTTGGGAGGTCAGATACCAAGATACCTTTGTGTTGCAGTGTCTGACAGGTTTATGGACGATTACATCGTCTTCAAGTATCTTCTGCTTCTATCAACTTCTCTGTACTCGACTGAAGAAGCCTACTGTGTAGGCGAAACGTTTCGAAATAAAGATACCTAACTGTTGCATATGTGTCTTACCTAACAACGGTTTACAGTGTCTTGAACGATTCCTTACTGAGGTGTCAGAGCTCTATTCTCAGGTTTTCCAGGCGCCCATATGTTGCAGCAGTTATCTGGTTGATGGGTGCTTCCGGACACATGCTCGGTGTTATACTCACCATAAGATCTTTCTCCTTGAGTGAGGTTTGCAGTCTTTGGTCACCTAGCCTATACTCTGTCTGCGGTCTTCTTTGTCCTTCCCCGATATTCATGGACTTTCATTGGCGTCGTTAAATTCGAGAAGCCAGTTGCTGGACAGGTGTCAGCCTGTTTTCCAGGTCTCTTTGAAGTCCTGCCTGATCCTCATCTGATTTAATTCTCCTCATTTTAACTACCATCATCATGGCGAGCAGGAAAAATTGAGTCTATTCCTTCGGAGTTTTAGTTAGTTACCATTTTGTCCTTTGACACATGTCGATTTGATACTAGGCTTTTGTATATGTGTGTGGATGTGTGTATGCGTATTTGCGATGTTTGTGTGTGTGTACCCACCTAGTTGGAGATTGACAGTGGTTCGAGTCCAAGCTCCTTGCCCCGACTCCCACCTATTTTTTTTTTTTTTTTTTTTTTTTTTTTTTTTTTTTTTTTTTTTTTTTTTTTTTTTTTTTTTTTTTTTTTTTTTGTGTGTGTGTGTGTGTGTGTGTGTGTGTGGTGTGATGTGTGTTTTTTTACGCCATTACCATTCAAATTGTATATTTTGTCAGTGTGGCACCAGTCACTTCAAAGAGCTTCCCAACGGACAATCTAATAGGCAAGCATTTCTACGCCTCTTCACCTGATTGGGGCTTAAAGAAATTCGGTACGAGGAGTGAGAGTGAAGAAAAAGAATACTTTTTCGACGTTTCTTCTGACTCATTCACAAAAAAAGAAAAATATTGTTTTGTGTTATTTGAATGATACACAATAATTTATCCACTCTCAGTTCCTGTTGTTTTTATTTGCTTATTTTTTGTGTTTATTTCATAAATCACATGCAGTTCGGTGTGATTTATTTTTTTCGTTTCTGTGAATGATGGTGTATGTTGGTTAACATAACATAAGAACGAAGGAACACTGCAGAAGGCCTACTGGCCCATGCGAGGCAGGTCCAAGTCTCCTACCGGTTAAGCCAATGCACCCAAACCTAGTAGGTCAGGTCTCATTGGACATTAGGGAGGAACACTGCAAACCGACCTGGTAGTAGCAAAGCTATCAGCCCCCCTGGTCCAACTCACACACACCCACATCCACTCATGTATTATCCATAACTATTTTTAAGCTACAACAACCCGTTCTGGGCTCTATAACTGTACTCGGGGGTTTGTTCCACTCATCCACTACTCTTTACACAAACCAGTACTTTCCTATATCCTTCCTGAATCTGATTTTTCCAACTTAAACATGCTGCGAGTCTTGTTATGCTAGATATTTTCTTCAAGGCACACTATTACATCCCTTTATTTTCTGTTCTTCCATTATATACACCTCAATCATATCACCCTCTAATTCTTCGTCTTTCCAGAATGTGCAGATTCAGGGCCCTTAGTCTATCCTCATAGGGAAGGTTCTGTTACATGGATCAACTTTTGTATCCTTCCTTTGTACAAATTTTCCAGAGAATTTATATCCATTCTGTAATACGGTGACAAAAACTGTGCAGCATAATCTAATTGAGGCCTAACCATAGGATGTTATTGAGCTTGTACAAACCTGAGGACTCGATTATTTATGCTTCTTGATATGAAGCACAGGATTCTATTAGGCTTTATTGCGAAACACTTATGCACTGTTGTTTGGTTTAGATTACTGATAACCAGAAACTCCTAAATCTTTTTCGCAATCCGTAATATTAAGATTACATCACCCCCCCCCCCACTTATTTAGTTTATATGTGGCTTGGTTTTGATCCTGTCCACATTTAGAACTTTGATTTGTTCTATATTAAAACTGCATCTGCCACTTCTCCGACACTGCATCAGGTCTATTCAAAATCTTCTGGAGTGCTCGAATGTCATCGTCAGAATGAATTCGACGGCCTATTTTGTTGTCATCGGCAACTTGCGATGTCGCGCTCTTTATGCCTCATCTATGTCGTCAAGTCACACACCCATGTAGTGAGTGTGTGTGTTTGTATATGTGTGTGTGCTTGGATGTAAGTATTTGTGTGTATGTTTTGGTGTGTGTGTGTGTGTGATGTGTGTGTGTGGTGGGTGTGTGGGTGTGTTGTGTGTGTGTGTGGGTGTGTGTGTGTGTGTGTGTGTGTGTGTGTGTGTGGTGTGCGGTGCGCATGGTGTGTGTGTGTACTCACCTTATTTTGGTTGCAGGGCGTCATAAGGTCACACCATTAGTGAGTGTGTGTTTGTGTAGTGTGGGTGCTGTATGTAAGTTTTTGTTGTATGTTTCTGGTTGTGTGTGTGTGTGTGTGTGTGGGTGTGTGTGTGTGTGTGTGTGTGTTCGTGCGGCTGTGTGTGTGTGTGTTTATTTAATTTTCACAGTGTGGCATCAATCACTTGAGGAGCAGCCACCGGGAAGCCGTGCTAGGCAACCACTGTCCTTCAATTTTCATCGCCTCCTTCTACTGATTGGCACATAAAAGAAATTCGTTCGAGCATGAGACGCGGTGGATTTTCGTCTTCTGATGGACTCGCGGAAAAAAAGAAAAATCCTGTTTCCTGTTATGTTGTTGTGAGTGCTCACTAAATTTATCACCTGAATCTTATCTCAGGTTTACACGCAATTTACATTTTATTTTGAGTTTCATTTTGCAAAATTTAATGAATCAAATGTGCTGTAATTTCCCTTTTATGTGTAGAGTGTAAGGAAGTAGATATATAATGAACTCTTCCTTACACGTTCCACCTGCACCTGTGTGTGTACTCACCTATTTGTGGTTGTAGGGTCCGAGTCTTAGCTCCTGGCCCCCGACTCTTCACTGTTTTAATTGCGATACTCTCTCTCCCTGCCTCCATGAGCTTTTTCATACTCTGCCTTAAAAACTATGTATGGTTCCCGCCTCCACTACGTCACTTTTAGGCACGATTCTTGATTCCACGGCCTGACTACTCTATTACTGAAGAATATACTTCCTAAAATCCATTTGAGTCATATGAGTCTTCAACTTCCAATTGTGACCTATTGTGTCTATGTGTCCCATATATGCGAACATCGTCCTTTGTCCACCTTGTCTATTCCGGCGCATTATTTTATATGTCGCATTATTTGATTCTCCTCTGACCATCCTGACCTACAGTTTCGGCCTCCTCAGGCCGATTTCCCTCAACCCTTTCTCATCTGGGACAATCCCGCGTAGCTCTGGGAACTAGTCTTGTTGCAAACCTTTGCACTTTCTCTCCCAATTTCCTGGACGTGCATTGACTAGGTGTGGATTCCAAACTGGTTGCTGCATACTCCGTATGGGCCAGACGTAAATGGTATACAGAGTCCTGAACGGAATCCTTACTGAGGTATCGGGTCGCTATCGTTTGTTTGCCAGGCGCCCGTATGCAGCAGCTGTGTCAAACGCCTTCTTGCAGCCCAAGAAAATGCAATCACCCACCCCTCTCTCTCTTGTCTTACGCTGTCACCATGTCATAGAACTCCAGTAGGTTTGTGACACAGGATTTCCGTCCCTAAAACCATGTTGGCTGCTGTTGATGAGATCGTTCCTTTTCTAGGTGTTCCCACCACTCTTCTCCTGATAATCTTCTCCATGATTTTGCATACTATACAGTCAGTGACACTGGTCTATAGTTTAATGCTTCATGTCTGTCTCCTTTTTTAAAGATTGGGGATTTACATTTGCTGTCTTCCATGCCTCAGGCAATCTCCCTGTTTCGATAGATGTATTGAAATTGTTGTTAGGGGTACACATAGCGCCTCTGCCCTCTCTCAATACCCATGGGGAGATGTTATCTGGCCCCATTGCCTTTGAGGTATCTAGCTCACTCAGAAGCCTCTTCATTTCTTCCTGGGTTGTGTGCACTGTGTCCAGCACTTGGTGGTGTGCCCCACCTCTCCGTCTTCTGGAGTCCCTTCTGTCTCCTCTGTGAACACTTCTTTGAATCTCTTGTTGAGTTCTTCACATACTTCACGGCCATTCCTTGTTGTCTCTCCTCCTTCCTTCCTTAGCCTGATTACCTGGTCCTTGACTGTTGTTTTCCTCCTGATGTGGCTGTACAACAGTTTCGGGTCAGATTTGGCTTTCGCTGCTATGTCATTTTCATATTGTCTTTGGGCCTCCCTTCTTATCTGTGCATATTCGTTTCTGGCTCTACGACTGTTCTCCTTATTCTCCTGGGTCCTTTGCCTTCTATATTTCTTCCATTCTCTAGCACACTTGGTTTTTGCCTCCCTGCACCTTTGGGTAAACCATGGGCTCATCCTGGCTTTTTCATTATTCCTGTTACCCTTGGGTAGAAACCTCTCCTCAGCCTCCTTGCATTTTGTTGCTACATATTCCATCATCTCATTAACTGGCTTCCCTGCCAGTTCTCTGTCCCACTGAACCCTGTTCAGGTAGTTCCTCATTCCTGTGTAGTCCCCTTTCTTGTAGTTTGGCTTCATTCGTCCTGGCCTTCCTGCTTCTCCCTCCACTTGTAGCTCTGTGTATTCGAAGCTTAAAACCACATGGTCACTGGCCCCAAGGGGTCTTTCATATGTGATGTCCTCGATATCTGCACTACTCAAGGTGAATACTAAGTCCAGCCTTGCTGGTTCATCCTCTCCTCTCTCTCTTGTAGTGTCCCTTACGTGTTGGCACATGAAGTTTTCCAGTACCATCTCCATCATCTTAGCCCTCCATGTATCTTGGCCCCCATGTGGGTCCAAGTTCTCCCAATCGATCTCGTTGTGGTTAAAGTCACCCATGATCAGGAGCTTTGCCCTGCATGCATGAGCTCTTCTGGCCACTCTAGCCAGTGTGTCAACCATCGCTCTATTGCTCTCGTCGTACTCTTGCCTTGGCCTCCTGCTGTTCTGTGGTGGGTTATACATCACTGCTATTACCACCTTGGGACCTCCAGAGTGAAGTGTTCCCGCTATGTAATCACTTTCTTCTCCGCTGTCTCCTCTCTCCAGCTCATCAAAATTCCAGCGATTTTTGATCAGCAACGCCACTCCTCCACCCCCCCTGTTCCCTCTGTCTTTCCTCAGGATTTGGTATCCCGTTGGAAAGATGGCATCTGTTATCATACATGTATAGCTGGTTTCTGTGAGAGCTATTGAATGTCCGGTGAATGCTTCTTTGACTCTTTCATGCTACTCCTCCCACTTAATTTGTTATTCGCATCAGCGTTTGTGTAACATACATTCATTATTCCTTTCCAACACGTGGGTTTGGGGCCTGTGAGGGTGGGAGAACCTGGGCATACTGTAGATTCTATAGCTCGGTGTTGGGTGGAGGCTGTGGGTATGGATTGTAGTGTGTGGTTTGGGATGGTGTGATAGGTTTGTATGGTTCTGAGATAGTTGTCTGTGTAGCATGCCCTCTTGCTGTTCTGTTCTGCTCTGACAGACCTCTGCTGGTTCCATCCTTGCTCTTTTCCTAGCTCCTTTCGCTTTTTTTGTCCTCTCCCTAGCTGCTGTCGTTCTGATTTTGTTCTGTCTCTGTCTATGAACACCCTCCTGGTACTATTCCGAGTATTTCAATCGTGGTTTTCTCTTGAGGATCCTGTTCCGCCCTGTTTTCCGTCCTGAGAATCAGCTGATTTGTCGTTTCTCCCCCTTCGTGTACCCCCCTATTCTCTGAAAATTTTACAATCCGTCATCTCTTCACCATTTCCGTGGATGATTTCTCAATTCCTCCTTTCTTTCTTCCTGCTGCCTTCATGTGGTGTGTCCTTTCCTCTCCTCTCCGTGAGCCCATGGATAAACACTGATTTTGCCCTTTCTTCCTACCCATTGCTCACCCTCCGTGACTCTGGATCCTGCTGTTATGTGGTCGTTTCTCCCTGATAGTGGCCTGGCGCGGGAGTCCGGGGTTGTGCCTCAGCATTCGACCTATAACCCTCTCCATCTGCAACAGCTGTTTCTTCCCTTTCACTCTTGGTCCTCCTTGGCATGCTGATATGAACGCTTAGCATAATTCATAATTCCTTCCTTCCTGTTCGGCCTCGCAGTTCATATGCTGTGGGTCCTTCTCTGGTCACTGCCCTGTAACTCCGCTCAGCCTATTGATCTCAACTCTAGGACCCTTATCTTGGCTACTGCAGTGGAGGGGTCTTGTGCCTCCCAATTCTATTCTCCTTCTACATTCAACCTCTTTTTCCAATTTCACAGAGAGCTCTTTCTCCATTTTTTCAGAAAGCTCTCCTAATTTTCTCTTCCCACTCTGTTGTTGTGTTTGTGTTCTGAGCATGTGGTGTGTGGGTGTGTTCTGCCATGTGTTTGTGTGTGTTTATTTGAACCAGTGTGGCATCATCACTTGAAGGAGCAGCCACCGGAAGCGGATAGGCAACCACTGTCCTTCAAACTTTTCTTCGCCTCTTCTTCTGATTGGCACATAAAAGAAAATTCGTCGAGCATGAGGGACGCGGTTGGGGGAGCAGGAGGCCGGACTCGCGGAAAGAGAAAAATCATGTTTCCCTGTTTGGTTGTTGTGAGGGACAACTCGCTAAATTTATCACCTGAAACATATTATTCTCGGTTTACACGCTATTTACATTTTATTTTGCGTATCATTTGCAAAAATTTAATGATCAAAGGTGCTGTAATTTTCCTCTCTTATCTGTAGAGTGAAGGAAGTAGATATATATGTACATCTTCCTTACACTGTTCCACCTTCACCAGTGTGTGTACTCCCTATTTGCACTCACTTATTTATTATTGTAGGGGTCGAAGTCTTAGCTCCTGGCCCCGCCTCTTCACTGGTTTCTACTGGATACTCTCTCTCCCTGCTCCATGAGATTTATCATACCTCGTCTTAAACAGTATGGTTTCCCGCTCCCACTACGTCACTTTCTAGGCTAATCCACTGCCTGACTACTCTATTACAGAAGAAATACTTCCTACATCCCCATTGATTTCATCTGAGTCTCACTTCCAATTGTGACCTCTTGTGTCTGTGTCCCATCTCTGAACATCCCGTCTTTTGTTCCACCTCGTCATTCCGCGCATATTTTATATGTCGTTATCATGTCTCCCCTAACCCTCCTGTCCTCCCAGTGTCGTCAGCCGATTTTCCTCGACCTTCCTTCGTAGGACAATACCCTTAGCTCTGGGACTAGTCTTGTTGCAAACCTTTGCACTTTCTCTAATTTCCTGAACTGCTTGACAGGTGGTGGATTCCAACTGGTGCTGCATACTCCAGTATGGGCCCTGACGTAAATGGTATACAAGTATAGACCGAATCGCTTACTGAGGTATCACGGGAACGCTATCAGTAGGTTGCCAGGCGCCCGTTGCTGCAGCAGTTATTCTGCTGATGTGCGACTCAGGAGATATGCTCGGTGTTATACTCACCCCCAGATCTTTTTCCTTGAGTGAGGTTTGCAGTCTTTGCATCTAAACCTATATTGTGTCTGCGGTCTTCTTTGCCCTTCCCAATTTCATAACTTTGCATTTGCAGGGTTAAACTCTAGGACCAAGTTGCTGACAATGCTGTAGTCTGTCAGGTTTCTTTGTAGTCCTGCTTGATCCTCGTCCGATTGATTCTTCTCATTAACTTCACATCATCTGCAAACAGGACACTTCTGATCTATCCCATCGTTATATCCATTCACATATACCAAAACACACAGGTCCTAGACTGACCCCTGTGGAACCCCGCTTGTCTCAGCGCCCACTCTGAACACCTCGTCACGTACATGACTCTTGTTCCCTCCTGTCAAGTATTCCTCTGATCCATTACAGTGCCTTACTGATGTGTGCGCCTGATCCTCTGCTTTTGCAGTAACTCACTTATGAGTAACTGTGTAGACGCCTTCTTGCAGTCCCAAAAAAAATGCAGTCCGATCCACTCCTCTTTCCTCTCTGTCTTACTTCTGTCCACCTGTCCATAAAACTCCAGTAAGGTTTGGTGACACAGTATTTTCCTTCCCTGAAACCGTGCTGGTTGTCAATTATACACTTGTTTCTTTCCATGTGCTCCACCACTCTCCTCCTGATGATCTCCATGACTTTGAATACTATACACTTTAGTGATACATGTCTGTAGTTTTAGTGCCTATGTCTGTCTCCCTTTTTAAAAATTGTGACTACATTTGCCATCTTCAATACTCATGAGAGTCCCAGTTTTCCAATTTGATGGTTGAAGATCTTTGTTAATGGCACACACAGTATCTCTGCTTCCTCTTTAATGACCAAGGAGAGATGTTGTCCTGGTCCCACCGCCTTTTGAGGTGTCAATTCCGCATAGCAGCTTCTTCACCTCCTCCTTGTTATATGTACCTCATCCAGCATTTTGCTGGTGTACCCCCTGTTCTGATTTCTATTAGTCTACTGTTTCCACTCTAAATACTTCCCTTAAATCCTCGTGTTAGCTCACGACATCCTCTCGGTCTTTTCTTGGTGAACTCCCCCCTCACTTCTTCCTCAGTCTGATTACCTGGTTCTTGACTGTTGTTTTCCCTTCTGATGTGGCTATGCAACAGCTTCGGGTCAGACTTGACTTTCGATGCTATGTCATTTCCATAATTGTCGCTGTGGGGGGGGTGGGGGGGGGGTGAGCCTCCTTCTTATCTGTCATATCGTTTCTGGCTCTTCGGCTAATCTCTTCGATCTGAGTTCTCTGTCTTCTGTACCTTTTCCATCTCTAGTACATCTAGTTTTTGCATCCCTACACCTTTGGGTGACCAAGACTCGTTCTGTTCTCCTATTATTTCTGTTTCCCTTGGGAACAACCTTCTCCTCTGCCTCCTTGCATGTTGGGGGGGGGGGTGCCACATAGTCCATTATTTCTTGTCTGTTTTCACTGTCAGATCCCTCCTCCCACTGAATGTCTTTCAGGAATTTCCTCATGCATGAGTAGTTGCCCCTGTTGTAAGTTTGGTTTTTCCAACCTATTCCCTGCTACTCTCTCCACTTGAAGCTCAAACTATGTAGTCGAAGCACAAACCACATGATCACTAGCTCCCAGGGGCCTTTTCATACATGATATCCTCGAATGTCCTAACTACTTAGGTGAATACAAGGTCCATCTTGCTGTTCATCCTCCACCAGTCTGTTAGTGTCTCATAACATGTTTGTGCAGAGTTTTCCAGTACCCACATCCATCCTCTTGGCTCCTCCATGTTTCGGACCCTACCATGGGCTTCCAGATTCCCAGTCAATCTCCTTGTGATTGAAATCACCATAACTGGTAACTTTGGCTCCCGCCATGTGTGCTCTCCTGCCACCTCTGCTAGTGTGTCGACTATTGGCTCTGTTGCTCTCATCGTATTTTCTCTTGGCCTCTGCAGTTTCTTGTGGTGGGTTTGTACATACTGCCAATTATCACCTTATGTCCCTCTGACATGGATTGTTCCTACTAAGTAGTCCGTTCGCCCGTGCCATCCATTCCTCCATTTTCTCAAAACCCCCACTGGTTTTTAATGAGCCAGTGAAACTCCTCTTTCTCCCCTCTACTCCCTCTGTCTTTCCTGAGGATTTGATATCCGGATGGAAAGAATGAATCTGTTATTATTCTAATGAGTTTTGATTCTGTGAGTGCTATTATATCTGGGGATGTCTCCTTGATTCTTTCATGCCGGGTTCTTTTTTTTTTTGCAAACCCTCTTATTCTCCGAAAATTTCCAGGCGGTGGTCATGGCATCTTCTCCTCTTGCTTTTATGATGCTTTCAATTGCTTTTTTTTCCCTTGTTTTCTTGCTTCATAGATTTTCCCTTCAACTTCCTGGAACCCATACACAAAGACTGACCTCACCCTTTCATTCTCCCACTGCATATCCTTGTGTATCCCCTCATTCAATTTTATTTCCTCCATTGCAGCTTTCTTTTTTTCAGTTTCACTAGCTTATGTATTTGGGCTCAGTGGCCTGTCATTTTCCCTTCTCGGCTTTCCCTGGGCTCTTCTGTGGTCTGTTAGGGCCTCCACATATAGCTTAGCTCTTTCATTTACTACAGTCTCCTCTGATGGAGCTTCTACATGCAGTTTTGCTCCTTCTTTCCCTACAGTCCCCTTATTTGTGACTGAGGTATCAGTCTCTGATGTCAATCCCAAAATGTTCTTTAGTTCTTTAGGCTGTTTCAGATTTTTCAGTTCCTCTTCTAAACTCTGTATCCTAGCCTCTGCTGCTTTGACTTGCACCTCCCACTTCCTGCTTTCCATATCTATCCTCTCTTCCATTTTCATGCTAAGTTCTTCTAGTTTCTTTTCCCATTCATGTTCCCTTTTTATGAGCTCTGCTGCCCAATCTTACTTTGCAGCTTCCTCCTCCTGTCCCTTGATTTTCCTTCCTGCTCTCTGGCAACCCATTTTTGTTTTATCCTGATTGCCTCAGAGTGGGAACCTATGTAATTCTCTGTATTAGGTTAGTAGTGTGTTTGTCAGAGTGTGTGGGGGAAGTAGAGGAAGAACTGTGGTTATGTGGGAGAGGGGTGGGGATGGGGATTTAGGGGGGAATATGGGGAGTGGGAAGGAGGGAGAAGCAAGTGGGTGAGTGGGAGAGGGAGAGGGGGAAGGAGGGAGAGGTGGGGAGGGGGATGGTGAAAGAGGGAGGGGTGGGGTCAGGGGAAGGAGTGAGATGTTGGTGGGGGAGGGGGGGTGTGTGTGTGTGTGTGTGTGTGTGTGTGTGTGTGTGTGTGTGTAATTATGTGTGGAATTATGTGTGGGTTTATTATGTGTCTGAAAAGTAGGTGACTTGTGTGTTGGAGTGTAATGTGGAGTCTCAGTGGTCGATTGACTGACGACAACCTCTTGTGACCTGATCCCCACCCTCCTTTGACTTGTGTGTGTGCGTATGTGTGCGCATATGTGTGTGTTTGTGCGTGTGCGTGTGCTTGTGTGCGTGTGTGTGTGTGTGTGTGTGTGTGTTTTTTTTGTGTGTGTGTGTGTACTCGCCTAGTTGTACTCACCTAGCTGAGGTTGCAGGGGACGAGTCCAAGCTCCTGGCCCCGCCTCTTCACTGGTCGCTACTAGGTCACTCTCCCTGAACCGTGAGCTTTGTCATACCTCTGCTTAAAGTTATGTATGGATCCTGCCTCCACTACATCTCTTCCCAAACTATTCCACTTCCTGACTACTCTGTGGCTGAAGAAATACTTCCTAACATCCCTGTGATTCATCTGTGTCTTCAACTTCCAACTGTGTCCTCTTGTTGCTGTGTCCCATCTCTGGAACATCCTGTCTTTGTCCACCTTGTCAATTCCTCTCAGTATTTTGTATGTCGTTATCATGTCCCCCCTATCTCTCCTGTCCTCCAGTGTCGTAAGGTTGATTTCCCTTAACCTCTCCTCGTAGGACATACCTCTTAGCTCTGGGACTAGTCTTGTTGCAAACCTTTGCACTTTCTCTAGTTTCTTTACGTGCTTGGCTAGGTGTGGGTTCCAAACTGGTGTCGCATACTCCAATGTGGGCCTAACGTACACGGTGTACAGGGTCCTGAGCGATTCCTTATTGAGATGTCGGAATGCTGTTCTGGGGGTTTGCTGGGGCGCCCTTTTGCTGAGAGTTATTTGGTTGTGTCTTTCAGGAGGGGCCCTGGTGTATACTCCCCCCGGGATCCTTTTTCCTTTGAGTTAGGTTTGTAGCTCTGGCCCTCTAGATGTACTCCGTCCGGTCTTCTTTCCCCTTTCCCCCAATCTCATGACTTTGCATTGAATGGGTTGAACTCCGGGAGCCAATTTCGGGGCCAAGTCGGGCATCCTGTCCAGACTTTTTGTAGTTTGCTGATATCAATCAAAAAAATTTTCTCGTCAACTTCACGTCATCGAAACAGGGACACTTCGGAGTCTATTCCCCCGTATGTCGTTCACAATACCGAACGCATGGTCCTAGGACTGACCCCTGTGGGCCCCGCGTCACAGGTGCCCACTCTGACCCCCTCGCCACTACCAGGCTCGCTGCTTTCTTCCGACAATATTCCCCTTTTCCCATTGTGTGCCTTCCCCTTTTTATCCCTGTTTGGTCCTCCATTTTTGCACAAACTTTTGTGGAACTGTGTAAAAACGCCTCCTTGCTGTCCAAAAAAATGCAATCCCCCCCATCCCTCGCTCTCTTTTCTTGTCTTACTGCTGTCACCATGAAAATAGAACTCCATATTTTGTGACACAGGTTTTCCCCATCCCTTTAAAACCATGTTGGCTGTGTTGATGAATCCCCTTTCTAGGTGTTCCCCCCACTTTCTCCTGATAATTTTCCCCTGATTTGCATATATACAGCAGTGACATGGTCTGCAGTTTGTGCTTCATGCGTCTCATTTTTTAAAGATTGGGGACTACATTTGCGTCTTCCCCCTCAGCAATCTCCCTTTTTTCGATGTTTTTTTAAAATATTTTGTTGGGGGGTACACATCGGCCTTGTCCCTCTCTCAGGCCCAGGAGAGAGTTTCCCGGGCCCCCATTCCCAAATGAGGTATCTGCTCACTCAGAAGCCTTTTCCCAACTTCTTTTCGGTTGTGTGTACTGGTTCCAGCTTGGCGGTGTTCCCACCTCTTCGTCTTTCTGGAGCCCCTTCTGTCTCCTCTGTAAAACACTTCTTTGAATCTCTTTTTGAGTTACCACATATTTTTCGGTCTTTTTGTTGTCTCTCCTCTTTTTTCCCTTGCCTGATTCCCGGGCCCTTTGACTGTTGTTTTCCCCCTGTGTGGCTTAAAACGTTTGGGTCAGATTTAGTTTTCGTGCTTTGTCGTTTTCATTTTGTCTTTGGGGGCCCCCTTCTTTTTGTGCATTTTAAATTTTGGCTCTACGACTGCTTTTTCCTTTTCTCCTGGGGCCTTTGCCTTCTATATTTTTTTCCATTCCCTAGCACACTTGGTTTTTTCCCTCCCTCACCTTTGGGGGTGAACCATGACCCCGTACGGGCTTTTTCATTTTCTGTTACCCTTGGGTGCAAACCTTCCTCTGTGTGTGTCTGGGGTGTGTGTGTGTGTGTGTGGGTGGTGTGTGGTGTGTGTGTGTGGGTGTGTTTTGGTGGTGTTGTGTGTGTGTGTGGTGTTGTGGTGTGTGCTGTGTGTGTATGTGTTTTGTTGTTTCTTGTTGAGTTGCGTTCATAAGTTGCTCCCTTTAGGTGCGGGGTCACCCTCCTGGCTCCCCTTTTCCTTGCTATAGGTCCTCCCCCCTAACCTTAAATTTATCCCCCCCCTTTCCCCTTCCACCCCCCCACCACTTACGATACTTGTGGCTGAAAAATATTCCTGCACCCCTGGTCATTTTTGTTTCAACTTCCAACTGTTCCCCTTGTTCTGTGCCCCATTTGGGAAACATCCTGTCTTTGTCCATCTTGTCAATTCCTTTCAATTCCATATCTCTCCTGTCCTCCAGTATCGTCGGGTTGACTTCCCTTAACCCCCCTCATAGGACATCCCTTTTTATTTTTTGGGATAGTTGTTGCAACCTTTGCCTTTCTTAGTTTCTTTACGGTTGGCTATGTGGGTTCCAAGCGGGGGGGCCCCAACCCCAAATAGGGGGAATAACTCAGGGTTTTACGGGCCCGAACGATTATTTTTGGATGTCGGTGTTTGATTTGTTAGGCGCCCATATGCTGCAGCAGTTATTTGGTTGATGTGCGCTTAGGAGTTTTTTGCCTGGTGTTATACCACCCCAAGTTTTTTTTCTTGAGTGAGGTTTGTAGTCTTTGCCCCTAGCTGAAACACCTTGGGGCCCTTCTTTCCCCTTCCCCAATCTTCAGACTTTGCCGGGTGGGGTTGAACTCGGGACCCAATGTGTGTGTGTGTGTGGTGTGGTGTGTAGTTCTGTGTGTATTGTATGTTGTTGTGTGTGTTGTGTGTGTGTTCGTGGGGGGTGTGTGTGGGGTGCGTGTGTGTGTGTTTGTGGTGGTGTGTGGTGTGTGTGCCCAGTGGGGTCCAAATTAGTTGGGGTTTAACAACACGCACAAAGTAACCTTTCCTGAAGGTCATTCACACTGTATTGGGCAGTGCAAAACATGAAGTTAGGGTGTTGTTGCTGGTCTGCCATCTACTCGCAATCTTCGGCTCCACTTGTCTGACCCAATAACCTTTTTTGGTCAAGGATTTAAGAAGAAGATGCACCTCCTTCTGATTATTGTCACCACTGACGTCTGACACAATTTTGCATTAGCTTGACTGAACTGTTTTTTGGCGCAAAGTGTTGGGCATAGAGGCCCGTTTCTCAAGATGTGTAAGGTGGTGCATTGTAAATAAGCGATAGAATAAGTTCATCGACAGATACCCTTGTCAGTCATGCCAGGATTTGGACCCCACTCTTCCTGATGCTAGTTTTCTTTGTGTCCCCCCCCTTTTTTAACTTCCCCCCATATCCTACGGGCTTGTCTGTGAAATTTCCTGTTTAGATTACCTAGACCTGGAGGGGGGTTTCGGGGTTCAACGCCCCGCGGGGGGCGTGAGAAAAGGCCTCGCGGTGGATCGTGTCTGATCAACGGGGCTGTTACTGCTACGCACCAAACTGATTTTAGAATCACAGCCTTTTTTGGTCATGTATGATTAAAGGTGCCTGTCCAGTGCCTTTTGAAGACAGTCAGGGGTCTATTGGGTAATTCCCCTTATGTTGCTGGGGGCAGTTGAACAGTTTGGGCCCAAAACCCTTTTTGTGTTGCTTCAGGTACTGGGGGGGCGCCCCTGCTTTTCTTTGGGAGGAAGTTGATCTCCCCCCGAGTTTTACGCTTTTATAGGGAGTTTTTTCAGTGCAAGTTTGGACTAATCTCTCTGGGGATTTTCCAAGTGTATATTCCCCTGTAGCTCTCTCGCCTCTTTCCCAGGGAAACAAATCGGGGCCTTAACCATTCCCATAAATTTTACCCCCTTACGTATTATGTTGCCATGAAAGTTCTTTGTACAATTTCTGGTCATCAATTTCGCCTTGAATTGAGCAGTTAGTGTACAGCATATTCCACCCTAGAGAAAAAGCGATTCAAGAAAATCATCATGGGCTTGGAACCCTAGTTTAGAAGGTTCTCACTACCATCCTGCATTTTCCCAGTAGATACATTTTGTGGTCTTTTAAGGGCGAGATCTCTGACATTATCACTCCCCGGGCCTTCACATTACTCTTTCGTTTTTTGTATGGCTAGAATTTGTTGATACCCCAATTTTGTTTTTTTTTTCTTAAAGTTTTTCCATACTGGTAGTTTTAAATTTTTCTTTATTGAACCTTTGTTTTGAGTGGCCAAAATTTTTAAAACTTGGTTATGTCAGCTTGGAGTCTTCGGGGTCTTCGATGGGGGTCACGCCATGGGAAATTTGGGGTCATCTGCAAAGGAAGATGCAGGGGCTTCGGGGTTTTAAACTCTATGTTAGATTGAGGACGGGAATAGAATGGGAGCTAGTACGTGCCTTGTGGGAAAAAGCTTTTTTACCGCAGCGCCTCAGAAGCTAGGGAGGTGCGAAAGAATCTTTTTTTTTTTTTTTTGTCCAATTTTAATGGGGTTTTTACCGTGATTTAAGCAGCATTTCAAGTCAACAGTGTGTTTGTAGTGACTTTTTTCCCCTTAAAAGATTAAAAAAATATATCGTGTCCAATTCTTAAAAGCAAAAGCTGTCCATTATCTCAAAATTGGTTAGACCCTACAATAAACTGTTGACTCAAATGAAAGAAAAGCGCTAAAATAGTTTGTTACAACGCGTTTTAGCGAAGTGTTAAAGATTTTCATAATAAAAAATGTTGAAGTTTTATTTTTTTTTTGGACTTTTTCAGGACAAAAAAAAGCAAAACACACAATAAAAAAATGCAAATCCCCCCTCATTTCACAATAAGGGGCAAAAATCATTTACACTACATTTTAAAACTTTTCGAAAAAAAAGGAAAAAAGTGTCAATAATTTTCCCAGCATATTTCGTTTTCGTAAAAATCTACGGGCATGACGCGCCACATTTCGTATTTGCAAACCTAACACTGTTGACAGCCTACAGGGGTCTCAGCTCTTATCACTCCCTTTCACTTGATTGAGTCCTTAGGGGGAAATTGCAAGTAGTGTAAATTTTATCCATCAACCGACTTGTCCCTGTTATTCTTTATCACCATTTTTGCACTGTTACACCCTAATTTTAATGTCTCTTAAACCTTAGCAATGCCCCCCCCCCCCCCCCCTTTATTACAAACAGGCTCTCTAAATGAAAGCCGAACCAAGGCTGATTGTAGGGGTTGTCGCATACTGTAGTGAGGGTTTGGTTTTTTGTTGTAATACGATGTGTCCAGGAAGGCATTTTTGGTTGTCAACATCCTCTTTGAAAAGAGGATTCCAATCGGGGGCGGCGAGCCAGGCAAAGGGTTGGCCCGTTTTATTCTTTCCCATAGCCTGGGGGTGCGGTTTTGGCTCCTCATCTCGTTCTGTTGGGATCTTAGGTGTCGAAAAACAGCCTTGTGGTCAAGATCCAACCAGCTGGGGGTTAACAAGTGACTATACCCTTTTGCCCGTTCACCCCAACTGGGGCAAGGGGAACCCGGGTTGAGTAGGGGGGAAACAAAAAGTTCGCATGTCAAACACTGCAAAAAAGGGTTTTCAAAGTTCCCCTATAGGATGTTGTTTGAGGGTCAACAACAAATTTTTTACGTTGACGTGTGTTGGGGCAGAGGGGGCCCCCATTTTCCCCCAGGATGTTGGTGGGGTCGCATGTTGCTATGAGGGCTGTACATTTTACATGTATACAGAGGCTGTGTTTTGCAGGTTTGGGGAACATTTCAAAAATGAGAGGGTGGCAACATCAAAGGCGTCGTACACTTTAGGAAGCAACAGCAAACCTCCTCCCTTTCCCTTGCCTTCTCTTCTCAAACCTGAGGTTTTTTTTTTTTTTTTTTTTTTTTTTTTTTTTTTTTTTTCACTTTCCCCATTCCCACCAGGAGGGTGGCCCGAAAAAAAAAAACTTTACCCTCATTAACCCATCACTGTCTTGCCGAAGGGGGCTTTACACTCATTTTTAAACTGAAATTAACACCCCTCCTTTAGAGTGGCGGACTGTATTTCCCCTTTCCCCGGACCAATCCGGCTGCCCCGGTTTCCTGAATCCCTTTTAATTTTTACTTGCCCACCAACAGCACGAAAATATTAAAAACCCTTTGTCCCATTCACTCCTATCAAAACGTCCGCTGCCTGCTGGAAGTCCAAACCCCCCGCACACAAAACCTCCTTTAAACCCCCCCCCTCCAACCCTTCCCGGCCGACCCCTACCCCGCCTTTCCTTCCACTACAGATGTACACTCTTGAAGTTTTTCGTTTGCTCCATTCTCTCTAATGGAACCACCTCAACAACCCTTTTCCCCAGCCCTCGGACAAAAAAGTTTTGGGAATCCCCAACTCCCCTAACTTCCAAAATCGAATTCTCTGCATTATATTCACACCACCCCCTCAGAAGACATCTCACTGCCTCCGCCTTCTCCCCCGCTGAACATTCTCACCATGCTTCACACCCCTATAAAGGGGTTTTTTAAAAAAATACCTCATACATTTCCCCTTTTGCCTCCCAAGGACAAGTTCTTGTCTCCCCAGACTCCCAATGCACCCCCTCACTCTTTTTTCCCTCAAAATTCTATGATCAAACCCCTCTTTCATAACCCCTCCGCTGACCGCCCTCCCAAATTCGTCGTTCCCTCCTCCCTCTCTCTCCCCCCACTGATTTTCTTTCCCCTAATCTTTTTTTTATCCTCATAACCTTACTCTTTCCCGTATTCACCCTTTTAAATTTTTTTCTTTTGCACACCCTACCAAAATTTCCCCAATCTCTGCGCTTCTTTTCAAATTTTCCCAAAAGACTGTCATCACAAAGAGCAGCTGTGCAACTCCCCCCCTGTGTGGATTCTTAAACTTTTAACTCCACGCTCTTTCAGACCCTCGCTTTTTTCTCTTACAACCCCCCTCTTAAATTTTAAACAACCCCCGGTGACTCACACATCCCTTTTCTAAGGCCCACTTTTACTGGGAAAAAAATTTCCCTTTTTTACATCCTAATTGAGCCCCACTTCCCCGTAAAAATTTCACTGCTTTCAGAACCTACCTCCACACCTCACTTGCAACATCTGCCACATTGCCTCCCTTCCACCCTGTCATACGCCTTTTCCAAATCCTAAATGCCACAAGACCTCTTTTCCTTATCTAAAAATGTTCCTTTTTTGTTTTACTGTAAAAAACCCCGGTTTCCCCACACCCCCTACCTTTCCCCAAAGCCCCCTTTTCATCTGCTATCCTATTCTCCCTCTTTCTCTTTTCTTTCAATTATAACTCTACCATCACTTTACAGTAAAACTCAACGACTTATCCCCCCATAATTTTTGCACTTCTTTTTTCCCCCCTTTGCCTTATACAAAGGGGCTATGCATGCTCCTGCCCAATCCCTAGGTACCTTCCCTCTTCCAACATTTTTTTAAAAAATTCACCAAACCCTCCAAAAATATTCCCCCCCTGCTTTTAACATTTTTCTTTATCCCCCTCAATCCCGGCTGCCTTCCCCCTTTCATTTTTACAAAAATGCCTCACGAACTTCCCCCCCACCAAAGGGTCTTCCTCACTCCTACAAAGGTTTTTCCCCCTTGCCCCAACACGAAATCACAGTTCCCCATCTTTATCAACATTTAACAATCCTCAAATATATTCCCTCCATCTTCCCAATACTCTAACTCTCCCATTTAATAAACTCTTCTCTCCTATTTTGAATGACAAATCCATTTGTTCTCTATGCTTCTTAACTTGTTAATCTCACTCCATACTTTTTCTTATTTTCAACAAAATTTGTGATAACAGCTCACCCACTCTCTCATTTGCTCTCTTTTTACATTGCTTCACCCTCTCTTAAACCTCTCTTTTTTCTCCATTAACTCTTCCCGCCTTGCATCACTTTACTTTGTAAAAACTTCTCATATGGCTAACTTTTTCTCCCTACTTTCTCTCTTTACTTCTCATTCCACCAATCGCTCCTATTCCTCCTGCAACCCACTTTCTGTAACCACAAAACTTCTGCTCGAACACTCTAACACTACATAAACATTTTTAAACCTACCCATTCCTCTTCGACCCCATTTGCCTATGATTCATTAGCCCATCTTATCCTCCAATAGCTGTTCTATATCTTACCCTAACTGCCTCCTCTTTTAGTTTTAAACCTTCACCTCTCTCTTCCCTGTTGCTTCTATTCTCTTTGTTCCACATCTACCCTATTCTCTCGTGTAGCTACAACTAGGAAAGTGATCTGATATATCTGTGGCCACTCGGATTAACATGTTCATCCTGAAGTCTACTCAAAACAGTCTTTTATCTTACCAATACCTTAATCCAAACTAACTACCTGTCATTTCGCCCTACATCATATAGTGTTATACTTATTTATCCTCTCTTTCTTAAAATATGTATTACCTATTACTAAACCCCTTCTATACAAGTTAATCAAAGGGCTACATTATCATTTACACCTGGCACCCCAACTTACCCTACCCACCCTCTCTAAAAGTTTCTCATATTTAGCAATTCAGGTCCCCTACCACCAATTACTCTCTCACTTGGTTCAAAGGCTCCTATACATTCACTATACATCTCCCAAAAAATCTATCTCTCTCCTCTGATTCCTCTCTTCTCAGGTCATACACGCTTATTATGACCACTTCCTCGCACCAACCTTTACTTTAATCCACACTAATTCTCGAATTTATACTTTATATTCTCTTTTCTCCTTCCACTATCTGATATTTACATTACTGCTACCCCTTCTTTGCTCTAACTCTCTAAGATAACTCCAGATTTAATCCCATTTATTTCCCCCCACTGAAACTCTCCTACCCCATCAAGCTTTGATTTCGCTTAGAGCCAGGACATCAACTTCTTTTTCATTCATAAACATCAGCAATCATCTGTTTCTTGTCATCCGCCACTACATCCACGCACATTTAAATCAACCCGTTTTATAAAGTTTTCTTCCTCTCTTTTTTTAGTAAATGTATACAGGAGAAGTGGGTGGTTACTGCCCATGGCTCACGGCTTTTAGTCGCTCATACGACCACGCATGGGCTTACGGAGGAAAGATTCTTTCCTCTTCCCCATGGACAATTAGAAGAAATAAAAAAGACAAGAGATATTTAGTATAAGGGAGAAAAACCTAGATGTATGTCTATTATATATATGCATGAGCGTGTCTGTGAAGTGTGACCAAAGGTGTAATGTAGGAGTAGCAAGATATCCCTGTTATCTGCGTGTTTATGAGAAATTGGTGTAGCTAGCAATTCTTGCAAATGTTTCTGATGTCCTGTCGTCCAAAAATGTTTTCAACACAGTCATATGTCGGACGTAGAGTGTTCACAAAAAACTGTTGGTGCTCTCCAATATTGGTAATGAAAACCTCTAATTGCTTTCGACAAGTGTGATACAACAGGCACTGCTCGATGTGTTTCAGCTTGACGTGGTGGGTTGGTATCGATGTATAAGGCTGGCTTTCCTTTGAGACAGATAGGGCACCGAGGACCTGCTAGGATGTAGGTCTGTGGTCTTGTATAAGGCACAAAACCACCTGATGGGTGAGATAGGCGGACCTGAGTGGTTACGTGTGAAAGTGTTCACTATTCAGAGATCCTGCTGGTCTGTGTTCCGAGAACAAGTACTCTATACATTTGATCCTGTCTGTTCAAGTTCCATTTTCTTCCTTTACTGATCCTCTTGATGTCCCCTCTTGCGGCAGTATTGCACCTGGTATCTTGCAGGCTGTTGTTAGTGGTGTGCCTACTCCGGTGACAGCGACAGCACTGTTTGGTGCCTGGGGAGGGTGGATTCCATTTATGGCACATCTTGTGTTCGTCTGCTGATTTATCCAAAGGTTTTGGCGTGGAGTGAGCCTGATGTTTGTGTATCTGAATGAACGTTTCTCTCTCTCTCTTAATACAACAAGATACTGGGTGTTTGTAAATGAAGCATAATTCAACTAATAATCTGCTCAGGAGCTAATAATTTTTTCTTGATTTTAAAAATTTTCCATATCAAATTTCGGTATATTGCAGAGCATATTTACATTGGCAGAATAACCCGGCGCTACTGGCTGTGTTTGTTGTCTTCAGATATCTTATTTGCTAAACCCGTTAATGCAATATTTTCTTACTTTAGTAGTTCTTCCGATAGTTTCAAAATGTGTTCTTTCCCCACTTTCACCTCATTCAGGACGGCAGCTGTGTCAGGACTCACTGTCAAGACAGGTGTGGAACTTGAGTCCACATTAGCCTGCTTGGGGCGGGAATGTTCAGGGGGAAAACTACACTATCGTGTCATGGGGCAGGTGTAGGGGAACGCACACTCCGCATCCAGTGTTCTAGCAGGTGTGGGGGTACTAGCCCCCACACTGCCTTTTCCAGGAGGAAGGTCGTGGGTTGATTATATGATTGATTCTGTTGCCTTCATTTTTAATTAAAATTGATGTAATCAAAAAAGCATCATAAGATACCATCCCTCCCCCTTTCTTGAAAATATTTTGTTATGAAGTATAGTCTTAAAATCTGCAACTGGGCACCAAAAAAAGAGTAAGAAAGTATTGCTCAGGGTTTCAAAACGACTCATTCATTGCAGAACAAACCACGACTAAATTCTCGTCAGATACTTCGTAGGAAACACAATTTTTGTATTACCTTTATTGTCAGAGACAAGTTGAAAAATTATTGTTTGGTTTTGTGGTTTGGGAGGGAGTGAGCGAGACGGGAGGAGAGAAGAGGGGGAGGACGAGAGAGAATAAACATATAGTAGAAACATAGGGATAGGAGGAAGAGATGGACAGGGGGAGAGGAAGAAGAGAGGAGGACAATGAGGATAGGAAGAGAAGCGGAGAGGAACGGAGTAGAGACAGATATAGTATACAGAGTGAGAGAGAGGAGAGAGAGAGAGAGAGAGAAGAGGGAGAAGAGACAGAGAGAAGAGAGGGAGAGAGAGTGAGAGAGAGAGGAGAGAGAGAGAAGAGAGAGGAGAGCGAGAAGAGATGAGAGATGAGAGAGAGAGAGAGAGAGAAGGGAAAGATTTTTGGAGAAGGAGTTGTCTCAGCGTTAGTTGTTTTCCTCATTCATCATTAGGCTAGAAGAGTATCCAGATGATAGTCCTCAGTCGTAAGAAAACCTGCTCTATTGTTGCGTAATTAGGTTTACCCTCAATCTTAAATGCGCATCGAAAACAAAGAATATGTCATAAGGTTAGAGTTATTTGTATTATTTCGGCCCCCTGTTCGAATATATACACATTTCTCTTACTGTTCTCACGTTTCGTGGTCCAATGGTTTTCTCGCTTTATCATCGATCAGGCGTTCCTGACATTTTTATCCAATAATCATCATAATAGTTGTGTAAGATATATGGAGGCAACCAGATGATTCCTTTCTCACCTTGGCACTCCTGATCGAGTCTGTATTTCAGCAGATTTGAAACAGGAACGCAAAGGGAACGTAAAATACCTACTGAAGAAGAGGAATCTGTCATCACCAAAAACTTTCTATAAGAATCTTTCTCGGAACTAGGAGAGCAAACAACTACCTTCTCCAGGAAGGTAGTATATAAATCCACTCATAGGACAATGTCGTAGGTTCATCATAGTTAAGAATGATTATTATATATATATATATATATATATATATATATATATAATATTATATATATATATATATATATATATATATATACATATATATATATATATATATATATTATATATATATATATATAATATATATTATATATTATATACATATATTTAATATATTTTATATATATATATATATATATATATATATATATATATATATATATATATATATATTATATATATATATATATATATATATAATAATATATTTTTATATATATATATATATATTATATTATTATATGGGGAAGACACCTCTGGAAAAAAAATGGTATAAAATTACCGACCACAATGGAAATATAAAAAAACATATGCAGTATAATGTGATCCTTTATTGACTACGTTTCGCCCACACAGTGGGCTTTTTCAAGTCACAAACAGATCTACCTGGGGTGGAAGGGACGAGAGTTTTATGTCAGGTTCAGAATGCTGAGGTCAGGTGGAGAATGCTGCATCTGATGATGTACCGAGTGGGGTTATAGAGTCTAAAATCTTGGGTAGCTTGGAAATGAGATTGGATAAGTTTGTGAGCAGACCTTCTTCAGTGTTTTTCCATTCCTGTTTTCTTATGTGGGATAGCGATGAAGAAGTTTTGGTTCAGCTATGTTATAGAAGCCATTATTCTGGATGAAGTTGTCGGATATAGAAATAAGTGATGATTCCAGGATTCTTCGGTATTGAGTGTTGTCTTCTGTGGCGATAAGTCTTGAGTTTCTGTAGTTTATCAAGTGGTTGTGTGAATTACGGTGTTGTACACAGGCATTCCTTGTATCGTCAGACCTGCTTGCGTATTGGTGTTCTGAAATACGTGTTTGGAGGTCCCTTTATGTTTCGCCAACGTATAACTTGTTGCAGTTTATTACAGGGATTATGTATACCCTGGAGATGGTGGAAGATTGTCCTGTCTATCACTGGTAATGTCCTTGATGGTCGTGGTTGTGGAAGTATATATATATATATACTTGGAATGAGGTATTTTGGAAAAGATGTTGGAAACGTGTTTGGCAATGGGAGTGGTGGGGGAGGACTATGTATTCTTCTCGGCAGTGTCTTCTCGGGTGTGTTGAAGATGTTTTTAAAGCTCGTCGTCTGCAGTCTCTAATGAAGTGACGAGGATAGTGGAGTTTAGAAAATACTTGTTCAATTATCGTGCATTTTTCTTCAAGAAACTCATTGCTGCAGATTCTGAGTGCACGCACGAAGAAGCCTATAATTACACCACGTTTGGTTTTAGTGTCGTGGTGTGAGTAAAAGTGGAGAAGATCGTTTTGGTTGGTGGGTTTTCGATAGACTGTAAAACGAAGTTCGTGCCAGCCAGGCACAGGTTGGAAAATTTGGTGAGTTCAGACAGCAGCCTCTCTGAAACCTCAGCAAGTGCTAGATCGAGTATTTGTTTTAAGTGTTGTGGCCTTAAACCGTTGAAACCTCCTGCTGAGCCCTGTGGAAATGACAAAGCAGCTTTATACACATCAGCATCCTGTAAGGTTAGATGTTCTTCTCCTGCTGCAATGTCAGGGAGGTCAATGTTGGTACTGGGAGCCCTGGGTGGATGTTTATCCTTCAGAGCATGAGCCGTGCTGACGTCCTTGGGAGCGATGGTATCCTCACTGGTTATAAGCCTCAGAGCTCCAATAGTATTACCCTCTTCTATTTTTAGCTAATTTGGGCTCTGATTTTTGAGGTGTCGGGTGTTCCTGTTGTTGACATTTGCCCGGCGGGTGTTTGTCGCCGTACGGGGGAGACGGAGAGGTTGTTATCCCTTGGGAATGCATTTATTGCCCTAAAACATGTGACTTGTCCCTCCTTGGTGGGACAGCCAAAGAGGCATTTTCCAAAAAAGCAGCAAGTTTTGCCAGGATCTGTCGGTTGAAGGAGCATTCGTTGACTTTCTTCAGAAGGTCAGTGAATTTGCTAGCAGCTATATATCGTGCCGAATAGGCAGAACTTGCGATCTTGGCTTTAATAGCAAGGGTCATCTTGCCCTATAGGACAAGCGAAAAATTTGTGTGTGCAATAATTTTTGCCAAAATCATTTTGAACCTAACGAAAAAAAATATATTTCACTGTGTTTTGTTTATTTTAAATGAGTTCTTGCTAATTGACCAGTTTTACATATTCGGCACGACTTATATATTTTAATTTTATTTTATATATATATATATATATATATATTATATATATATATT
>NC_069408.1:82441059-82465248 GCF_026875155.1 Cherax quadricarinatus
GGGAAAAAGGGGGAAAAAAGCAGGAAGGGGGGAGGTGCAAGTCAAAGCGCAGGGTAGGATACAGATTTTTAAAAGGGGAAACAAAAAAATCTAAAACACCTAAAAATTTAAAAGAACATTTTGGGATTTGACATCAGAGACTGATCCTCAGTAAACAAATAAGGGGACTGTAGGGAAAGAAGGAGCAAAACTGCATGTAAAAGCTCCATCAGAGGAGACTGTAGTAAATAAAAGAGCTAAGCTATATGTGGAGGCCCTAACAGACCACAGAAGAGCCCAGGGAAAGCCGAGAAGGGCAAATGACAGGCCACTGAGCCCAAATACATAAGCTAGTGAAACTGAAAAAAAGAAAGCTGCAATGGAGGAAATAAAATTGAATGAGGGGATACACAAGGATATGCGGGGGAGAATGAAAGGGAGAGGGTCAGTCTTTGTGTATGGGTTCCAGGAAGTTGAAGGGAAAATCTATGAAGCAAGAAAACAAGGGAAAAAAAGCAATTGAAAGCATCATAAAAGCAAGAGGAGAAGATGACATGACACAGCTGGAAAATTTTCGGAGAATAGGGGGGTTTGCAAAAAAAAGAACCGGCAGGGAAAGAATCAAGGGACATCCCCAGATATAATATCACTCACAAAAATCAAAACTCATTAGAATAATAACAGATTCATTTTTTCCATCCGGTTTATCAATCCTCAGGAAAGACAGAGGGAGGAGAGGGGAAAGAGGAGTTTCACTGCTCATTAAAAACCAGTGGGGTTTTGAGAAAATGGAAGGAATGGATGGCACGGGCGAAAGGGACTACTTAGTAGGAACAATCCAGTCTGAGGGACATAAGGTGATAATTGCAGTAATGTACAACCCACCACAGAACTGCAGGAGGCCAAGAGAAGAATACGATGAGAGCAACAGAGCAATGGTCGACACACTAGCCGAGGTGGCCAGGAGAGCACACATGGCGGGAGCAAAGTTACTAGTTATGGGTGATTAATCACAAGGAGATTGACTTTGGGAAACCTGGGGGCCCCATGGGGGTCCCGAAACATGGAGAGCCAAGATGATGGATGTGGTACTGGAAAACCTCATGCATCAACATGTTAGAGACACTACCAGACTGGTGAGGATGAACCAGCAAGACTGGACCTTGTATTCACCTTAAGTAGTTCGGACATCGAGGATATCATGTATGAAAGGCCCCTGGGAGCTAGTGATCATGTGGTTCTGTGCTTCGACTACATAGTTGAGCTTCAAGTGGAGAGAGTAGCAGGAATAGGTTGGGAAAAACCAAACTTCAACAGCAACAGATGCAACTACTCAGGCATGAGGAACTTCCTGAAAGACATTCAGTGGGAGAGGGAACTGACAGGAAAACCAGTACAAGAATTGATGGACTATGTGGGAACAAAATGCAAAGGGGCAGAGGAGAAGTTTGTTCCCAAAGGGAAAAAAGAAATAATAGGGAAAAACAGAACGAGTCCTGGTTCACCCAAAGGTGTAGGGAAAGGGAAAAACTAGATGTACTAGAGAATGGAAAAAAAGGTACAAAAGACAGAGAACTCGGGAAAAACAAAGGATTAGCCGAAGAGCCAAAAAACGAATATCCCAAAGAAAAGAAGGGAGGCCAGCGACAATTGAAAATGACATAGATCGAAAGTCAGTCTGATCCGAAGTTTTGCATACCCACACAGAAGGAAAAAAACAGTAAAGAACCAGGTAATCAGACTGGGGAAAGGTGAGGGGGAGTTCACAAGAAAAGCCGAAGGGAAGTAGGAGCTCAACACGAGTTTAAGGAAAGTTTTAGGTGGAAACCAGTAGGCTAATAGAAAGCAGAACAGGGGGTACACCAGCAAATGGGATGAGGTAATTTAAAAACCAAAGGAGGAGGTTGAAAAAGTGCTATGCAAAATTTGACACCTAAAAAGGGCGGTGGGACCAGACAAATCTCTCCGTGGGTCTTAAAGAGGAAACAGGATACTGTGTGACCCCTTACAAAGATCTTCAACACTCAAATTAAAACGGGCAATCCTGAGGTATGGAAATGGCAAATGTAGCCCCCTTTTTTTAAAAAGGGAGACAGACATAAGGAAAAACAAGACCTGTATCCTAAAGTGTATAGTATTCAAAAAATATGGAGTATCAGGGGAGAGTGGGGGGCACCCGGAAAGAAACAAGTGTTAATTGAAACCCGTTTCGGGAAGGAAAACCTTGTCACAAAACCCACTGGGTTTTTGACAAGGTGAAGAAGAAGACAAGAGAGAGAGGAGGGATCGACTGAATTTTTTTTGGGCTGCAGAAGGCCCTTTGCACATTCCTCACAAAAGGTTACTGCAAAAGCTAGGGATCAGGAACATAACGTAAAGGGATGTAATGGATCAGAGAATACTTGAAAGGGGGGAAAACGAGTCATGGTACGTGCGAGGTGTCAGGTGGGGGCCCCAGAGAAAAAGCGGGTTCCAAGGGAGTCCTAGGCCCGGTTGTTTTGGTATATGGAATGGGGAAAAACGGAAGGGATAGATCAGAAGTGTCCTTGTTTGGGGATGTGAAGTTAATGAGAAGAATCAATCGGACGAGGTCAAGCGGACTACAAAGAAAACCCGGACAGGCTACAAGCCTGGGCCAGCAACTGGCTCCTTGAGTTTAACCCTGCCAAATGCAAAGTTATGAAGATTGGGGAAGGGCAAAGAAGACCGCAGACACAATATAGTTTAGACTGACCAAAGCTGCAAACCTCACTTCAAGGGACAAAAAAAAGATCTGGAGGTGGGTGAGAGTATAACCCGAGCAAATCTCCTGAGTCGGCCACATCTCATCAGATAACTGCTGGCAGCATACGGGCGCCTGGCAAACCTACGGATTAGCGTTCCCGATACCTCAGTAAGGATTCGGTCAATACTCTGTATACCATTTAAGTCAGGCCCCATTACTGGAGTATGCAGCACAGTTTGGAATCCACACCTAGTCAAGACGTCAAGAAATTAGAGAAAGTGCAAAGGTTTGCAACAAGACTAGTCCCAGAGCTAGGGGATGTCTACGAAGAAAGGTTGAGGGAAATCGGCCCCCTGATCGACATGGAGGCCATGGAGGGTTCTGGGGAGACATGATAACGACATATAAGAATACTGCGCAGAATAGGACACGGTGGACAAATACAGGATGTTCCAGAGGATGGGGACAATACACAAGAGGTCACAATTGGAAGTTGAAGTGGGGACTCAGATGATCAAAGGGATGTTAGGGAGTATTTCTTCAGTCATATAGTAGTCAAGTCGTGGAATAGTCTAGAAAGTGAAGTAGTGGAGGCGGGAACCATACATAGTTTTAAGGCGAGGTATGATAAAGCTCATGGAGCAGGGAGAGAGAGGACCTAGTAGCATCAGTGAAGAGGCGGGGCAGGAGCTATGACTCGACCCCTGCAACCACAAATAGGTGAGTACAAATAGGTGAGTACAGACACAAAGCTCAAGAGGATAACAGATGGGATCTTTCCGACTGAATATCGGATCCCGAGGAAAGGTAGAGGATGGAGGGGAGAGGGGCAAGGAGGAGTTGCTCTGTTCATCAGAAGCTAGTAGAGTTTTTAGGAGATGGAAAGAATGGACAGAGTAGCAGATAACTACATAATAGGAACACTTCAGACTGTGGTTCAAAAAATGATGATAGTGATGTACAACCCACCATTGAACAGCAGGAGACCAAGCATGGAAAATGTATAGAAGGCAAAGGACTCAGAAAACAGAGTTGAGCCAAAGACCCGGAAAAGAATATACATTAATAAGGAGAGAGGCCAAGCAGCAATATGAGAATTGGCCATAGCTTCAAGAAAAATTGAACCCAGGAGTTATATCCACATCAGCAGGAAAACAACAATCTAGGACTAGGAAATCAGGCTGAGGAAGGAGGGGAGCTCACAGGGAGGTATTCCCAGTGGAGACAGAGAGGCTGGCAGGGGGTCCACGAGGTGCTTGGACACAATGCGCAAAACTGACGAGGATGTGACGAAACTGCTAGATGAACTAGACACCTCATTGGGGGTGGGCCCAGATATTCATTCTCCTTTTGTCCTGAGAGAGAGGAGCAGATGACAGGTGTTCCGCTTTAGCCAAGAGTCTTTAATAAATCTATCTGTGAACAGAGCAACTGCCTTGAGGTTGTGCAAAATTGCAATGGTTGTCCCAATTTTAAGGGACACAGACAAGGCTGTTACTAAAACTACAGACCAGTGTCGCTGACATTTGTAGTTTATGTAAAGTTATGAGATTATCAAGCAGAAGAAAGTACATCTCTAAAAAATGGAAACAGACTCATACATGAAACCTGCAGGGCTTCAGAGAAAGGAAATCCTATTCACAAACGTACTGGAGTTTACGACAAGGTAAAAGAATGTAAGGCAGGAGGAGAGTGATGTGTAAAGCATCATCTTTGCATTAAAGAAGGATTTTACACACAGGTTCCACACAAGAGACAGGTTGGGAAAAGATAGAGGAGCAGCAGGAAATAGGCAAGGGGAAAAACTACATGTAATGGATCAGAGACTACTTACAGTAAGGAAACGTCGTTTCGAGTATTGGTATGTGTCGAAGTATCAGAGGGGTGCGCCGTGCGCGTGCGGGGTTCCTCAAGAGTCAGTTCTAAGTCGGTGCTGTTTCTTGTTTTTAATGACTAGGAGGGACAGATTCAGATGTATCCCTATTTGCAGACTGTAGTGAAACTAATGAGGAAAATACAAGCAGATGAGGGATAGGTGAATCTAAAAGGGGATCTGGGGAAAGGCTCGTGCAAGCACTAGTCGACAAAATGACGATTAACCCCCAGTAAGTGCAAACTCATGAAGCTTGGGAAAAGGACAAAGAAGGACCGTAGACGAAGTGCACCTGAATGATCAAAGACTGCAGAATCACTTAAGGGAAAGGATCTTGGGGTGAGTCAATCACACCGGGACACATCTAAGGAGGCACTTCAAATAATGTTGCAGTACCATGGGGCGCTGACAAACCCAAGAATAGTGTTTCGAAATCTAAGTAGGATTTCAGTCACGACACAGTACACTGTGTACGTCCAGGACACTGTTGGAGTATTGCATCACACCCCTGGTCAAATATCACGTCATGAAACTGTATAAAGAGCAAAGTTTTGGCAACAAGAATAGTTCCGGCAGCCAAGGGGCATGTCCTAGAGAAGAGGCTAAGGGAACTCAACGACGTCAATGAATGTGGGGGGGGGAGGGATAGGGAAGACATGGTAACGACGTATAAAATACTGAATTAGATGAATTACAAGGTGCACAGAGCCAGATTGTTTCAGAGATGGACACAGAAAAAAAAGGAACACAACTGGAAGTTTGAACTCAGATGAGCCTTAGGGATGTTAGGAAAGTATGCTTCAGTCTTAGAGTTGTCGGAAATGGAACAAATCTGGAGAGCGAAGCAGCGGAGGCATGATTCCCAATACATAGCTTTGCGACGAAAGTACGAAAAAAGACTTGGAGAAGAAGAATGGGGGCAATCTAAGTAAACGGACTAGCGAAGAGGCGAGGCCAGAAGCTAAGACTGACCCCTGCAACCACAAACAGCTGACTATAAATAGGTACATGAGTACACACACACACACACACACACACAGCTCGCGACTCCTAATTTAGGGGGAATTATTCATGAACATATATCATAAAGTGTTAGAGCAATACCAATGGCTTAAACTTTAAAAGTTATGTCGAATAATGTCTCTGTTTTAGATTAAGCAAAATGTCTTTTATAATCTCTGTGTCGTTGGTGCTGAAGGTGTAACAAACAGTTATGATGTGAGTCTCTAGTTCATCGTTCATCAGTAGTGTTGTGAACATTTAACTAACACAACCAAGACAGTAGGTACTTAATGTTAGAAGCTATTTTAACAGGCTTTGCCGAACTTATTGTTTTTGATGAATTTCCTTCTTTTATTAATATATTCCACAGCTTCGTATGTGTTATTTTTTCCACTAGGATACATTGAGTGTTACGGTTTTTTGAATGTCAGCATTAGTCGTTAAGAGATCTTCTAGCACAGTGCGGTTTTTGACTCTCGGAGTTTAGTGTTTCTTAAAGTCGAAGATTCTGGATACTGGCTTTCCTAAGTTAGCTTCTCTTGGTGGCTTTCTGTGTGTCTCATAATATTTTTGTTTTTTTTAAGCTCGATCAGTCGAGTTCCTACTTTAGTCCTTCTTCTCACTTCGCTGTGATTAGAATCGAGGTACTCTTGGCCACTCGGAGGTCTCACCTCATTACAATCTTTACTTTTTATCAAATGTTCTTGAAGCTGAAGAAGTCTTCTCTGTAGTTAACTGTATTTTTATATTCAAATAATTTCCGTTTCCGTCCCCCTCTAGTCACTTACTCTTATTTTCCTTATGAAGTAATAACCGAGTGCCGGGACCATTGATATTCCATGGTTCGTCTAATCTTTTGAAGGCCATTAGGTTAGTTTTTTTAAGTGTGTGAAGATATTCCCATTAGTTCTGGAGCTAGTATATGTATGAGTATGGTTGTGTGTGTGTGTGTGTACTCACCTAGTTGTGGTTGCAGGGGTCGAGTCATAGCTCCTGGCCCCATATGTGTATGTACGTATGTGTGTGTGTTTGAGTATGGGTAGGTGTGTGTGTGCTTGTGTGTGTGTATCAACCTAGTTGTACCAAATCTAGTTGTTGTTGCAGGGGACGAGTCATAGCTCCTTGCCCGGCCTCTTCACTGGCCACTACTGGGGCACTCTCCCTGCACCATGAACTTTATCATTCCTCTTCTTTAAGCTATTGAATGGATCTGCCTCCAATACATCGCCTTCCCAAAACTTATGCTACTTCTTGGACTACTCTGTACTGAAGAAATACTTTCCTAACATCTGTGTGATTCCTCTGATTATTAAACTTCCAACTGTGTCCCCTTGATTCCAGGTCCATCACTGGAAACTTTCTGTCTCTGTCCACCTTGTCAATTCCTCTCAGTATTTTATATGTCATTGTCATGTGCCCCCTTTCTCTCCTGTCCTCCAATGTTGTCAGGTCGATTTCCCTTAACCTCTCCTCGTAGGACATACCTCTTAGCTCTGGGACTAGTCTTGTTGCAAACCTTTGCACTTTCTCTAGTTTCTTTACGTGTTTCGCTAGGTGTGGGTTCCAAACTAGTGCCGCATACTCAAAGCATGTGCCTAACGTACACAGTGCACAGGACCATGTGTGTCTGTGTCTGTGTCTGTGTCTGTGTCTGTGTGTTTGTGTCTATGTGTTTGTCTCTATATGCCCGTCTGTCTGTGCTTGTGTAAGGGCATTTGCTCTGATTTCGGGAACCTTATCGCACCTATTCTTAAAATATGTGGATGGATTGTACCACTATCACTTCGAGTTCCAGGGTATTACACTTCTGACCATTCTGAGGACGAAAAGATAATTCATAACATCCCTGTAACTCATTTCTGTTTTCAGTCTCTAGCTTTTTCTCGTTTTCTGCTACAAAAATGTCGAATAGTCATTTTCTGTCCACCCTATCAATTCCTTCTCAGTTTTTTTCACCACTGGTCCTTTCTCCACTGAACCGTCATCTGACTAAGCTTCAATTGTCGCTTCTCCACTTTGTGTGGGTCTGTGTGATGTGCGTATATAAAGTGTAAGTGTGCTTGAGTGCATGAGTGTGTATGCATGAGGGCGTGGACACTCGTTTTCGAAAACTGTTTTTGATTGAAATATCTGTTTGCTGTTAGTAAAAAAATGCACTACAATCTCAGCAAGGACCACATTTTGGTATCCTCTTTTCGAGAAATTTTCCTTTGATAGACACGTTTTTTTTTCTTCAGGAAGGCGTTGCTTGTTATGATCCGTAGGCGAAATTCTGTCTGGAAGAGGATCATTTTGTGTTGATGGGGGAGGCTGATGTCGTAAGGAAGACAGAAAGAAAGATTACCTGAGTTTGCCCTCAGAGGTAATCGAATCCCTCTGACTGAGGGATTCGATCACTCAATAATAGCTGACAAAGCTAGCAACCCTGGTGAATTCATTAGGAATACAGGAATTAGCCATACCAGTACATTAAAATGGAAGATTCTCACTGCCCTCCCAGCCAAAACCTAGTGCAGCACCAGCATAACAAGCTTGCCAACATGCTCATGCTGCAACATCCAGCAGAGGAGCAGTCTCCAAGCTGTGGAGTCACACATTACTTTGGGGACGTCCTTCAAAACAGTTCCTTTCGAGCAATAGGAAGAACGCTCAAAAACACAGACCCTCCGAGAGCAGAGGCTTCCGCCTAATACCCCAATTCACACGGAACATACGTGTATTTGAAAATGATGTGCAGAATTCATTATGACCTAGACCGTCCATAAACCAAAGGGCTGGGTACGCAAGACACAGGCTCCATTACCTGACTGCTGTATACTACGCACACAGTGTAAGGTATTGGAGACGTAGAGACAGCAAATTTAAGGACTGTAGGGTACCTAGCTTAGTGACGCCTTCACGTCTTCACAGCCACCCCCGAAAGTCGTCAGTTCCAGAAGCCGTCTAGGCACAGCTTTGGGCCTGTAGTATATTTAATTTATGATTAAATAATTGCCCAGAGGGATGGTTTCAGGCCTTATCATCGTAACTTAGTGCTGATTAAACTGACGTTTTTGGATCAATGGTCAGCGGATTACGGGGTATGTTGGATAATCCAGACTGGTTATGTCTTAGCCATCTGCTGTGCAGCCGACATACTAAATTCATAAACTTACTAGAACTTACTGAGTAATATGTATGAACTCTCAGTTGTCACCCCGGTATCAGCTATCCTGAGCTGAAATAGTAGTAGTGTCTATCGTACATTGCACTGTCTCTTGGAAGCAATGTAACATTACACTGTTCTCCAGGTTTGTTCTTTCGTTAGTATTGTCACAACAGGAAGGATGATGTATTGCTTCACTGTAATAGTCCTACAACGAATGCTGAGTTATCACTGATGAACAGAACGTTGTGAATCAACAGTGTCTTTGTTTTTTTAACATGAAACACGAGTTTGCTACGCCAGTTCTTAAGCAATCTGTCTCTTTCCTGCAGCCGCTTCGGGGGGGGGGGGGCCCCTGGGGGCGCCTTTGCTTACAGTGATTTGGCTGAATTAAACGTATTTACTTGTTATTGCTGACACTGCAACCTAATGCAATACAAATAGCAGATTTGTTACTTAAGACTATATCCAGGTGTTTTACGAATAGTTCAAATTGGAAATGTGATGCAGGGTTTTCGTGTAAATTTTCCTGCTACAGTAAGAGTCATTGCTCTCATTAAACGCATGCTATGGGTGCAACACTGGTCTCTTTGCAGGAACAGTGGCGTCGCTGACTATGACACTGGTCTGCATCTTCTTCCAATTAGTGATCACGTTGAAGGGACCCCATTTGGGGCCCTTCTGAGTGAGTTGAGGGGGCTGAATTACACCCATTACCAAGCTGGAAGCCCAGCCTGAGAGAGGAGCCCCAATCTTAGCATCAGCAAATGCTCACTACAGTCAGCCGCCATGTTGGATCACCATCTATCCTTGGCTAGAATGGCAAGCTCTCAGCATTGTACTATATATGCGTGTTGAATCTAGCTAATACCTACATCCATCAGTATCAATTTGTCCCAGTGGGATCAGAGACCCTGGTAATCCTCAAGGCATTTGTTTTGGAAAGTAGCACGACCGGGTATGCTGCAGGGCCCATTGAATTTTTTTGTGATTGTGGTACTATGACATGGTCAGTAAATTATGAAAATTATTTTGGGACTGAGGTTAATCGTCTGACGTGGTTTACAGCTGATGCCATCGAAAACAGAATACCACCACTGCAGCTAATGCTACTGCATCAACTGACCCGCCCCGAACATGACTCCGTCTTTGACGACGCCTCCTCTGTGACACAACTGCTGCCACTCTCGGAACCTACATAGTGTGACATGTGGCCTCCTCTTATACTGAAAGCTAATGGTGATGGAGTGTGGGCTAAGGTCATTGAAATTATGTTGCTGTTGCCTATGTTGTTCTTCTGTATGTTGTCACTGCTGTTGATTGCTGCAGCACTCCATAGCCAAGCTGTTCCTGAAACTGTTGTTGCAACGGCACTGACCTGGCCACACTGCTGCTAAACTCCGTCGTACCTTACGGTTTCCGTTTTACTGATACATTTTTTGCCTTGGAATGATATATGTTTCGATTGTATCTTATGAATTTTCATTTATTTGTTTGTGGTTCTGTTCTTTGTTTTATGTTGGTACCTCAGGTATGATAATCGAAATTGGAATTGGCACAGCGGAAGGTGTTGAATTTGCTCATCTTTCATGTTGTCTGTAATTTTCCATGGATGTTGCTCATTTTTCCTGTTGAATAACACTGTAATGACCGCTCAGGATATTGTTGTGGTTAATAGTACAAGTCACCTCGATAATGTGACTATATATGTCAAAATACAAAATCCATCCTAAAGCTGAACTTAAAAAAAATGGGTTAAAACTTACCTATAAAATCTGGGAAATCATTGCACGTTACATGTTCATTCTATTTTCTGGTGGATAAACCTGAGCCGGAGAAGAAGCTTTGAGAGTAATGTGATAATATACGCACCCATGGCGCTGAAATACTGTCGAAATATTTAACAGCGTTTTTATCAAACCCAGGTTAGATAAAGGGGGAAAGAGAAGCGGTGAGACCTTCACAAAGAAAGCTCATACACGGACACGAACACGAATTTGTGTGTGTTGTGGTTGTGTGTGTGTGTGTGTGTGTGTGTGTGTGTGTGTGTGTGTGTGTGTGTGTGTGTGTGTGTGTTTGTGTGTGTGTGTACTCCCTTTTTTGGGTTGCAGGGGGATATAGTCCTGGCCCCCGCCTCTTCATGTTTTCTAGGCCTCTCCTCCTGCCCTGGCTTTTTTCTACCCGCCTTAAAACTATGTATGGTTCCCGCCCACTACTTCCTTTAGACATTCCACAAAATGACATCAGACTGAAGAAATACTTCCTAACACCCCTTTTTGTTATCTGAGTCTTCAATTTCCCAATTTGTGACCCTTGTGTCCCATCTTTGGAACTTTTTTTTGTCCACCTTGTCTATTCCCGCATATTTTATATGTCGTTATCATGTCTCCCCTGACCCCCGGGCCCCCAGTGTCGTCGGCCGATTTCCCTAAACCCTTTCTTCGTGGGAAACCCCCCGTAGCTCGGGACTAGTCTTGTTGAAAACCTTTGACTTTCTCTAATTTCTTCGTGCTTGACTAGGGTGGTTTTCCAAAACTGGTGCGCATACTCCGTATGGGCCTGACGAAAATGGTATACAGTGTCTTAAACGACCCTTACTGGGGTATCGGAACGCCCGTAGGTTGCCAGGCGCCCGTTTTGTGCACAGTTACTGATTTATGTGCGCACTCAGGAGATATGTCGGTGTTAACCACCCCCAGATCTTTTTCCTTGTGAGGTTTGCAGTCTTTGGCCATTGAATATATTGTTTCGGTTTCTTTGCCTTTCCCCAATTTTCTGTCTTTGATTTGGCCCAGGTTAAACTCAAGGAATTGCACGGAAGGTTGTAGCTTTGCCATCTCTTATGTAGCCCTGTGATTCCCCATCCGATTTGATTCTTCCTCATTAATTAACACTGAAACCAGGATACTTTGAGTCTATCCCTTCCGTTATGTGTTAACAAAATACAAAATCCATCCTAGACTGACCTTGAACCGTTGAAACTCCTAAAAATCTGAAACTGCACTTTACATGTTCATCTATTTTTGGTGTATCTGAGCGGTGTTATGGGTTGTGTATATGATGGCGTGTATGTCGTATTTAAGTGTTGTTTGTGAGGTGTGTGAAGTGTGAGTGAAGCGTGTGAGTTGTGCTCATGTGAAGTGTGTGTGTGTGTGTGTGGTGTGTGTGTTTGTGTGTGTGTGTATGTGTGTGTATGGTGTGTGTGTGTGTTGTGTGTGTGTGTGTGTGTTGTGTATGTTGTGTGGTGTGTGTGTGTGTGTTTGTGTGTGTGTGTGTGTGTTTGTGTGTGTTGTGTTGTGTGTGTATGTGTGTTTTGTGTGTACTCACCTATTTGAGGTTGCAGGGGTCGAGTCCTAGCTCCTGGCCCCGCCTCTTCACTGATGCTACTAGGTCCTCTCTCCCTGCTCCGTGAGCTTTATCATACCTCCCCTTAAAACTATGTATGGATCCTGCCTCCACTACATCCTTCCAGACTATTCCACTTACTTGACTACTCTTGACTGAAGAAATACTTCCTAACATCCCTGTGATTCATCTGAGTCTTCAACTTCCAATGTGACCTCTTGTGGTCCCATCTTGGAACATCCTGTCTTTGTCCACCTTGTCAATTCCTCGCAGTATTTTATATGTGTTATATGTCTTGATTTGGTGTGTCGTGCCGTGTGATTTTGTAGTGTGTTGTGGATAGTTGTGTTTGTTCTCTAAATTTTTGGTGTTGATGTGTGTGGTATGTATGTGTGTTTGTGTGTGTATGTGTGGTGACGTAAAAGGGATGTGTCTTGATCGTCCTTATTGATGTATCGTGAACGTATGTGGTTTGCAGTGTTGCTGGCGTGTTATCTATATGTGGTGGAGTGTGGTGTTATGTCTTTTTTTGTGTGGGTTTGAGTCTTTGATCTAATGTTTGTGTTGCGTTGTGTGTTCCCCTTTATGATTTGTTTTGTGGGGTTTGTTGGGTTTTGTGTAGGTCTGTGTTTTGTATGTTTTTTTAAAATTGGTACCCGGTTTTTGTGCCCTACCCTGTAAGTGTGTGTTATTTTTTTTGTGTGTGTGTTGTGTGTGTGGTGTGTATGTGTGTGTGTTTTGTGTGTCTTTTTTTTGTGTTGTGTGTGTGTGTGTGTGTGTGTGTGTGTTGTGTGTGTTGTGTGTTTTGTGTGGGTTTGTGTGTGTTTTGTGTGTGTGTTGTGTGTGTGTGTGTTGTGTGCACTTTTACCTAATTGTGGTTGTATAGGGGGGGCGTAGGGATTCAGCTCCTTGGGGGCCCCGCCTTTTCAATAATCGCTGCTAGGTTCCTTCTCTCTCTGCTTCCTGAGTTTTGTCATACCTGTCTTAAAGCTATGTATGGTTCCTGCCTCCACTACATCACTTGCTAGGCTGTTCCGCTTCCTGACGACTCTGTGACTGAAGAAGTACTTCCTAACATCCCTGTGACTCGTCTGAGTCTTCAGCTTCCCATTGTGACCCCTTGTTTCTGTTTCCCCTCTTTGGAACATCCTGTCTCTGTCCACCTTGTCTATTCCACTCAGTATTTTGTATATTGTTATCATGTCTTCCCTGACCCTCCTGTCCTCCAGAGTCGTCAGGCCGATTTCCCTCGACCTTCCTTCGAAGTACATTCCCTGAGCTCAAGAACTAGCCTTGTTGCAAACCTTTGCACTTTCTCTACTTTCTTGACGTGCTTGACCAGGTGTGGGTTCCAAACTGGTGCTGCATACTCCAGTATGGGCCTGACATACACAGTGTACAGTGCCTTGAACGATTCCTTACTAATGTATCGGAACGCTATTCTCAGGTTCGCCAGGCGCCCATATGCTGCAGCAGTTGTCTGGTTGATGTGTGCCTCCGGAGACGTGCTCGGTGTTATAGTCACCCCAAGATCTTTCTCCTTCAATGAGGTTTGCAGCCAATGTCCACCTAGCCTATACTCTGTCTGCGGTCTTCTTTGCCCTTCCCCAATATTCATGACTATGCATTTGGCAGGGTTGAATTCGAGAAGCCAGTTGCTAAACCACGTGTCCAGCCTGTCCAGGTCTCTCTGTAATCCTGCCTGATCCTCATCCGATTTAATCCTTCTCATTAACTTCGCATCATCTGCGAACAGGGACACTTCAGAGTCTATCCCTTCCATCATGTCATTCATATATATAAAAAAATAGCACTGGTCCTAGGATTGATCCCTGTGGGACCCCGCTCGTCACAGGCGGCCACTGTGATACCTCATCACGTTCCATGACTCGCTGTTGCCTCCCTTTCAGGTATTCCCTGATCCACTGCAGTGAACTTCCTGTTACATGAGCCTGATCCTCCAGCTTCTGCACTAATCTCTTGTAAGGAAATGTGTCTACGGCCTTCCTGCAGTCCAGGAAAATGCAATCAACCCACCCCTCTCTCTCGTGTCTTACTTCTACTACCTTGTCATAAAACTCCAGGTTTGTGACACAGGATTTACCTTCCAGAATCCCTGGCTTGTTTTATAATTCTTTTGTTCTTCCACCTGTTCGACTACTCCCTTGATGAGTTCTGCATCGACTTTGCACCCCTCATGTCCAGACTAGGTCTCTCCCTTAGGCCTCGTTTATGTTACCTTCTTAAAGTTGTACTAATTAGCTGTCTTCCATTCTAGATAGCTGCCCAGAAAGGGATGTTTAATGACTTGCGTGTAGGGCACAACATACTTCTAGCTCCTTCTGTAGATCTCTGGTTCAGAGTTGTCCCGGTCCCTCGTTTAGGTGTCAGTCACTTAAGAGCTTCTTACTTCCTCAGTTGTTCAATGTCTCCAACACTTTTTTGGTTATATTCCCTCTTGAGTTCCCTTCTGTTCTGTCTTCCAGCCTTCTGTACTTTCCTTAAAAACTTCCTTAAAACATGATCTCTTCCTGGGACTATCATTCTTGTGAAGTTTCCACTTCTTCTTAGTTTCATCACCTGGTTTTGACTGTGGGTTCCAACTGATGTCGCTATACCAACGTTACTCGGTGCAGGGTCTGATGATTCCTATGTAATTTCGAAATGCGTTCTGGGCCTCCTCCTACCTGTGCGCAGTTATTCCTGGCTCTGCGCTGATTCACTGATGTGTGTGTTATTCTTCTACATTTTCTTCTCTTTGAGTTGGTTTTGCTCTTACCCAGTCGGTGATACCAGGGCTTGTTTGGTCTTCCCGTTTTACTGTTGCTTTGGGAATGAACTTTCCCCTGCCTCTTGCATTTTGTTGCAATTTCCATATTTCATTTATGGGTTCCTGCCAGTTTCTGTCCACTGAATCCCGCAGAATTCTCAACCCCATGTGTCCCCTCTTTATAGTCGGTTTTTCCATTTACTCCCGTTATTCTCTCCACTTGGTCTATATGATTTAAAGCAAGAAAAACCCCGTGGGCGTATCCTAGGGGGCTCCAACTTGATGTCCCCAAAGTTGAGTGCCCAGGGTGAACACAAGGTCCAAACTTGCTGTGTGTGTGTGTGTGTGTGGTGTGGGGTTGTGTGTGTTTGTGTGGGGGTGTGTGTGGTGTGTGTGTGTTTTGTGGGGTATGGTGTGTGTTTGTGTGTGTATGTGTGTTGGTGTGTGGGTGTGGTGGTGTTTGTTTTTTGTGTGTGTGTGTGTGTGTGTGTGTGGGGGTTTTGGGTGTGTGTGTGTGTGGTGTGTGTTTGTGTTTTTTGGGGGGTGTATGTGGGGTGTGTATGTGTGTACTCACCTAATTGGGTTGTGGGGGTAGGGCCCTCAGCTGGGGGCCCCCTTTTTTCAAAATCGCTGCGGGGTTTTTCCTTTCTTTCTCTGCTTCCGGTTTTTGTCATCCCTGTCAAAAGGGAATGTATTTTTTCCTGCCTCCACTACATCTTTTTCTAGGCTTTCCCCGATTCCCTGACGACTCCTGTGACTGAAGAAGTACTTCCTAACATCCCGGGGGACTCCTGAGTCTTCAGCTTCCCATTGTGGGCCCCTTTGTTTCTGTTTCCCCTTTTTTGGAACATCCCCGGGCTTTTTGGGCAACCTTTTTCTTTCCACCCCAGTTTTTGTTTTAGTTATCAATTTTTCCCCGACCTCCTGTCCTCCCAAAAAGTCGTCAGACCGATTTCCCCCGGAAACCTTTCCCTTTGTATACAAACCCCCGAGCTCAAGACTAGCCTTGTTGCAAACCTTTGCCTTTCTCTACTTTCTTTAAAGGCTTGATCAGGTGTTTGGGGTTCCCCAAAATGGTGCTGCAAATCCCGTATGGGCCTGACAAAACACAGTGTACAGTGCCTTAAAACGATTCCTTACTAATGTATCTGAACGCTATTCTCAGGTTCGCCAGGCCCTATGCTGCAGCAGTTGGTCTGGTTGAGTTGTGGCCTCCGGAGACGTGCTCGGTGTTATAGCCCACCCCAGATCTTCTCCTTCAATGGGGTTTTTGCAGCCAATGTCCACCTAGCCTATACTCTGTCTGCGGTCTTCTTTGCCCTTCCCCAATATTCATGACTATGCATTTGGCAGGGTTGAATTCGAGAAGCCAGTTGCTAAACCACGTGTCGAGCCTGTCCACGTCTCTTTTGTAATCCTGCCTGATCCTAAATCCGTTTAATCCTTCTCATTAACTTCGCATCATCTGCGAACAGGGACACTTCAGAGTCTATCTCTCACATGTCATTCATAAAATATAAAAAATAGCACTGGTCCTAGATTGATCCCTGTGGGACCCCCGCTCTTTCACAGGGGGCCACTTGATACCTCATCACGTTCCATGACTCGCTGTTGCCTCCCTTTCAGTATTCCCTGACCACTGCAGTGAACTTCCGTTACATGAGCCTGATCCTCCAGCTTCCTGCATTAACCCTCTTGTAAGGAAATGTGTCTACGGCCTTCCTGCAGTCCGGGAAAATGCAATCAACCCACCTCTCTCTCTTGTGTCTTACTTCTACTACCTTGTCATAAAACTCGAGGTTTGTGACACAGGATTTACCTTCCACGAATCCGTGCGGGTTGTCGTTTATAATTCGTGTGTGTGTACTCACCTAGTTGTACTCACCTAGTTGAGGTTGCGGGGGTCGAGTCCGAGCTCCTGGCCCCGCCTCTTCACTGATCGGTACTAGGTCACTCTCCCTGAACCGAGAGCTTTATCATACCTCTGCTTAAAGCTATGTATGGATCCTGCCTCCACTACATCGCTTCCCAAACTATTCCACTTACTGACTACTCTGTGGCTGAAGAAATACTTCCTAACATCCCTGTGATTCATCTGTGTCTTCAGCTTCCAACTGTGTCCCCTTGTTACTGTGTCCAATCTCTGGAACATCCTGTCTTTGTCCACCTTGTTCAATTCCTCTCAGTAATTTTTTAAAGTCGTTATCATGTCCCCCCTACTCTCCTGTCCTCCAGTGTCGTCAGGTTTTATTTCCCTTAACCTGTCCTCGTAGGAAAATAACTTTTACTCTGGGACTAGTTCTTGTTGCAAACCTTTGCACTTTCTCTAGTTTCTTCACGTGCTTGGCTAGTGTGGGTTCCAAACTGGTGCCGCATACTCCAATATGGGCATAACGTACACGGTGTACAGGGTCCTAATGATTCCTTATTAAGATGTCGGAATGCTGTTCTGAGTTTTCTAGGCGCCCATAATGCTGCAGCAGTTATTTGGTTGATGTGCGCTTCATGAGATGTGCCTGGTGTTTATACTCACCCCAAGATCTTTTTTCCTTGAGTGAGGTTTGAGTCTCTGATCCCTAGACTGTACCCGTCTGCGGCCTTCTTTGCCCTTCCCCAATTTCATGACTTTGCACTTGGTGGGGAAGAAAATCCAGGAGCCAATTGCTGGAACCAGGTCTGCAGCCTGTCCAGATCACTTTGTAGTTCTGCCTGGTCTTCGATCGAGTGAATTCTTCTCATCAACTTCACGTCATCTGCAAACAGGGACACCTCAGAGTCTATTCCTTCCGTAATGTCGTTCACAAATACCAGAAACAGCACTGGTCCTAGGACTGACCCCTGCGGGACCCCGCTGGTCACAGGTGCCCACTCTGACACCTCGCCACGTACCATGACTCGCTGCTGTCTTCCTGACAAGTATTCCCTGATCCATTGTAGTGCCTTCCCTGTTATCCCTGCTTGGTCCTCCAGTTTTTGCACCAATCTCTTGTGTGGAACTGTGTCAAACGCCTTCTTGCAGTCCAAGAAAATGCAATCCACCCACCCCTCTCCCTTTTGTGTGTGTGTGTGTGTGTGTGCACATACGTACGCACAAGCGCGCGCACACAAACATACGTATGCATAACAACCACACATGCAGGCACACAGACACACACATACATGCTCACACACGACATGTGCCTAGGACAAAATGGTAACTAACACACACAATATAATATACGCGTACAGTAGTCATTGCAGTGATGTACAACCCTCTACAGAACTGCAGGAGGCCAAGAGAAGAATATGAAAAGACAAAGAGAATGGGGGCACACAGCTGAGGTGGGAAGAAGAGCTCCCCGGGGAGAGAAACTTTACTATTGTGTTATTTCAATTAAAAGAATTTGAGGAAAAACCTGTAGCCACACGGGGCCCCAAAATGGAGAGCCAGAAAAGGGTGTGATACGGGAAAGCTTATCTTAAAACATGCAGGGACACACCAGAAGAGAGAGGAGAGAGAGAGAGAGAGAAGGTGGGGTTTAAACCAGCAAGAGGACCTCGTATTCCCTGAGAGCTCGGACATCGAGGACACACGTAGGAAGGCCGCGAGCACGCACGTGATTTGAACTTGAATTCATATACAGTTAAAGTAGACAGGGTAACGGGAATAGGTGGGCCAAAGCCCAATACAAAGGGGGGTTTTTTTCCGGGGCATGGGAACTTTCCTGCAGGGGGTTCCCAGTGGGAAAGAGAACTGGTAGGAAATCTAAACGAAATGTACTACTTGACACCAAAAATGCAAGGAGGTAGAGGAGGGGTGGCAACAGAAATAATGCAAAGCCCAGAACGAGCTTTTTATTTTAAAAACCAAAATAGGGGGCTAAAACTAAGTGCCTCAGAATGAAAAAAGTACAAAAGACAAAGGACTCGGGAAAATAAAGAGATAGCGAAGAGCCATAACGGGATCCAATATGGAGGGGGGCCCCCACGTTTGTCGAAAACGACAATGCATGAAAGTCAATCTGACCCAAAACGTAGTATAGCCCCCATAAGGGGGAAAATAACATAAAGGACCAGGTAATCAGGCCGAGGGGAAGGTGGAGAGTCAAAAAAAAAACGACCAAGAAGTAGTGAGATTCAACATTAGATTTAAGGAAATATTTCGTGGAGATAAAAGAATAGGAAGTAGAAGGGGGGTACCCAAAAAGGGAATATCCCAAACCAGGAGGAGGTAAAGGAGCTGCTAAGTAAATTTGATCCCTAAAAGGGGGGTAAAACTGGACATCCTCCGGGGCCCTTAAAAAGGGAGCGAGACCATGTATTCTATCTTTTAACACATCCATTGAAACCGGAACCCCTAGGTTGGAAGACGGCAAATGTAGCCCCCCGGTACAAATACAGACCAGTGTCATGGCATTATAGTAAGGTGTTTTTTTAGTTTATTGCTTTATTATTTTGCATTATATCAAAAAGATCAATTTGATAGATAAATAAGCCTTAAATTGATATACGGGGTAGGGAATATTTTTTGGCTGGAGGTGTGGGGCCCATTTTGTGCACTATTCCCAGGGTTTCCCATTGGGCCGTGACATATTAGCTCCCCCCGCTGGGGAATGATCTCAGATGGTAATTTGTATTATTTTACACAAAAAATTTTCGAAAACGATAAAAATAACACGGGGAAAACGTAACAAAAACTCAACAAACCCGAGTCAGCGCTTCTTACGAAATATTTTTGCATCAGCGCTGTCACCATCCCTGTTATAATGGCTGAATTTCCCTTTTTAAAAAACATCGTACAAGATAAAATTATACCAGCGGTAGCCAGAAAGTTCAGCTATTTTTTGGTACAATAATCATTTTTCATATATTTTCGATTTTTTTTGCCCCGCGCGCGGGAACCCTGAATAACCCTTAAAAAGCAAAACCCAGCACGGATTCAGAGAAAAAAAATCCTGTGTCACAAAACCCAGTAGAATTTTATGACAAGGGAGTCGAAGCAAGACCAAAAAGAGGGGGGGGTAATTGCATTTTTTTTGGACTGTAAGAAAACCTTCGACCAATTCCTCAAAAAAGGATTAGTGCAAAAAACTAGAGGATTATTCACACTTAAAGGGAAGGGGGACTGCAAGGCATCAGAAAATACCTGACGGAGGCAACAACGAGTAATGGAGGTGATGAGGTTCACAGTGGGCGCGTGACGACGGGGTTCCACACGGGGCAAAACAACGACCATTGTTAATTTTGGGAATGTGAATGACATAGGAGGAATAGAATCAAAGTGTCCCTGTTTGAGAAAGTGACTTTTGGATCAGGCAGGGACTACAAAGAACCCGGGCGTTTTTAAGTGGCCAGTGACGGGTCCCAGAAATTTTAAAACCCTCAAATGTAAAGTCATAAGATTCAGTAAGGGGAAAGAAAACCGCAACCGAGTATAGGTGGAGGCCAAAGACTGCAAACCCCACTAAGGGAAAGGTTCTTAGGGGGGAGTATAAACCGAGCACATATCCGAGGCGCACATCAAACCAAAAACTGCTGCAGCTATGGGACCTGGGAAAACCCGACACACCCACAAAACCAGCAAGGGGTAGTGGTAAAAAAAATTTGGATATAATTAAAAAATTGAATGAAACGCATCCAAAACTTATCTTTACTGGACTGATGAATAAACAATTGGATAAAAGCTCCCCAATAAAGGGCCCAAGTGTTTTCCCTGTGTCATATCATTTACTTGCATTTTGTGTACCACTTTTGATTTGTCGACCAACAGCTTGAATCTAACTATTCAGCATGACCTACTTCCACTAAATGCTCTGCCCCAAATGCCCAACATGCCTCGTGTAATAGCCATCACTGGGATCTATTTTTAAAAACTGCTGGACTGACACCTGTAAACATGTTCATCTTTCATCATCTCCAGAAAATATCGTGTATTAGATCGATAAAGCATGGGGACGATACGTCGTACCAATTTTTTACCCAAGTGTTGCAATGTTTTTGTTCATTTAAATTTGTTGGTTTTGTATAGCAATACTTAACTTTTTGGAACTTAGATCAGCTAATTCTTCTAAAAAACTTGTCTATCCATTTACTATCTACGCTTCTAAAGAGCGACCCCCTTCACAAAGTCTCCCTCTGTCCCCCCAAATGTCCCCAATATTTATTTCTGTCCTTGGGCTTATATTTAGATTTAAGGTGAGAGATGATCACTTAAACCCCTACTTCACATCTATCACCATCAAAAAAAATTTTACTGGGAAAGATAATGACATTGATTTAGCGAAAAGTTACCCAATAAAAATGCCCCCCTTTTTTATAAAAAAATTTAATGTTAAAAAAAAAAATTTTTCAAGAAAATAAAATAAGAAGTTTCAAATGTTTCAAGTCATTGGGAAAAACCAAATAATTTGCCCCAAAGAATGTAAGGGGTACCCATTTGGAAAAAAAAAAAAAGCGATAAAAAAATAGGTGATAACATTTTACAGTTAAACACATGGAAAAAAGTTTAAAAAAAAAAGGACCTAGAAAATCGAAAACTACAAGAATTTATAATTTGAAAAAAATTTTGATTTGAAGAGGGACGTAAAAAAAGATTATATAAAAAAAATTTCTGAAGAAATCCGGGGAATTTGGGAGATTGTACCATTTTTAAGTTTTGTCGTAAAAATCCATCCAGTGATTTGTTTACAACCCGTTAAAACATTTTGAGAGTTTGCTGAAAGGGTTTTGGGAAAAAGAAATTTTTTTTACGGACTACAGGTCCACTGACTTATCAAACCTTTTATCATTAAGATTGTTGGATTTCATACTAGCCAAATTAAAAAAAAACGGAAAAAAGGAAAATAGGGAATAAACATTTTTTGAGATTTAAATGTTAACGTATATGAAATAACGTCAATAAAGGCAAGTTAAGGCATATTACACAACGTGAAACTTTATAGCGCAAATTGAAAATCTTTTTTGATAATATAAATTTTTTTTAATTCAACTTTATTGGACATTACGTTTATTCGGTTTTTTTTGTGTTCTGCGGGGTTGGGGGGGGGGGGGGGATTTGTTGGGGAGGAGTCAGCGAGGAAGAAATTACTCTAAATCATTGAAACTTTTTAAGTTATATTAAATTATTTGCCAGGACGTAAAGGCTTTACCAAGGGATCTGTGATACTCAAAAATTACCCTGTCAAGAAAAAAGACAATGATCATATCTTCGTTGCCTTCTTTTTCTGTCTCTATGATCACTACACAAATAACCCGCACATAAAAGAGAGAAGCTTACGACGACGTTTCGGTCACACTGGTCCAAGTCGGACCGAAACGTCGTCGTAAGCTTCTCTTTTTATGTGCGGCGTTATTTGTTGTACCGTTCCAGTCACGGTATTGTGCCTTTTTTTGTTATCAAAACCTCTATATGTACGTAATCTGATTGACAGCGATATGAATACTATTGCCACCAATTTCCAGTGTAGGTCGGCCATCACGATGTTTACCTCATTTTCCTTATTTTTTTGGGACTCAGTATCTAACTGTTCATCTCCTTGGCTGTTTTCTCCTTGGATAAGAACCTAACTACACCAGAATGAATCTGATGTTTTCAATTTAGCTCATTAAACACTTTGTTTGGTAAAATGAGGATCGACATCAATTGTTTTAACTTGTTGAAACAAGGTATCAATGACCTCATTTCGCTTGTCATACGAGTGTGCAAATGTAGGATTAAATTCCTAAATAGTCAGAGACCATCTTGTATTAATATTGGTAGAATTACCGACAACATGTTAGGTAAAAGGACACAAATGTCTTCTCAAATCCATCCACATACATTTGCCCAACCTATTTTTTTTATGCTACCCAAGCCATAGCTTTTGTAATCTTTCTCATATACCAGTTGTACCACAGGTATAACTACTACTACTACGTCTACTTGTACTACCCCTCACTCAAAGCCTATATATATCCTGTGTCCATGTATTGTTCGTAACGGCTTGACAAAGCTCCTGGAGAGCGAAACGTTGCCCCAATAAAAGGTTACATTAGTTGTATTTGTGTCCTTTTACTTAACAGAGACCATCTTGCCATCCTAACCGACGATTGCCTATATTTGAACTTTTTAGAAGAAAAGGACATGTTAGGTCAGTTTATGTACTGGATTCAGGTATATCTTGTTTTAGAATTGTTTTAATGTCTATATTTAACGCTTTCTGTCCAGTTCCAATACAGTTCTTCTCATGATCTGTCGTTGCATTGTCAGCGAATGTTTTGGGATTTTAATTTCCATGGCTTTTGAACTGGGACTATACCTCTCCTAGCAACAATGGCATCTATTGTCACAGGAAGGTTCTCAGTTTCACGGAATACAAGATTAGAAGTAGAAGTTATATGTCTATTGACTGTTTAGAATGCCTTTTCTTGGCTGATGGTCCACTTGGAAGAACATTCTTAGTTAGAGAATGTCAGAAAACAGCAATATATATAAGATAGGACAATGAAGGATGTGTACAATCCTGCTAATTCCACATATGATCTTTAGGCTTCGGCTGTCTATTGCTTTTGAAAAGAAAATAATGGCAGCTACTTTATTCTGAGCAGTCGTAACCCCTCATGATTCTGTGACATACTTTTTTATTTCTGACTTCAAAAGAATGGACACTTAAAAATTTTCATCAAGTTGCAATCTGCTAATTTACCCAACAACAGGTCCAATCTTTTAAAGTGTATTTGCACAGCTTTTGCTATGATGATAATTTATTCTTACATCCTTAAAGTGTAACTGATAAGGCGTCTGAAAATGTTATTCATTAAGCTTGGGAATATGATAGTACTCCATAGGTTAAAAGCCATTTTGGGGAAATGGTGGTGACTTGTTGAAGTGGAGAAAGCATTTAACATTTGTCGATCCTATCTCAGTAATTATCAAATTATTGAATAATAAGTATTAGTAAAAATTGAGTTTGTTTTCAGCGAATGTGAGTGATTATCAAGTGAGTGAAGAGCGAGGCTGTGAGTAAGTAATACTAGGTTCGTGACTGGTTAGTTGACTATTTACTATAAACTAATTGATTAGCGAATCTAAGGAACACTCATGATAGTAGTTAAGGTTGAAGTTGGTAATAACGAATAGGCAATTACTTTGATGATATGTAAGCAATTAGGTACATGTAAGTCACCGGTATTATTTGTCCCGTAGTTTGGTAACTAGTGCACTCAGCTCACACACTGAGGTCCCCGGTAGCTGGGTGTTAGTGGACTGGTGTGGGTCGCATCCTGGGAGAAAACTGACCTAATTTTCCCGAAATTCTCAGCATAACATAGGGCTTTCTATATAGTACTATGTCAATGATGTCAGCTCTGGTCTGTATACCTTGTCATAGAAT
>NC_069408.1:82465748-82500118 GCF_026875155.1 Cherax quadricarinatus
GTTATACAAGCCACCAGATGCAACCTCCCAACAGTTCAAGGAACAGCTACTGAAAATCGATTACTGTTTGGAAAACCTTCCAGCTCCATCCCCAAAACATCTTACTGCTTGGTGATTTCAACCTAAGGCATACAAAATGGAAGAATGTAGCAAATAATGTTATAGCTGAAACAATCCCCGGAGGTAGCGCAGATGAAAGGTCACACACACATGAGCTACTAAGTCTCTGCGAAAAACACACCTTAAGCCAGCAGATAGTGGAGCCAACAAGACTAGAAAACACACTTGACCTTATCTTCACAAATAATAAGGACCTGATAAGAGACATAAGAATATCAAAAACAACTAATTCCGATCACAATTTAATCGAAGTCCAGACGTACATGCATAGGGGTCCTGAACAACAGAATGCATGTACCTGTGAAGGTGTCTTCACAAAATACAATTTCAACAACAAGAACATCAACTGGGACCAGGTAAACCATGTCCTAAACGAAACATGTTGGGAAGTATGTCTTAAATGACATGGATCCAAACCAGTGCTTGAAAGGATCAACTTCCTGGTAGCCGAAGCATGTTCTAGGCATATTCCCCTAAGAAAGAAGAAGAGCAGGAGTAAACTGGAGAGAAAAAGACGTTTCCCTCTACAGAAGACGACGAAGAGTCACTGAGCTCCTCAGGAGTGCTAGAATATCTGATACACAAAAAGGAGGCGCTGACCAGGGAAGTGGAAACTATCGAACTTAAGCTAAATGACTCTTACAGGAACCAGGAGAGGCAGGGGGAAGCTTAAAGCTATTAGTGAAATTGAAAGAAATTCAAAATATTCTTTTCATATGCCAAAAACAAGGCAAATACCACATCTAGTATCGGGCCCTTACTCAGACAGGATGGGACTTACACAGACGACAACAAGGAAATGAGTGAAATATTGCAATCCCAGTACGACTCTGTGTTTAGTGAACCACTAATCGGTCTGAGGATCGACGACCCAAATGATTTCTTCATGAATGAGCCTCAAAACTCCATAAATGTATGCCAGATTTCCGACATTACCCTAACTCCGATAGATTTCGAAAAAGCCATTGACAACATGCCTATGCACTCAGCCCGGGCCCAGACTCGTGGAACTCTGTTTTTCATTAAGAACTGCAAGAAACCCCTTTTCGCGTCCCCTAAGTACATATGGAGGAGGAGCTTGGACATGGGTGAAATTCCACAGTCACTTAAAACAACGGATATAGCCCCACTCCATAAAGGTGGCAGCAAAGCATTAGCTAAGAACTATAGACCAATAGCTCTGACATCCCACATCATAAAAATCTTGAAAGAGTGCTAAGAAGCAGGATTGCAAATCACCTGGATTCCCAAAATCTGCACAATCCAGGGCAACATGGGTTCAGGGCAGGTCGCTCCTGCCTCTCACAACTACTGGATCACTATGACATGGCCTTGGATGCACTGGAAGAAAATCAGAATGCAGATGTAATATACACAGACTTTGCAAAAGCATTTGACAAATGCGATCATGGCTTAATAGCCCATAAAATACGTGCTAAAGGAATAACTGGGAAAGTGGGGAGATGGATCTTCAACTTCCTAACAAATCGAACACAAAGAGTAGTGGTCAACAGAGTTAAATCGGAGGCTGCCATAGTGAAGAGCTCTGTTCCACAAGGCACAGTACTCGCCCCCATCTTATTCCTTATCCTCATATCAGACATAAACAGAGATATACACCACAGCACCGTATCATCCTGAGGCTGCATGAGGCTGTCATCTGCTGAGGACGCGGTTAACCTCCAAGAAGATATAAACAAAGTTTTCCAGTGGGCAACGGTAAACAATATGATGTTCAATGAGGACAAATTCCAACTACTCCGTTATGGAAAACTGGAGGAGATAATAACTAGAACAGAGTATACTACTGACTCCGGCCATACAATAGAGCGGAAAAATAATGTATGGGACCTGGGAGTAGTAATGTCTGAGGATCTCACTTTCAAGGATCACAACAGTGCCACGATCGCACGTGCAAAGAAAATGATAGGATGGATAATGAGAACTTTCAAAACGAGAGATGCCAAGCCCATGATGATCCTTTTCAAATCACTTGTTCTCTCTAGGCTGGAATACTGCTGTACATTAACATCTCCATACAAAGCAGGTGAAATAGCAGATCTAGAGAGTGTACAGAGATCCTTTACTGCCGTATAAGTTCTGTCAAGCACCTTAACTACTGGAACGCTTAGAAGCACTTGACTTGTACTCGTTGGAACGCAGGAGGGAGAGATATATCATAATCTACACTTGGAAAATCTTGGAAGGAATGGTCCCAAATCTGCACACAGAAATCACTCCCTACGAAAGTAAAAGAACTGGGCAGGCGATGCAAAATGCCGCCAATAAAAAGTAGGGGCGCCTTGGGTCCTAAGAAAAAACACCTAAGTGCCGGGGGGCCCAAAAAAACTGTTAAAACAGCCCCCCATCAAGCTTTGGGGAAAAACCCAAATCCCCCCGGCTCCCCTTCAAGAGAGAGCTGGACAGATACCTAAAGCCCATGGCCGGATCACCCGGGGCTGTGGCTCGTACGTCGGACTGCTGCGGCCAGCAGAAAACACCTATTTTGATCGGGCCCTGATCCATCGGGGGGCCCGGGGACATGGCCCGGGGCCGGGGGGGCTTAAACCCCGGGAATAACTCCAGGAAACCTCCATACAAATTTGGGAAATTATAAAAAACCAAAACAGAGATTCCGTTTTTTTTCTAAACCCAAACGGAGGTTCCACAGATTTTTTTTTGCGTTTCTAAAATAACACGAAAAAAGAAAAATTTAAGTCCCGGCAAAACCTTCCTGCCAACACAAATCGGGGCCCACCCTTTCCCAAAACCCCAACCTAATCAAAACCCTTTCGACCTAATCACACCCGCCCAAACACTAATCAGCCCCCCCCGCCCCCAACCCACGGGTCAGTACCGCATTTATTAACTAGCCCCAAACCCCAAATTTAAAAGCAGCACCACAACACAAACCATTACCCGCACACCCAGCAACACAAACCAGTTACCCACACCCAGAAAAAAACCACAAAACCCCTAAAACGCTCACCCAGTAAAAAAATAAACCCCCAAAACCAAAAACCCATCCGCATCACCCACCAACAAAAAACCAGTAAAAACGCATCACCCAGAAAACACAAACCAGTACAACGCATCACCCCAGCAAAAAAACCAAAACCATAAAAAAATCCGCATTCACCCAAAACACAAACCATAAAAACCGCATCACCCAGCAACACAAACCGGGAAAACGCATCCCCCCCACAACAAAAACCCAGTTTTGAAAAATTTGAGACATTTAAGCAACTTATGGAAATCTTTATTGAAAAAAAAACTTTCGCCACCAGTGGCTACATCTGTCTTATACAAAACAGGAAAATAAAAGGATAGAAAGTTTGTGGTAATCCCTCCCTCAGCCTTTATTTGATTTTTTCGTCCATCCCAAATTTTTTTAAAAAACAGCACAGGGGGCCCTCCCTGGTTAAAAATAAAATGTAGTCAGGGGAGGCGAAAGGAGGGGGCAGGGTCAAAATGGAAAACCTTCCACTTGGGCTAAGTAGGGCTTCTTTTTTAAAAATTGGGGCAATTTATAAAAAATTCTTTGATCTAATCCCATGATGATGCTAAGGATGATTACCCAAAACCCTCCTCCCTTAACTTTCCTGTTTTGTATAAACAGTTGTAGCCACTGTGTGGCGAAACTTTTTCTTCAAAAAAAGGTTTCCCTTTTGTTGATAATGTCTAAAATTTCTTCAATTTGAAATTTTAAAAACCTCATCAAACCATTTCCCCCAAAAACAGACCAATGCATGCCAACACGCCCCAAATCTGCTACAAAAAACATCACCTCCCAAAACACTAATCATAATCTGTAAGTTCGATTTTAAACCCCGCAAAAAAAAAAAATACTCACCAACAGTCGGCACAAAAACCCCCTCACCACTAACCAAACCCCATCCGTACACCACCAACACCCAAAGAACACCCCCAACACTCTCAGACTTCAACAACTAGGGAACACAAGCTAAATCTCGCCCCTAAAACCTTCAATATAGGTTGGATAAAATTTAAAAGGGGGGAGGATTTAGTGGGGGCTTGCACAACAAGATCAAAGAGTTTTCAAGCTTATTTCTTGGGTAGCCCTTTAGGAAAGGTCGGACAAAAAAACTTTGGTAGAGAGTTAGGTTTTAAAAGGGTCTGCCTAGTAAAGGGAGGAAGGCCCGTGCAATTCTCATGTGTTTGTAAAAAACCGGGGTTTCACCAACTAACACCCCGGAACCGTTCACAAACAAAAAGCTAACCCCTGCCCAAAAACCCCGGAAATTAACCCATTAAAACAAAGTCAGTGAGGGGAATGGGATGCTGGCTGGTGTTAGAACCCCCAACCCACCCAACCCCAAAGCAGGCCCCCGGGTCGGGACCCCGAAACAACACCCAGCATCCACCAATATGCCCCAAGTGAGGTCTGGCTTTTTGCCCTGTGTTTATCGAGCGGCAAATGGTGCACAGGTTATTTATACGAAACCAAAGGTTAGATGAAGAGGGAAAAGGGGAAGCGGTGAGGCACTTCCAAAGAACTTTTTTTTTACACGGACCCCAAAACCACGAACTTGTGTGTGTGTGTATGGGGTTGTTACCTTTTTTGCCCCAAGGCACATGTCGATTAGCACTAGGCCTGTTTTTTCGGGGTGTATCTGTGTGTGTTTTTTGTGTGTGTTTGTGGGTGGTGTGTGTGTGTTTGTGTTTTTGGGTGGGGGTGTGGTGTTTGTGTTGTGTGTGTGTGTTCGTGGTGTGTGTGTGTGTGTTCGTGTGTGGTGGTGTGTGTGGGGTGTGTGTGTGTGTGTGTGTGTGTTGTGTGTTTGTGTGTGTGTGTGTGTGTTTTGGTGTGTGTGGGGTTTTTTTGTGTGTTTGTGTGTGTGTGTGTGTGGTGAAACCACCTATTTGTGGTTGTAGGGGTGGGGATCAGCTAGGGCCCCGCTTTTTCAATAATCGCTCTGGGTTTCCCTTTCTCTCTTTTGTTTTCCTGAGTTTTGTCATACCTTGTTTTAAAAGCTATGTAGGGGTTCCTCCCCTCCACGGGCTAAATTGCTAGGCTTTTCCCGGGCTTCCTGCCCGCTCTGGATGAAGAAGTACTTCCTAAAATCCCTTTTTACTCGTTGGGGTTTTTCAGCTTCCCTTTTGTCCCCCTTTTTGTTTTTTTTCCCCCTCTTTGGAACATCCTTTTCTGCCCCAACCCTTGTCTATTCAAAGCAGTATTTTGTATTTTGTTATCATCTCCCCTGACCCCCCTGTCCTCCGGGTTTGGGGTTCGGGCCCGTTTTCCCCTCGCCCTTTCCCTTGTAGTACATTCCCCTGAGCCAAGAAAAAGCCTTGTTAAAAAACCCTTTTGAACTTTTCTACTTTCTTGACTTGCTTGCGAGGTGGGGGTTAAAAAAGGGTGTTTGCATACTCCAGTATGGGCCTGACATCCCACGGGTTTTACAGTGTTTTTGGAACGATTCCTTACAAAATTAGGGGAACCCGCTATTCCAGGTTCCCGGGCCCCCATTTGCTGAAGCAGTTATCGGGGTTAAATGTTGCCCCCGGAAAGCCCGTGTGGTGTTATGGTCCCCCCCCAAAAATTTTTTTCTCCTTCAATGAGGTTTGCAGCCAATGCCCCCCCCTACCCTTATACTCTGTCTGCAGTCTTCTTTGCCCTTCCCCAATATACAGGGCTATGCATTTGGCAGGGGAAAAATTTGGGAGAACCCCGTTGCTAAGCCACGTGTCCGGCCTGTCCAGGTCCCCTCTGTAGCCCTGCCTGACCCTCACCCCGTTTTAAACCCTTCTCATTAACTTCGCTTAAATCTCCCGAACGGGAAAATTTCGAGTTTTACCCCTTCCCTAAATGTCATTCATTTTATATAAAAAATTGCATGGCCCTTTTAGGTTTGATCCCTGTGGGCCCCGCTCGTCACGGGCGGCCCTTTTTGATACCTCATCACTTTCCCATGACTCCGCTGTTGCCTCCTTTGTCAGGTTTTTCCCTGATCCACGGGCAGTAAAACTTCCTGTTACATGCGACTGACCCTTTCCAGCTTCTGCACTAATCTCTTGAAAAGGGGAAAATGTGGTCTAGGGCCCTTTCCCTGCAGCCCGGAAAATGCAATCAACCCACCCCCCTCTCTCGTGTCTTACTTCAAATTACCTTGTCATAAATCTCCGGGTTTTTGCGACCCAGGATTTCCCTTTCCACGAATCCGTGCGGGTTTGGGTCGTTTATAATCTTTTTCCGTTTCTTTCCCGTTTTGGGGTGTGTGTGTGTGTGGGTGTTTTGTGTGTGTTGTTTTTGGTGTGGCCATAGTACGCAAAAGCGCGCGCACACAAACATACGTTTTTGCATAAAAAACCCACACACGCAGGCACACGGGAACACCCAAATACATGCTAAAACAGGGAAATTCCCTAGGAAAAAAGGGTTTAAACAAAACACACACAAATAATAAAACGCGAAAAGGGAGTCATTGCAGTGTGTACAACCCTCTAAAAAAATGTAGGGGGCCCCAAGAGAAAAAATTGAAGAGAGCAAAAAGACAATGGTGGACACACTACCCCTGAGGTGGGGAAAGAAGAGCCACACGGGTTTTTTTAGAAAAAATTTTACTTTTAAAGTTTTTTATTTCAATCACTGGAGATCGACGGGAAAACCTGTAGCCAAGGGGGGCCCCCGAAAAAGGGAAACCCGGAGTTAAAGGATGTGATACGGGGGAAGCTTATGTTTAAAACATGCTAGGGACACTACCAGGGGGAAAAGGAGAGGAGAGAGAGAGAGGTGGGGGAAATGAACCAGCAAGACGGACCTCGTATTCACCCTAAAGTAGCTCGGAAACGAGGCCCAATAAAGTATGGAAGGCCCTGCGGAGCTACTGATCACGTGATTTTGAACTTTAAAATTATTGTAATTTTACGAGTAGAAAAGGGTAACGGGAAATTGGTTTGGGAAAACCCAAAATTTAAAAAGGGGGGAAATACAAAAGGAATGAGGAATTCCCTGCGGGAGGTTCAGTGCGAAAGAGAACGGGTGGGGAAAAATCCCGGGTAAACAAAAAATGGGAGGAAGGGAGGGCTAAAAACCCGGAAAACAAAAAAATGGGGTGACCAGAACGAGCCTTTTAGTTTAACCCAAAAGGAAAAAGGGGCTCAAAACAAAGGGGCACTACAGAATGAAAAAATTTCAAAAGGACAAAGTACCCGGGAAAAATTAAAGAAAACCCGGTGGGAAGAGCCAGTAACGAGGATGCCAGTTACGGGGGAGGCCCAGCGATTGTACGAAAAGGGACAATGCATCGAAAGCCCAATTTGCCCCAAAGCGGGTTGTTTTGCACATCGGGAAAAGGAAACAAAAGTCAAGGCCCAAGGAAAATCAGGCCGGTAAGGAAGGTGGAGAGCCCCAAAAAAAAACGCCCAAAGGAGTATGTGAGGAGCTAAAACTTTTGATTTGGGGGAAAAAATATTTGCGTGGAGATAGAAAAAAACCCCAGGAAGTCGATAGGGGGGGGGGGGGTTTAAAACCAACAAGGAATTTCCCAACCGGGAAAGGGGTTAAAAAGGAGCTCCCAAAGTGAACCTGATCCCTTTCAAAGGGGGGTGGAAGGGAAATCTCTCCCCCCCCCCCCCCCCCCCCAGGGTTTCCCTTAAAAAAGGGAGCAGGACGCTAATGTATATCAGTTTAAAACTTTTATCAATTCCCACTAAAAGGGGGGGCCAACTACCTGAGGTAGGGGAAGAGGGCCAAAAAAAAGTCCCCTTTTTTTTTATAAAGGGGGAACAGAGAAAAAGGTAAAAAAACTACGACCAGTGTAAAAGGGCCCAATTTTTATAGTATGCAAAGTCTTTGGAGAAGATTATAAGGGGGGGGGGTTTTTTGTGGGGGATCTAGAACAAAGCAAGCTTTTAAAAACCACAACCCCCGGATTAGAGGAAAAAAAATCCTGTCAAAAAAATAGTAGAATTTTATGCAAGGGGGGTTCGAAGAAGACACGAAAGAGAGGGGTGGGTAGATTGCTTTTTTCCTGGCTGCAAAAAGGCCTTCGACCAAGTTCCTCAAAAAATTGGGCCCAAAGATAGAGGATTATTCACAATTAAGGAAAGGGGACTGCAAGGCATCAGAAAAAAACCCGCAGTGAGGCAACAACGATTAATGGTACGTGATGGGGGGGTATCAGAGGGGGGCACCTGTGACAGCGGGCTTCCCAGGGGTCAATATTTCGTTTATTTTTAATTTTTTGGCCCTATGTGGGAAAGACTTGATGGAGGAAATAGAATCAGAAGTTTTCCCTTTTTGCAGATGATGTTTAAATTTTGGATCAGGCCGGATAAAAAGAGGGCCCGTGGACAAGTTGAAAACCTGGGCCAGTGGGGGTCCTCGAATTTTAAAAACCCCCTCAAAAGTAAAGTCATGAAGATTCAGGAAGGGGGAAAGAAAACCCTTTGGGGCAGAGGGAGGCCTTTGGAGGGCCAAAAACTGCAAACCTCAATAAAGGGAAAGGATTTTGGGTGAGTATTTAAAACCGAGCACATATCCTGAGGCGCAATTAAACCCAAAAAACCCGCCTTTTCGCATATGGGCACCTGGCAAACCTGAAACACCCCACAAGACCAGCAAATGGTTTTGTGGGGAAAAGAAAAATATTATGGTACATGAATGAAACAAATACGAATGAAAAGCAAAAACAAAATTTTTTTCTTTACGGGGGTGATGAAGTAAAACCCAAAATTTGGGGGAAAAGTCTAAAATAAAGATCCCAAGTGTTTTGCACCTGTGTCATTAAATTTATTTACTTGTCAGTTTTTTGTAACTTATGTTTTTGGGTTTACAAAACAGCTTAGGGTTTAAAAATTCCGATGACCCTACCCCCACTAAAAATTTTCTCGCCTCCCCAATGCCCAACATGCCTCGTGTAAAATCGCCATCACTGGGTAACTTTTTTACCAAAGGTGCGGGGTGATCACCTGAACTTCAAAGTTCATCTTTTCATCATTTTCCAGAAAATATTTTTGTTGTATTAGATCGATAATTTCCACTGGGTAGGGGAACCTCGTACCAAAATTTTGATACCCAATGTTGAAAATGGGGTTTTGTTCAAATTTAAATTTTTTGGTTTTGTATAGCAAAAACTATTTAAAATTCCTTTTGGAACTTGGGTATAGTAATTTTTTTACAAAACTTGCCTATCCTATTTAAATTTATCTAGCTTCTTGTAGAGTCGTTCTTTCCGTCACATTTTCTCCAAACTACTGTCCCCCAACTGTCCCCAATTTTTTATTTCTGTCCTTGGGCTTATATTTGGGGATTCAAGGCTGAGGATGATCATCTTAAAAACCCCTACTTCACATCTCCACCCCTCATTAAATTTTTATTTTGTATGGATGAATTTTTTTGGGCATTTAATTTGCGTAACCCTTACCACAATTTAAAAATGCCCCGTTCTCCCAAAAAAATTTTATGTTAAAAAAAAAATATTAGTCAAGAAAATAAAATAAGGGAAAATTGCAAATAGTTTCAAGTTATTGGCCAAAAAATCAAAAAAAATTATGCCAAAAAGAAAGTAATGGAAAAAGAAGGGTATTTTGGGAAAAAAAAATTTAAAACGATAAAACAAATAGGTTTATAAACAAACATTTAAAAGGGGTTAAAAAAAACAGGAAAAAAATGTTAAAAAAAGAGGACCTTTGAGAAATCCCAAAACTACCCAAAAATATACTAAATTTGAAAAGAATTTTTGGGCGAAAGGGGACTAAATATAAGATTTAAAAATAAAAAAATTGGGTGAGAGAAAAACCGGGGGGGGAAATTTGGTTTAAGTTTTAGCCCCTTTTTAGTTAATCGTAAAAAATCAAATCCGTGTTTTTTTTACAATCCCGTTAATACCCATTTTGTGAGGCGTTGCTGGGGAAAAATTTTTTAAGAATAGGAGAAAATTTTTTTTTTTTAAAAGAATAGCAGGGTTTTTACTGACTTTTTCAAAAATGTTTATCATTTGAACGATTGTTGGATTACATCCCAGCAAAAATTTAAAAAAAACGGAAAAAAAAAAAAAGGGAAAAAGGGGAATAAAAAAAATTTTTAGATTTTTTAAAGTTAAAGGGATTGAAATAAAGTCAAAAAAAAAGGGAAAAAATTAAGGCATATTACACAAAAAAAGGAAAAAACCTTTAAAACGCAGGAAAAAAAATCTGTTTGGGTAATATACTTTATTCAACTTTATTGAAATACAGTTTATTCGGTTTTTTTTGAGTTTATTCTGCTTTGTGTGGAGGAGTCAAACGAGGAAGAAAAATTTGTCCAATCTTGGAAAACTTTAAAGTTATATTTGTTTTAATTTTTCCGGGCGTAAAAAGGGTTTACCCCAAAGGGGTCGTGACTAATCAAAAAATTTTTTGACTAAAAAAAAAAATGATCATATTTATTGATTCTTTTTCTGGGCTTTATGACCCCTACACAAATAACCCGCACATTAAAAAAAGAGGGAAGGGTTTCGACGGGCGTTTTTGGTCCGCTTGGACCATTTTTCAAAGCCACACTGTTTTAATTAGACCCCATGTGCAACTTTTTGGGTATCTTTATCGAGGGAAACGTTTCTCCCCCACAGTTGGGTTCATCAGTCCCTACAAAGGAAAAAACTTTATAGGGTGATGGACCCGACCAAAAACGCTCAAAGTTGAGGGATGATTACCTTTAATTTTTCCTCCTTTTTCCCTTTAAATTTTTTTTTCCCCTTTTATAGATGATGAAGCCCCTGTGTGGCCCAAAAAGTTTCCTCAAATAAAAAATCCCCAAAAGTTGGGGAAAAGTGTCCCAATTCAAAAACATGTGGTTTTTCTGAACCATTCATTACAAAAACCAAAACTGGGCCAAGTGGACCCAAAGGGCGGTAAACTTCCTCTCTTTTATGTGCGGTTATTTGGGGTTTCGTTCCAGTCACTGTTTTGTGTTTTTTTTGTTATCAAAAAACCCCTATATGTACGTAAACTGATTGGGCAGCGATAAAGAATTTCCCATTTTCCACCAATTTCCAGTGTAAAGGGCGGGGCCCTCACGATGGGTTTTCCTTTATTTTCCTTATTTTTTTGGGACTCAGTATCTAACTGTTTTTTTCCTTGGCTGTTTTCTCCCCTTTGGGAAAAAAAATTAAAATACACCAGAATGAAAAACTTATATTTTCTATTTGCACAAATTAAAAATTGTTTTTTGGTTTAAAAAGGGGATCGACATCAATTGTTTTTTAAATTGTTGAAACAAGGTATCAATTACCTCATTTCGCTTGTCATACGAGTGTGCAAATGTAGGATTAATTTCTTAAATAGTCAGAGACCATCTTGCATTAATATTGGTAGATTTTATCAAATAACTCCTCCGAACTAATTATTCATGGAACAATTAATTACACATGGTATCGCCAACAGACTGCATAATAATAATAGTAATAATAATATTATTATTTTTATTTCTACTAGTACAAGGTATACAGACCATAGCTGACATCATTGACATACTACTACATAGAAAGCCCTTTGTTATGCTGAGAATTTCGGGAAAATTAAGCGAGTTTTCTCCCATGATGCGACCCACACCAGTCCACTAACACCCAGCTACCGGGGACCTCAGTGTGTGAGCTGAGTGCACTAGTTACCAAACTACGGGACAAATAATACCGGTGACTCACATGTACCTAATTGCTTACATATCATCAAAGTAATTGCCTATTCGTTATTACCAACTTCAACCTTAACTACTATCATGAGTGTTCCTTAGATTCGCTAATCAATCAGTTTATAGTAAATAGTCAACTAACCAGTCACGAACCTAATATTACTTACTCACAGCCTCGCTCTTCACTCACTTGATAATCACTCACATTCGCTGAAAACAAACTCGGTTATTACTAATACTTATTATTCAATAATTTGATAATTACTAAGATAGGATCGACAAACCTTAAATGCTTTCTCCACTTCAACAAGTTACCACCATTTCCCCAAAAAGGCTTTTAACCTATGGAGTACTATCATATTCCGAAGCTTAATGAGTAACATTTTCAGACGCCTTATCAGTTACACTTTAAGGATGTAAGAATAAATGATCATCATAGCAAAAGCTGTGCAAATACGCTTTAAAAGATTGGACCTGTTGTTGGGTAAATTAGCAGATTGCAACTTGATGAAAATTTTTAAGTGTCCATTCTTTTAAAGTTGAAATAAAAAAGTATGTCACAGAATCATGAGGGGTTACGACTGCTCAGAATAAAGTAGCTGCCATTAATTTTTTTTCAAAAGCCATAGACAGCCGAAGCCTAAAGATCATATGTGGAATTAGCAAGATTGTACACATCCTTCATTGTCCTGTTTTATATATATATATTGCAGCTTTCTGACATTCTCTAAGGAAGAATGTTCTTCCAAGTGGACCATCAGTTAAGAAAAGGCATTCTAAACAGTCAATAGAAATATAACTTCTACTTGTAATCTTGTATTCCGTGAAACTGAGAACCTTCCTGTGACAATAGATGCCATTGTTGCTAGGAGAGGTATAGTCCCAGTTCAAAAGCCATGGAAATTAAAATCCCAAAGCATTCGCTGACAATGCAACGACAGATGATGAGAAGAACTGTATTGGAACTGGACAGAAAGCGTTAAATATAGACATTAAAGCAATTCTAAAACAAGATATACCTGAATCCAGTACATAAACTGACCTAACATGTCCTTTTCTTCTAAATAGTTCAAATATAGGCAATTGTCGGTTAGGATGGCAAGATGGTCTCTGTTAAGTAGAAGGACACAAATACAACTAATGTAACCTTTTACTGTGGCAACGTTTCGCTCTACAGGAGCTTTGTCAAGCCGTTACGAACAATACATGGACACTGAGGATATATATAGGCTTTGAGTGAGGGGTAGTACAAGTAGACGTAGTAGTAGTAGTTATACCTGTGGTACAACTGGTACATGAGAAAGATTACAAAAGCTATGGCTTGGGTAGCATAAAAAAAAATAGGTTGGGCAAATGTATATGGATGGATTTGAGAAGACATTTGTGTCCTTTTACCTAACATGTTGTCGGTAATTCTACCAATATTAATGCAAGATGGTCTCTGACTATTTAAGAAATTAATCCTACATTTGCACACTCGTATGACAAGCGAAATGAGGTCATTGATACCTTGTTTCAACAAGTTAAAACAATTGATGTCGATCCCCATTTTACCAGAACAAGTGTTTAGTGTGCTAATAGAAAATATCAGATTCATTCTGGTGTAGTTAAGTTTCTTATCCAAGGAGAAAACAGCCAAGGAGATAAACAGTTAGATACTGAGTCCCAAAAAAATAAGGAAAATGAGGTAAACATCGTGATGGCCGACCTACACTGGAAATTGGTGGCAATAGTATTCATATCGCTGTCAATCAGATTACGTACATATAGAGGTTTTGATAACAAATAAAAACACAATACAGTGACTGGAACGATACACAAATAACTCGCACATAAAAGAGAGAAGCTTACGACGACGTTTCGGTCCGACTTGGACCAGTGTGGCTTTGTAGATGAATGGTTCAGAGAACCGACATGTTGTTGAATTAGGACACATGTGCAACTCTTGGGTATCTTTATTGGGAAACGTTTCGCCACACAGTGGCTTCATCAGTCTATACAAAGGAGAAACTTGAAGATCAGGAGGAGAATGAGGTAATCAGTCCCTCAACCTTGAGTCGATGTGGTCAGTCCATCAGTCTATCAAGTTTCTCCTTTGTATGGACTGATGAAGCCACTGTGTGGAGAAACGTTTCCTCGATAAAGATACCAAGAATTGCACATGTGTCTAATTCAACAGTGTGGCTTTGTAAATGGTCCAAGTCGGACCGAAACGTCGTCGTAAGCTTCTCTCTTTTATGTGCGGGTTATTTGTGTAGTGATCATAGAGACAGAAAAAGAATCAATGAAGATATGATCATTTCTTTTTTCTGTCAGGTAATTTTTGAGTAGTCACAGATCCCTTGGTAAAGCCTTTTAGTCTGGCAAATTAGATCTAATATAACTTGTAAAGTTTCAATGATTGAGACTAATTTCTTCCTCGCTGACTCCTCCACACAAAGCAGAATCACTCGAATAAAACCGAATAAACTGTATTGTCAATAAAGTTGAATAAAGTATATTATCAAACAGATTTTCATTTCCTGCGTATAAAGTTTCTCGGGTTGTGTAATATGCCTTAATTCTTGCCTTTTTTGACGTTATTTCATATACGTTAACATTTAAAATCTCAAAATTTTTTATTCCCCATTTTCCTTTTTTTCCGTTTGTTTTAATTTGGCTAGTATGTAATCCAACAATCGTTCAAATGATAAACAGTTTGAAAAGTCAGTAGAACCCTGCTAGTCTGTAAAAAAAAAATTCTCCTATTCTTATTAACTTCTCAGCAACGCCTCACAAAATCGTATTAACAGGATTGTAAACAAATCACTGGATGTGAGTTTTACGACTAACTAAAAATGGCTACAATCTTCACCAATTCCCGGATTTCTCTCAGCAATTTTTTATATAATCTTATATTTACGTCCCCTCTTCGACCAAAATTCTTTTCTAATTAGTATATTCTTGTAGTTTTCGATTTCTCTAGGTCCTCTTTTTTTAACATTTTCTTCCATGTGTTTAATCTGTGTAAATGTTGTTATCACCTATTTGTGTTTATCGCTTTAATTTTTTTTCCAAATAGGCTTCATTCCATTACATTCTCTTGGCATAATTATTTGAGTTTTTGCCAATAACTTGAAACTATTTGCAATCTTCTTATTTTATTTTCTTGACTAATATTTGTTTTAACATAAAATTTTCTATGGAGAACTGGGGCATATTTATTGTGGTAACGTTACGCTAATCAATGTCATTATCATTCCAGTACAGATAATAATTAATGATGGTGGTAGATGTGAAGTAGTGGTTTAAGATGATCAGTCTCTCAGCCTTGAATCTCAAATATAAGCCCAAGGACAGAAATGAATATTGGGGACAGTTGAGGGACAGTAGTTTGGAGACAGTGTGACAGGAGAGTCGACTCTACTAGAAGCAGTAGATCATGTCAATAGGATAGGCTAGTTTTGTAGAAGAATTAGCTATATCTAAGTTCCAAAAGGAAGTTATAGTATTGCTATACAAAACCAACAAATTAATGAACAAAACACATGTGCAACACTTGGGTATCATAATTGGTACGACGTATCGCTACCCAGTGGCATTATCGATCTAATACACAGAATATTTTCTGGAGATGATGAAAGAGATGAACATGTAGTTACAGGTGATCAGTCCAGCACCTTTGGTAAAATAGATACCCAGTGATGGCGACTTACACGAGGCATGTTGGGCAGTTGGGCAGAGCATATTAGTGGAAGTAGGTCATGCTGAATAGTTAGATTCTAAGCTGTTGTGTCAGACAAATACATAAGTGGTACACAAAACTGACAAGTAAATGAGTATGACACAGGTGCAACACTTGGGTATCTTTATTGTGGAGACGTTTATCCAATTGTTTACTTCATCAGTCCAGTAAAGATAAATTTTGTGTTGCGTTTCATTCGTATTTGTTCATTCATGTACCATAATATATTCTTTTACCACTACCACTTGCTGTGTCTTTGTGTGTGTGTCAGGTTTGCCAGGTGCCCATATGCTGCAGCAGTTATTTGGTTGATGTGCGCCTCAGGATATGTGCTCGGTATTATACTCACCCTAAGATCCTTTCCCTTTAGTGAGGTTTGCAGTCTTTGGCCTCCTAGCCTCCACTCTGTCTACGTTCTTCTTTGCCCTTCCTGAATCTTCATGACTTTACATTTGATGGGGTTAAATTCGAGGAGCCAGTCACTGGACCAGGCTTGCAACTTGTCCACTGTCTCTTTGTAGTCCTGCCTGATCCTAACTTCACATCATCTGCAAACAGGGACACTTCTGATTCTATTTCCTCCATCATGTCATTCACATATGCCAAAAATAACAATGATCGTAATATTGACCCCTGTGGAAGCCCGCTCGTCACAGGTGCCCACTCTGATACCTCATCACGTACCATTAATCGTTGTTGCCTCACTGTCAGGTATTTTCTGATGCCTTGCAGTGCCCTTCCTGTAATGTGTGAATAATCCTCTATCTTTTGCACTAATCTCTTTTGAGGAACTTGGTCGAAGGCCTTCTTGCAGTCCAGGAAAATGCAATCTACCCACCCCTCTCTTTCGTGTCTTGCTTCGACTACCTTGTCATAAAATTCTACTAGGTTTGTGACAGGATTTTTTTCCTCTGAATCCGTGCTGGTTGTGGTTTATAAGCTTGCTTCGTTCTAGATCCCCTACAACCCTCCTCCTTATAATCTTCTCCATGACTTTGCATACTATACATGCCATTGACACTGGTCTGTAGTTTGTACCTTGTCTCTGTCTCCTTTATAAAAAAATGGGGACTACATTTGCCGTCTTCCATACCTCAGGTAGTTGCCCGGTTTCAGTGGATGAGTTGATAATTGTTCTTACTGACATACATAGCGTCTCTGCTCCCTTTCTAAGGACCCACGGAGAGATGTCCAGTTCCACCCCCTTTGAGGTATCAGGTTCACTTAGCAGCTCCTTCACCTCTTCCCTGGTTGGTAAATTCCTTGTTGGTGTACCCCCCACCCCCCTAGTCTGACTTCCTGGAGTTCTTTCTATCTCCACTGCAAATATTTCCTCAAATCTAATGTTGAGCTCCTCACATACTTCTTGGTCGTTTTTTGTGAGCTCTCCACCTTCCTTACTCGGCCTGATTACCTGGTCCTTGACTGTTGTTTTCCTCCTGATGTCGCTATACTACAGCTTCGGGTCAGACTTGACTTTCGATGCATTGTCGTTTTCGTACAATCGCTGGGCCTCCCTCCGTATCTGAGCATCCTCGTTACTGGCTCTTCGACTGATCTCTTTATTTTCCTGGGTACTTTGTCTTCTGTACTTTTTTCATTCTGTAGTGCACTTAGTTTTAGCCTCCTTTACCTTTGGTTAAACTAAAGGCTCGTTCTGGTCTTCGCATTATTTCTGTTGCCGTTTTGAGCCATCCTCTCCTCTATTTCGTTTACTGATTTTCCTACCAGTTCTCTTTCGCACTGAACCTCCTGCAGGAAGTTCCTCATGCCTGTGTAGTCTCCCCTTTGTAGTTTGGCTTTGCCCATCCTATTCCTGTTACCCTGTCTACTCGTAACTGTACTATGAATTCAAAGTTCAGAATCACGTGATCAGTAGCTCCGCAGGGCCTTCCATACGTGATGTCCTCGATGTCCGAGCTACTCAGGGTGAATACGAGGTCCAGTCTTGCTGGTTCATCCTCACCTCTCTCTCTCTCTCTCTCTCTCTCTGGTAGTGTCCCTAGCATGTTGAAGCATAAGCTTTCCCAGTATCACATCCTTCATCTCGGCTCTCCATGTTTCGGGACCCCCGTGTGGCTACAGGTTTTCCCAGTCGATCTCCTTGTGATTGAAATAACACTTAACTAGTAAATTTTCTCTACCCGTGTGAGCTCTTCTTCCCACCTCAGCTAGTGTGTCCACCATTGCTCTGTTGCTCTCTTCATATTCTTCTCTTGGCCTCCTGCAGTTCTGTAGAGGGTTGTACATCACTGCAATGACTACTTTACGCGTATATTATGTTGTGTGTGTTAGTTACCATTTTGTCCTAGGCACATGTCATGTGTGAGCATGTATGTGTGTGTCTGTGTGCCTGCGTGTGTGGTTGTTATGCACACGTATGTTTGTGTGCGCGCGCTTGTGCGTACGTATGTGCGCACACACACACACACACACACACACACACACACACACACACACACACGGAACGAAACGGAACAAGATTATAAACGACAACCAGCACGGATTCGTGGAAGGGAAATCCTGTGTCGCAAACCTGGAGATTTATGACAAGGTAATAGAAGTAAGACACGAGAGAGAGGGGTGGGTTGATTGCATTTTCCTGGACTGCAGGAAGGCCGTAGACACATTTCCTTACAAGAGATTAGTGCAGAAGCTGGAGGATCAGGCGCATGTAACAGGAAGTTCACTGCAGTGGATCAGGGAATACCTGACAGGGAGGCAACAGCGAGTCATGGAACGTGATGAGGTATCACAGTGGCAGCCTGTGACGAGCGGGGGTCCCACAGGGATCAATCCTAGGACCAGTGCTATTTTTTATATATATGAATGACATGATGGAAGGGATAGACTCTGAAGTGTCCCTGTTCGCAGATGATGCGAAGTTAATGAGAAGGATTAAATCGGATGAGGATCAGGCAGGACTACAGAGAGACCTGGACAGGCTGGACACGTGGTTTAGCAACTGGCTTCTCGAATTCAACCCTGCCAAATGCATAGTCATGTATATTGGGGAAGGGCAAAGAAGACTGCAGACAGAGTATAGGCTAGGTGGACATTGGCTGCAAACCTCATTGAATTAGAAAGATCTTGGGGTGACCATAACACCGAGCACGTCTCCGGAGGCACACATCAACCAGATAACTGCTGCAGCATATGGGCGCCTGGCGAACCTGAGAATAGCGTTCCGATACATTAGTAAGGAATCGTTCAAGACACTGTACACTGTGTATGTCAGGCCCATACTGGAGTATGCAGCACCAGTTTGGAACCCACACCTCGTCAAGCACGTCAAGAAAGTAGAGAAAGTGCAAAGGTTTGCAACAAGGCTAGTTCTTGAGCTCAGGGGAATGTACTACGAAGGAAGGTCGAGGGAAATCGGCCTGACGACTCTGGAGGACAGGAGGGTCAGGGGAGACATGATAACAATATACAAAATACTGCGTAGAATAGACAAGGTGGACAGAGACAGGATGTTCCAAAGAGGGGAAACAGAAACAAAGGGTCACAATGGGAAGCTGAAGACTCAGACGAGTCACAGGGATGTTAGGAAGTACTTCTTCAGTCACAGAGTCGTCAGGAAGCGGAATAGCCTAGCAAGTGATGCAGTGGAGGCAGGAACCATACATAGCTTTAAGACAAGGTATGACAAAACTCAGGAAGCAGAGAGAGAAGGAACCTAGTAGCGATTATTGAAAAGGCGGGGCCAGGAGCTGAGTCCCTACCCCTACAACCACAATTAGGTGAGTACACACACACACACACACACACAAACACACACACACACACACACACACACACACACACACACACACATCCACAAATTAGGTGAACAAATAGGTGAGTACAAACATACACATCCCCGGGAAAGGGAAATGACTTATAATTTGCACCCAAACATGGTGCAGGGAGGGGAAATCCTGTTTTCACAAACCTACTGGACTCTGTGACGGGGTTTGACAGCAGGAGACAAAAAGAGAGGGGTGGGTAGTTTGCATTTTTTGGACTGTAAGAAGGCTTTTTGACACAGTTCCACACAAGAGATTAATGAAAAAAAAACTGGGGGGCCCAAAGCAGGGAAAAAACGGGGAATGCCCAAACCAGGGGATCGGGGAATACCTGTAAAGGGAAAAGCGCGAGCCCAGGGACGTGGCGAGGGGGGCAGATGGGCGCCTGTGCCGAGGGGTTCCAGGGGGGTCGGCCCCCAAACCGTGCTGTTTCTTGTATTTGTGAACGACAGGGACTAAAGGAATAGCCCTCCAAAGTGCCCAAATTTTTGCAGTTTATTGAAGGTGAAGAAGAATTAAATTCGGACGAGGCCCCCAGGCAAACAAAAAGGGGAATCTGGACAGGTTGTAGGCCGGGTAAAAAAACCCCTGGCTCCGGGAGTTCTCCCAAAAACCAAGTGAAAAGTCATGAAGATTGGGGGGGGGCAAGAAGGCCCCCAGAGGGAGTACGGGCCCTGGGGGGCCAGAACTAAAAATCTCACTCAAGGAAAGAGATCGGGGGTGAGTAAACACCAAGAAAACCCTTTTTCCTCCTGGGGACGCAACATCAACCAAATAACTGCAAAGCATGGGGGCCCGCGTAACAAACCTAAGAACAGATTCCCCCAAATCTTAATTAAAAACGTTCATGGTCCTGTCACTGTGTACTTTAAGGGGGCACATATTTAGTAGGGGGACTATTTTTGGGGAACCCACACCTAGCCAAACACGTAAAAAAAACTAAAAAAAAGTGCAAGGGTTTTTGAAACCAAGACTTTTTCCCAAAGAGCTAAGGGGAAATGTCCTACGAGGGGGGTTTAAAAGGAAATCGACCTGACGCCCACTGGGGGAAACGGGAGAAAAAGGGGGGCCACAGGGACAATGACAAAATAAAATACTGAGGGGAAATTTGACAAGGAGGACAGAGACAAATGTTCCAGAAAAGGGACACTGGAAAAAGGGGGACACTTTTTGGAATTGAATAATCAGAGGAACACGGGGAAAGTTGGGAAGTATTTTTTCAGTTAACACAGTAGTCAAAAGTACATATTTTGGGGAAGTGTTTGTAGGGGAGGCAGGATCCATAAAAGCTTTAAGAAGAGGAATGTTTAAATTTCAGGGTGCAGTAGATGCCCCCCGTATTGGCCAGTGAAGGGGCGGGGGCAAGGAGCTTTTTACTCGTCCCCTGCAACAACAACAGGTTGGTACAACTGGGTGATTAAAACACACAAAAGCACACACACCTACCCATACTCAAACACACACACATACATACAAAACACATACACACACATACGGGGCTAGGAGCTTTTAAACGACCCCTGAAAACCCACGACTGGGTTAGAAACAAAAACGCACACACACCCCCCAACACACACACACAACACACACACAAAACCCATACTCAAACATATACTAGCCCAAAACTAAGGGAATATTTTCACACAAAAAAAACTAACCAAAAGGGGCCTTTAAAAATAGACGAACCATGGAAAAACCAGGGGCCCCCGTACTCAGTTACTTCATAAGGAAAATTTCAGAGTAAAGTGACTAGGGGGGACGGGAAAACGGAAATTTTTTTAATTTTAAAAATACATTTTAACTACAAGAAGACTTCTTCATTTCAAGACATTAATAAAAAAATTAAAGTGTGTGAGGTAATTTTCCATAAAAAATTTTTATAAAATTGGGCGGTGATTGGGGTCCGAGGGGCCCAAAGAGTATCTCGAATTCCGCCCCACAGCGAAGTGAGAAAAGGGACAAAAGGTTGAACTCGACTGATCGAGTTTAAAAAAAAAATTTAAAGACACACAGAAAGACCCCAAGGGAAAGCCAGACTTAGGAATGCCAGTACCAGAATCTCGACTTAAGAAAAAAAAAAAACTCGAGAGTCAAAAACTGACATTTGGGGCTGGAAGTCTTTTAACTAATGCTGAAAATTCCCCAAAAAACCGAAACAAACAGTTTTAATCCTAGGGGAAAAAAAAGGCAAATACGAAGCTGTGGAATTTTTAATAAAAGAAGGAAATTCATTAAAAACATAAATTGGCAAACCCTGTTAAAATAGCTTCTAACATTAAGTACCTACTGCCCTTGGTTGTTTTTATTTTAAATTTTTTAAAACAACACACCGATGAACGATAAAACTAGAGATTTCCACAATCAAAACTCTTGTTACCCCTTCATGAAACCAGACAACCACGAGAGATTATAACGACATCTTCCCTTAATCTAAAACAAAGACTTTATTCGACAAAAACTTTTTAATTTTAAAAAAAAATTTGTTTTGTTTCTAACATTTTGCATGAAAAATTTTAAAAAGGAAAAATTTTCCCCCCTAAATTAGGAGTCCAGCTGTGTGTGGGTGTGTTTTGTGTGGTTTGGTACCCCAAATTACCAAATTTATAGTCACTTTTTGGGGTTTCGGGGGGCAAGCCCTTTGCTTCGGGGCCTCGCCTTTTTCGCTAGCCGTTACAAGATTAAAACCCTTTCCAAGAGCCTTACCGTATTTCCCCCAAACCCAAAAAATGAGGATCATGCCCCCCCAAACTTTCGGTCCCCCAGTTTGGGCCCTTTTTCCTGAAAAACTCAAGACTGAAGAATTATTTTCCTAAAATCTCTAAGGCTCATTGGTTAAAAACTTCCATTGTGTCCCTTTTTTCGGTGCCCCAATCTCTAAAAACCATTCGGCCCTGTGCACCTTGTAATTCACTTTCAGTTTTTTATACGTCTTACCATGCCCCCCCCCAAAATCCCTTCCCCCCCTTTTTTGACATCAGGTTGATTTCCCTTAGGCCTCTTCTCATAGGATACCCCCCCTTTGGGCCCCGGGAACAAAGCCCCTTGTTGCAAACTTTTGCTCTTTATACATTTTCATGACCGGTGTTTTACCACGGGTGGTGAAAAAACCCCAAATTAGGTGCCTGACTTTACAAAATGTACGGTGCCCGTGAATGAACCCTTTACTTAAATTTCGAAACACTATTTTTGGGGTTTGCGGGCCCCCATGTATTTGAAACACCCATTTGAAGTGCCCTTTTTAGACGTGTCCGGGGGATCCCACCCCCAAGACCCTTTCCCTTAAAGTGATTCTTGCAGTCTTTGATCCTTCGGGTTGCATTTCGTCTACGGTCTTTTTTGCCCTTTTTCCCAAGTTTAAATGGTTTCCCTTTTAAACGGGGGTTAAATCGCATTTGTTGGACTGGGCCCTTGCACCTTTCCCAAACCCCCCTTCTAATTCACCTAATCCTCTTTGCTTGAAATTTTCCCATAGTTTCATCCCAGTCTGCAACAGGGAACCCTGAATCTGCCCCTTCCATAGTCTTAAATTTATACAAAAAACAGCCCGGACTTAGAACTAAACCTTGTGGAACCCCGCACTTTCGCATTGCGCCCCCTCGGGAAACTTCGTCACATACCAACACCGCCCTTTTCCTTACTGTAAGGTAGTCTTTGACCCATTCCCAGTAGTTTCCTTGCAATTCCTGCCGGGCCCCTTTTAATTTTTCCCAAAACCAAATCCCCTTGTTTTGAAACTTTTGTAAAATCCTTTTTTAAGGCAAAAGAAGATGCATTTTACACACCCACTCTCCTCCTCCTTACATCTTTCCCTTTGGCAAAGAACTCCAGTCTTTTGTAAAGGCAGGTTTTCCTTTCTCTGAAGCCCGCATTTTTTCCATTTATGAGTCTGCTCCTTTTTTTTTAGAAGATGTGCCTTTGTCAGCGACACTGATCTGATTTTTAAGGTAAGCCTTTCTTTTGGCCCCTTAAAATTTGGGACAACTTTGGGCTAACTTGCACACCTCAGGCAGTTTTCCTCTTTTTCGATAGTTTTTATAAAAGGCTTTTGTTAGCGGAACACCCGTGCATCTCTCCCTCTCTCAGGACAAAAAAAAGGGGATGAAACCGGGGCCCCCCCACCTTTTAGGGGGTCCTAGTTCATCTAGCATTTTCGTCACATCCTCGCATTTTTTGGCTTTGTGTCCAGCACCTCGTGTGCACCCTGCCAGCCTCTCTGTTTCCACGGGGAAAACCTCCCTTTTACTCCCCCCCCCCTTCCTAAAGCCTAAATTTCCAAAGTCCTAGATAATTGTTTTCCGCTAAATGGGGAAAAATAACAACTCGGGCCCAGTTTTTTTTTCCTTTATGCAGGGCCATTCCATATTCCCTTCCCCTTGGGCCCTCTCCCCTTTATTAAATGAAAATTTTCTTTTCCGGTTTTTTTGGCTCAACCTTTTTTTTCTGAGCCCTTCCTTCTATACATTTTCCATGCCCAAAGCACAGGGGGTTTTGGTTTTTTTAAAACCTTTGGGGTCAAACTGGGCTCGGGTTCTTCCCTTTGTTTCTGCTACCCCTTTGGGGGTAAAGAACCCCTCCTTTGTTTCCCCCTGCTTTTTGGGTCATGTTTTTCCATGATTTCATTTACTGCCCTTTCCCTCTAGTTCCTTTTGGGACTTGCAACTCATGCAGGGAATTTGCTCATATTTGGTGTACCCCTTTTTTGGGGGGAAGTTTGTTTTTTCCCTTCCTTTCTCTTGCGGCTTACTCTCCACTTTTAAACCTGTATACAAGGACCACATTCCACTAGAACTGAGGGGCCTTTAAATAGGTGAAAACCCCCTTCCCTTTTTAATTTTTTCAAGATGGTCGAGCCTTTGGGCTGGAGGCTGATGGGGGGCCCCCTATAAGGGTTTTGGGTCCTTAAAAATTTTCCAGAAACTGTCCCCAAACATCTTGGGCCCCCCCAGGTTCGGGTCCTCCATGTGGCTCCAGGTTTTGCCAGCCCCTATCTCCTTGTGCTTGAAATCGCCCAGATGTTTAACTTTTTGGGTTTTTTTTCTAAAGCATATCAATTTAAATTTTTTTTTTCATCGTACACTTGGTCTCCTGCTTTTCAGGGGGGGTTTTACACACTATCACTTTTTTTTGAACCACAGCTAAAGTGTTCCTGTATTTACTTCTATTTCTTCCATTCTTTCCATCTCCTAAAAACCAATTTAGTTTTTGGATGAACAGAGCAACTTCTCCTCCCCCCCCCCCCCCATCCCTATCTTTCCTAAAGGATCTGATATTCAGTCGGAAAAAACCCATCTTTATCCTCGGGGAGGCTTTTTGTCTGTAGGCAAAGCTGGGGGGGGGATCCCCTTAAGATAAGTTTTTTCCCCACTCCTTATTTGAATTCCACTTTGAAATTGGTGCACCATGCCTCCATCCCCCTTTCAGTTACTGTATTTTGGGGGGTGGGGGGGGGGTTGGTTCATTTTGGGAGGTGGGAAGGGCGGGACGGAATTTTAAATGGAAGTTTTTGCTGTGTTTGGTCCTTATTATTCTGGGGGGATGGCACTGTGGAGGGGGGTTTTTTCGGGTTTTTGGGTGTTTGGTTTTATAGTTTATAGTTTTTTAAGGGGTTCTGTGCCCATTTGTTTTTTGGGAATTTACGAGGCTGACTTTCCTGTTTTGTCGATCCCTGCCCTGTCTCTTTTTAAATTCCCACTTGCGTCTTCTTACCCTCACTCTTTTTTATTCCCATTCTTTTTTCGCATTCTGAAAAGGTCGAAGAACACTCATTGAAAATTTTCGGGGAAACCCCATTAGCATTTTTTTTCTGTTAAACATCTTTTTCCCATACCACCTGCTTGAATAGAAAATTTTAACGGGCTGTTATTTTTTTTTTTCAATCCCCTCCAATTTTCTAAAAATATGTCAGCGGGAAACACGTCCTTATCTCCCTGTTATTATAAGGGGGGGAAACACAACCCTCTTTTTTTCTCCCCTGTCATTTTTTTAAATTCCTGAACCCAAATTTTAATAATTAGTAACATCTCCCTCCCCCCATCCCCCTATTTTTTCCCCCCAAAACCTTTTTAAAAATAAAGCACCTCTTTTTTCCCTTATCATTTTCCAAAACACCTGGGGGCCCCTGAATACTTCTGCAAAGGACTCCTTTGTTTTTTTCCCCGTCCTTCATTTACCAACCGCCCCACGATATTCTTGTTCCCAAAATTTACTACCATTTATCTTTTTCTTAATACCCCTTCTTCAGAAATTTTCCAATTCCTCCTCCGGGCCTTATCGTTGTTTCACAGCTATAGCGCTTAACCCCCACTTCTTTCTCTCTCCCCGATATCTCCTCCAACACTGTATTTCAAGACTCATTTAGCTTATTTCCCCACTTTTGTTCCACGTGCTCTTTAAACCTTTTTTGTCCATGCTTCCCTTTTCAGACATTCCCCCCTTAAATTTACTTGCCCCTCATCCTATTTTTTGGGTTTCTTTTTTTTTAAATTTTTAGGAATTTTCACTAGTTTTTGAATCTATAAAATTTAAGTGCCGATTGTGTGTGTGGGGTTGTTTTGGGGTGGGTTTTTGGGGTTTTTTTTTTATGTTTTTGTGTGTTGTTTTTTGTGTGTGTTTGTGTGAGTGGTTTTTTGTGTGTGGGTTTTGTGTGGGGTTTTTGTGTGGGGTGTTGTTTGTGTGTGATTGTCTTTGTGATGGTTTTTGTGTTTGTGTGTGTTGTTGTGTGTTAGTGTGGGGTTTCGGGTTTTGTTTTGTGTTGTGGTTTGTGTGTGTGGTGTGTGTGTGTGTGTGGTGGTTAAAAGTGGTGTGTGTGTGTGGTGTGTGTGTTGTGTGGTGTGTGTGGTGGGGGGGGGGGGGGGGTTTGTGTTTTTTGTGAAATGTTTGTGTGTGGTTGCGGTGTGTTTGTGTGTTTTGTGTTTTATGTGTGTGGTGCACTTTTTGGTTTTTAGGGTCGAGTCATAGCTCCTGGGGTGTATGGTGTGTTTTTGTTGTGGTGTGTGTGTTTGTGGTTTTCTGTGTGTGGGGTGTGTGTTTTTTGGTTTGTGTGTATTAAAATATATGTGTGGTGTGTGTGTGTGGGGTGTGTGTTTGTGGTGGGTGTGTGTGGGGTACTCCCCCTAGTTTACTCACCTAGTTGATTGCGGGGGTTTGAGTCCGAGGGTCCGGGGCCCCCCCTCTTTACTGACCCCACTAGGTTTTCCCCCTCCCCGACCGTGAGCTTTAAACATCCCCTCTTAAAACTATGTTTGGGTCCTGCCTCCACTACATCGCCCTTTCCCCAAAAAATTTCCCCTTACTGACTACTCTGTGGGGGAAGAAATACTTCCTAACATCCCCGTGATTTTATCTGTTTCCCTTTAAACTTTTCCCAAATGTGTCCCCCTTTTTACCCGGTGTCCAATCTCTGGAACATCCTGTCCCTTTTTCCACCTTGTCAAATTTCCCCCCAGTAAATTTTATGTCGTTACATGTCCCCCCCCCATCTTCCTGTCCCCCAGTGTCCCCAGGTTTAAATTTTTTTAAAACCCCTCTCCTCGTAGGACCCTACCTCTTTGCTCCCGGGGGTATCTTGTTTCAAACCTTTGCACTTTCCCCTAGTTTTCTTTTCCGTCTTGGGAGGTGTGGGTTCCAAAATGGGGCCGCAAACTCCAATAAAAAGGGCCCAACGTAACGGTGTAAAAGGGGGCCTGAAAGATTCCTTATTAAGATGTCCCGGGAAAGCTTTTTAGAGGTTTGCTAGGCGCCCATATCCCGCAAGGGATTATTTGGGTTTATGGCGCTTCCCCGGGGAAAGTGGGCCCGGTGTTATACTCACCCCCAAAAATCTTTTTCCTTGAGTGGGTTTGTATTTTCTGACCCCCTAGAAATGTTTAAATTTCCGTCCCCGCGGCCCTTCCCTTTTCCCTTCCCCCAAACTTTATGCCTTTTTCACTTTTTGGGATTTTAACTCCAACCAATTGCGGGACCCGGCTGCAGCCTTCCCCAAACCCTTTGGTAGTTTTTGCCTGGTCTTTGAATGAGTGTATTCTTCTCATCAACTTCACTTTATCGCAAACAGGGGAAACCTCAGAAAATCCCATTCCTTCCGGTTTATGTCGTTCACAAATATCAGAAACCACGGTCCTAGGGGTGACCCCTGCGGACCACCGCGGTCCCCAGGTGCCCACTCTGACACCTCGCCACTACCATGCTCCCTGCTGCTTTTCCCGACAAGTAAATTTCCCCATCCATTTTAGTGCCTTCCCGTTATCCCGCTGGTCCTCCAGTTTTTTTGGGGACCAATTTTCTTGTGTGGAAAATTTTGTCAAACGCCTTCTTTTCAGTTTGGTGTGTGTGCGTGTGTTTTTGTGGGGTTTTTGTGTAATGTGTGGGGTTGCCTTTTGTTGTAGAGGTTTGAATTTATTTGCTCCTGGTTAAAGTAAGGGGGTGTGTTTTTTATGAGAGTATTTTGGGGTATGAGTGGTTTACCTGTGTCTGTGGGTTTTTTTATTATGTGAATTAATATGTTATTTTTTTGGGGTGTTTTAGTGTGTTGTGTGGGGTGTAAAAAACCTAACTTAAATCACCTAAAATTTTGGTTTTCAGGGGTTTGACTCAGCTCCTGGCCCCCCTTTCTTCAAGAACGCTACAAGGGCCCCTTTTGCCCCATGAGCCTTTTAAAAACATCGTCCCCAAAGCTGTTATGGTTTCCTGCCTCCCCTGCGTCACTTGAAAAACTATTTTTCCCCTTTTTCCCGGGCTAAAAAATACTTCCTAACATCCACGTTTTAAAATCATCTGAGTCTTCAACCTTCCTTTATCTGTGGGCCCCCCTTTTCTTCCACCAGTCTAATTTTACTGGGGATTTTGTATGTTCCCTTTATCATTTTGTCCCAACCCTCCCCTTTAACCAGTGGGGTCCCTCAGGCCGATTTCCCTTAAACCCTTTCCCTTTGTAAAGGGCATTCCCCTTTTTTGCTTCCCGGAAAATAAAAATTTGGTTTGCAAACCTTTTTTCACTTTCTCTAATTTTTTAAAGTGCTTTACCCGGTTGGTTTTCCCAAAAAAATCTGCATACTCCGAAAGGGGGTTGACGTTTCACGGGATACAGTGAACAAAAAAAAAAGGAAAAAAATAAACCCACAGGTTATTAGGTAAGAAAAATATGGGAACAGTTAGGGATCTTATTTCGAGACGTTTTTGCCTACACAGTAGGCTTCTTCAGTCGATTTCAAAAAGTTTTAAAAGAAGCAAAGATACTTGAAGACGAAATTTTTTTAGTTCCCCTCCCCCCCTTGAAGTTTTGAGGTGGTCATCCCCCCAGCCTGGAGAACAGTATTTTTTTTCCATAAATCTGAAACAAAATGGAGTTGAAGGAAAATGATTTACCTTAATATACCCCTCAGGAGGTTTTAAAGAAGGGCCCCTAGTAGAAGTAAGAATTAGCTTTGGGAGTTTTGGTCCCTTTTCAAATCCAGCCCTTCTTTACTAGTAAAGTTGCCAAATTGATTTCGGTCTGTACCAAGATACCCTTGTGTTGCAGTGCCGACAGGGTGATGGGCTGATTACATATCTTTTAAATATCTTTGCCCTTTTAACAACTTTTCCGAATCGACTGAAGAAACCTACTTTGGAGGCGAAACAAAATTTTGAAAAAAAGATACCTAACTGTTGCATATGGGTCTTACCTAAACCCAAAGGTATACAGTGTCTTGAACATTCCTTACTGGGATCAAGCCTTTCTCAGGGTTTGCCAGGCGCCCATATGTTTCGGGAGTTTTCTGGTTGGGGAAAGGGTGCTTCCGGAACATGCCGGGGTTTTTTAAATCACCATAAGACTTTCTCCCTTACTGAGGTTTGCAGGCTTTGGCCACATAGCCTATACTCTGTCTGCGGGCTTCCCTTTTTCCTTTCCCCCCCTATTCCCTGCTTTGCATTTGCGGCGTTTAAATTCGAGAACCATTTTCTGGACCCCGGTGCCATCCTGTCCAGGTCTCTTTGGTCCTGCCTTCCTCAACTGATTTATTTCTCCTCACTTAAAACATCATCCGCGAGCAGGAAAATTCTGATCTATTCCGTTTGGGGTGGTTTTGTTTTTTAACCCTTTTGTCCTAAGGGACCCTGCCGATTAGATACTAGGCCTTTTTTTATAAGTGTGTGTTTTTGTGTATGCGTAAATTTCCTGTTTTTTGTGTGTACCACCTACTTGAGATTGCAGAGGTCCCAGTCCAAGCTCCTTGCCCCACTCTTTTGTGTGTTTTGTGTGTGTGTGGTTTGGGTGTGTGTGTGTGTGGGGTGTGTGTGTGGGTGGGGTGTGTGTGTTGTGTCGTGCGCATGTTTTGGGGTGGTGAAATCACCTAATTGTGGTTTTCAGGGGGCAAGTCAAACACCCATTAGTTTAGGGTTGTGTTTGTTATGTTGTGTGCTGTATGTAAGAATTTTGTGTAAAAGTTTCGGTGTGACCACCTATTTGTTTCTCACCTATTTGGGGGTTGCAGGGGTCGAGCACAGCTCCTGGCCCGCCCTTTCGCTGATTGCACAAAGGTCCCCCCCTCCCATCCCCTTTAGCTCCATCAAACCCCCCGCCTTAAAACTATAAAGGTTTCCCGCCTCCACTACGTCACTTTCTAGGCCCCAATTTTCCCCCCCCCCCCCCCCCCTGACAAATCTAAAACTGAAGAAATACTTTTCCCAACATCCCTTGATTTTATCTGAGTCTTTAACCCTTTCCCAAATTTTGACCTTTTTGTGTCTGTGTTCCCTTCCCCTGGAACTCCCTCTTTTTCCACCCTTTTCTATTTTCCGGCGCAGTATTTTAATGTCGTTATCATGTCTCCCTGACCCTCCCCGTCCCTCCAGTGTCTTCAGGGCCCATTTCCCTCAAACCTTTTTTTCGTAGGACAATCCCCTTAAACTCTGGGGAAAAGTCTTGGGGTTTCCCAAAACCCTTTGCACTTTTTTTTTTTTTTTTAATCCCCTTGACGTGCTTTTACTAGGGTGGATTCCAAACCCGGTGCGGGATACTCCAGTATGGGGCCCGACTAAAAACGTATACAGAGTCCTTTTAAAAGAAACCTTCCCGAGGGATAGGAACGCTACCGTAGGTTTGGCCCGGGGCCCTTAAACTGCAGCATTATCTTATTGAGGCGCCTCAGGAAAATATGCCGGGGTTATACTCACCCCCCCCGATCTTTTTCCTTGAGTGAGGGTTTTCCCGTCTTTGGCCCCTCTATACTATATTGTTCTGCTGTCTTCCTTTTCCCTTCCCCCCAAAAATTTATGACTTTGCTTTGGCAGGGGGTTAAAATTTAAGGAGCCAGTTGGTGGACCCCGGGGTTGTAGCCTGTCCCGGCTCTTTGTGGGCCCCGCCTGAAACCCCATCCGATTTTATTCTCATTAACTTCGCAAACATCGCAAAAAAGGGCACTTTTGAGTCCCATCCCTTCCTTAAATTTGTTCACATATACCAAGAAAAGCACAGGCCCTAGGGCAGAACCCCCCGTGGAACCCCGCTTGTCACAGGGGCCCACTCCCGACACCCAGTCGCGTACCCTGACCGTTGTTGCCTCCCTGTCGGTATTTTCTGATCCATTGCAGTGCCTTTACTGTTATGGGGTGCCCGATCCTGATCCTTTCGTAACCTCTTGTGAGGAAAAGTTTCGAAAAGGGCCTTTTTTGCAGTCCAAAAAATATGGGGTCCCATCCACACCTCTCTCTCTTTCGACTTTTTGCAACCTTTCATAAAACTCTAGTAGGGTTTTTGACACAGGATTTTTTCCTTTCCCCGAAACCGTGCTGGTTTTTCAATTTTTACACTTGTTTCTTTCCTGGTGCTCCAACCCCCTCCTCCTATGATCTTCTCCCCGACCTTTCAAAAACTATACACGTTTGGATCCCGGTCTGTATTTTTGTGCCTCATTTCTGTCTCCCTTTTTAAAAATTTGGGGCTACATTTGCCATTTTTTTAAACCCCAGGAGTTGCCCATTTTTTAAATGATGTGTTGAAGATCTTTTTTAATGGCCCCACACAATAAACTCTGCTCCCTCTTTAAGGAACCCCTGGGAAAATGTTTCTGGTCCCAAACCCCTTTGAGGGTTTAAGTTCGCCCTGCAGCTTCCCTTTACCTTTCCCCCTTTTTTAGCACCTCATCCAGCACTTGCGGTTTGCCCCCCCCGTTCTGAATTTTTCCCGGAAATCCTACTGGTTTCCACGTAAATACCTCTTTAAAAACTTGTGTTTGACCTCCTGACATACCCCTTTGGGCTTTTTTTGTGAATTCCCCATCACCCTTCCTCAGTCTGATTACCTGGGGCCCTTTACTGTTTTTTTTCCTTTTCCCGATTTGGCGTACCCAAAAGCCCTTTGGGTCAGTCTTTACTTTTGATGCAAAAGTCCCTTTTCAATTGTCCCCTGACCCCCCTTCTTATCTGTTTCATATTTGTTTTTTTGGGGTTTTTTCGCTAATTTCTTTATTTTCCTGATTTTTCTGTCTCTGTACCTTTTTCCCCTTTTCCCAGTACACCTAGTTTTTTTCCTCCCAAAACATTTGGGTGAAAACCAAAACCATTCTGTTTTTTCCCAATTTTCTGTTTTTCCTTTTGGGGGAAACCTCCCCCCTTCCTCCTTGCATTTTGTTTTCCACATATTTAAACATTTCGTATACTGGGTTTTTTCCCTTTAGTTTGCTCTCCAACTGAATGTCTTGCAGGAAGTTTCCCAATGCCCGAGTAGTTTTCCCCCGTTGTAGTTTGGTTTTTTTCCCCAAACCCATTCCTGCAAATCTCCCACTTTTAAGCTTTAAATATGTAGTCGAAGCACAGAAAACCCCATGATCACTAGCTCCCAGTGGCCTTTCGCACATGATATCCTCGATGTCCGAACTACTTAAGGTGAATACAAGGTCCAGTCTTACTGGTTCATCCTCACCTCTCTGGTAGTGTCTCTAACATGTTGATGCATGAGGTTTTCCAGTACCACATCCATCATCTTGGCTCTCCATGTTTCGGGACCCCCATGGGGCTCCAGGTTTTCCCAGTCAATCTCCTTGTGATTGAAACCACCCATAACTAGTAACTTTGCTCCCCCCATGTGTGCTCTCCTGGCCACCTCGGCTAGTGTGTCAACAATTGCTCTGTTGCTCTCATCGTATTCTTCTCTTGGCCTCCTGCAGTTCTGTGGCGGGTTGTACATTACTGCAATTATCACCTTATGTCCCTCAGACTGGAGTGTTCCTACTAAGTAGTCCCTTTCGCCCGTGCCATCCATTCCTTCCATTTTCTCAAAACCCCACTGGTTTTTAATGAGCAGTGAAACTCCTCTTTCCCCTCTCCTCCCTCTGTCTTTCCTGAGGATTTGATATCCGGATGGAAAGATTGAATCTGTTATTATTCTGATGAGTTTTGTTTCTGTGAGTGCTATTATATCTGGGGATGTCTCCTTGATTCTTTCATGTCGGGTTCTTTTTTTTGCAAACCCCCCTATTCTCCGAAAATTTTCCAGCTGTGTCATGTCATCTTCTCCTGTTGCTTTTATGATGCTTTCAATTGCTTTTTTTTCCCTTGTTTTCTTGCTTCATATATTTTCTCTTCAACTTCTTGGAGCCCATACTCAAAGACTGACTTCATCCTTTCATTCTCCCACTGCATATCCTTGTGTATCCCCTCATTCAATTTTATTTCCTCCATTGCAGCTTTCCTTTTTTCAGTTTTACTAGCTAATGTACTTGGGCTCAGTGGCCTGTCATTTTCCCTTCTTGGCTTTCCCTGGGCTCTTCTGTGGTCTGTTAGGGCCTCCACATATAGCTTAGCTCTTTCATTTACTACAGTCTCCTCTGATAGAGCTACATGCAGTTTTGCTCCTTCTTTCCCTACAGTCCCCTTATTTGTGACTGAGGTAGCAGTCTCTTATGTCAATCTCAAAATGTTCTTTAGTTCTTTAGGCTGTTTCAGATTTTTCAGTTCCTCTTCTAAACTCTGTATCCTAGCCTCTGCTGCTTTGACTTGCACTCCCACTTCCTGCTTTCCATATCTATCCTCTCTTCCACTCTCATGCTAAGTTGTTCTATTTTTCTTTTCCCATTCATGTTCCCTTTTTATGAGCTCTGCTGCCCAAGTGGTAGTGGGGAGAGGGAGAGGGGGAAGAGGGGAGAGGTGGGGAGGGGGAGGGTGAAAGGGGGGATGGGTGGGATCGGGGGAAGGAGTGAGATGTTGGGGGGGGAGGGGGGAGTGTATGGTGAGTCTGGATATGTGTGTGTGTGTGTGTAATTATGAGGGAATTATGTGTGGGTTTATTATGTGTCTGAAAAGTAGGTGACTTGTGTGTTGGAGTGTAATGTGGGAGTCCCCAGTGATCGCTTGACTGACCACAACCTCTTGTGACCTGATCCCCACCCTCCTTTGACTTGTGTGTGTGCGTATGTGTGCCCGTATGTGTGTGAGTGTGTGTGTGCATGTGCGTGTGTGCGTGGGGAGTGTGTGTGTGGTGTGTGTGTGTGTGTGTGTGTGTGTGTGTGTTGTGTTGTGTTTTGTTTGTGGTTTTTTGGGGTGTTGGTACTCACCTAGTTGTACTCACCTAGCTGAGGTTGCTGGGGTCGAGTCCAAGCTCCTGGCCCCGCCTCTTCACTGGTCGGTACTAGGTCACTCTCCCTGAACCGTGAGCTTTGTTATACCTCTGCTTAAAGCTATGTATGGATCCTGCCTCCACTACATCGCTTCCCAAACTATTCCACCTCCTGACTACTCTGTGGGTGAAGAAATACTTTTCCTAACATCCCTGTGATTCATCTGTTTCTTCAACTTCCAACTGTGTCCTCTTGTTGCTGTGTCCCATCTCTGGAACATCCTTGTCTTTGTCCATTTTTGTCAAATTTCCCATCAGTATTTTGTATTTCGTTATCATGTCCCCCCCTATTCTCCTGTCCTCCAGTGTCGTAAGGTTGATTTCCCTTAACCTCTTCTCGTAGGACATACCTCTTAGCTCTGGGAAATTTGTCTTGTTGCAAACCTATGCACTTTTTTCTAGTTTCTTTACGTGCTTGGTTAGGTTTTGGGGTTTCCAAACTGGTACTCCAATATGGGCCTAAAGTACACGGGTACAGAGTCCTGAAGGATTCCTTATTGAGATGTCGGAAAA
>NC_069408.1:82500618-82503118 GCF_026875155.1 Cherax quadricarinatus
GGTGTGTGGTGTGGTGTGTACCCCACCAAAATTGTGGTTGTAGGGGCAGGGACTCAGCTCTTGGCCCCGCCTTTTCAATAATCGCTACTAGGTTCCTTCTCTCTCTGCTTCCTGAGTTTTGTCATACCTTGTCTTAAAGCTATGTATGGTTCCTGCCTCCACTGCATCACTTGCTAGGCTATTCCGCTTCCTGGCGACTCTGTGACTGAAGAAGTACTTCCTAACATCCCTGTGACTCGTCTGAGTCTTCAGCTTCCCATTGTGACCCTTTGTTTCTGTTTCCCCTCTTTGGAACATCCTGTCTCTGTCCACCTTGTCTATTCTACGCAGTATTTTGTATATTGTTATCATGTCTCCCCTGACCCTCCTGTCCTCCAGAGTCGTCAGGCCGATTTCCCTCGACCTTCCTTCGTAGTACATTCCCCTGAGCTCAAGAACTAGCCTTGTTGCAAACCTTTGCACTTTCTCTACTTTCTTGACGTGCTTGACCAGGTGTGGGTTCCAAACTGGTGCTGCATACTCCAGTATGGGCCTGACATACACAGTGTACAGTGTCTTGAACGATTCCTTACTAATGTATCGGAACGCTATTCTCAGGTTCGCCAGGCGCCCATATGCTGCAGCAGTTATCTGGTTGATGTGTGCCTCCGGAGACGTGCTCGGTGTTATGGTCACCCCAAGATCTTTCTCCTTCAATGAGGTTTGCAGCCAATGTCCACCTAGCCTATACTCTGTCTGCAGTCTTCTTTGCCCTTCCCCAATATACATGACTATGCATTTGGCAGGGTTGAATTCGAGAAGCCAGTTGCTAAGCCACGTGTCCAGCCTGTCCAGGTCTCTCTGTAGTCCTGCCTGATCCTTATCCGATTTAATCCTTCTCATTAACTTCGCATCATCTGCGAACAGGGACACTTCAGAGTCTATCCCTTCCATCATGTCATTCATATATATAAAAAATAGCACTGGTCCTAGGATTGATCCCTGTGGGACCCCCGCTCGTCACAGGCTGCCACTGTGATACCTCATCACGTTCCATGACTCGCTGTTGCCTCCCTGTCAGGTATTCCCTGATCCACTGCAGTGAACTTCCTGTTACATGCGCCTGATCCTCCAGCTTCTGCACTAATCTCTTGTAAGGAAATGTGTCTACGGCCTTCCTGCAGTCCAGGAAAATGCAATCAACCCACCCCTCTCTCTTGTGTCTTACTTCTATTACCTTGTCATAAATCTCCAGGTTTGTGACACAGGATTTCCCTTCCACGAATCCGTGCTGGTTGTCGTTTATAATCTTGTTCCGTTTCGTTCCGTGTGTGTGTGTGTGTGTGTGTGTGTGTGTGTGTGTGTGTGTGTGTGTGTGTGTGTGTGTGTGTGTGCGCACATACAACGTATGATGCGTCTCCCGGTGTCATTACTCAAAACATGATTCATCTCCTAATATCATCTCATAAAACACACAGGATGTCTTTGTCTTTGCTCTTAATATGTGTTATCTTCCACTGTCATTGTATTTACTCTTAATATGTGTTATCTTCCACTGTCATTGAAATTTACTCTTAATATGTGTTATCTTCCCCCTGTCATTGTTTTAACTCAATGTGTGTTATCTTCCACTGTCATTGTATTTACTCTTAATATGTGTTATCTTCCACTGTCATTGTATTAACTCTTAATGTGTGTTATCTTCCACTGTCATTATCTTTACTCTTAATATGTGTTATCTTCCACTGTCATTATCTTTACTCTTAATATGTGCTATCTTCCACTGTCATTGTATTTACTCTAAACATGTGTTATCTCCCACTGTCACTGCAAACAACCACTCATTTGCATGTGTTATTATGACGATGATGCAATTTAAAAATATGATTCATATTCCTGTGTCTCTAGTGTACTAGATCAACTGGTTCTTTCGGGACCCGAAAAATTTCTATAGAGTTATTTGAGCATTTTAAAATCGACAATTATTTTTATTGATTTTTGGCAAAACTTGAAATATACATACACAACAAATTATGTATAGCCACTGTTCCTTGTAAGAATTGTCAGACAGAAAACTACATATGAGATTTATACCTGTTATGGAGCATAGACTTTTACTACAGTGAATGCACTGTATATGTGTCTTGTTACTGAAATAAAGTATCAAAACACCTGATTAAACGGAAAGATTCACTTCAACTAATAAGGATCAGCGAGAGTCAAACCTCTGATTCGTACTTCAAACACATAAATAAGAATTTATATGAACTGGCTTAGAAATAAAGATATTACTAAGAAGCTAACTCAGTATTTCTCAAAGCAACTGAAATTCATGGAATTAAGAGAGTAAATATAGGACCAGTAATGGAAATAGTTCTTACAAGACATCAACTACACTGTGTCTACTGCCTTAATGTGATCTAAAATCAAGATCACAAGATCAAATATCTTTGCTTGAGCATCACTCACCTACGAAATAATCAGGCAGGTACTTGAGCAACATGCACGCCCTCTAGTGCAC
>NC_069408.1:82505618-82564846 GCF_026875155.1 Cherax quadricarinatus
AATATCTGTAGGAACCTCTGTTGGTTCAGAAAATAAACAGGAATCTCTGTAGTGGTTCATTTATAATTCCAATTAGTAGTGAGCGTTTCTGTTATATATATATGTTTTGCTAGTTATGCAGCGACCGCTATATTAAAGACGTCAGTAGACCAGGGGAATTATTTAATAACTTTGACAACATGCTCTCTTTTAAACCTTGCGTTGTTTGTAATGTTGTTACAAAGTAATAATTATCTTGTTTCAGTGTGGATAAGCATATTATGGCAAGTGAGGTGAGAAATAATGCACTAATCTGACTGCTTTTACTACTCCAGTGATGGAGAGTGTTAAGAAAACTTACGACGTCAGCCACATGGAACGAGTGGTCCTGTGTTTGAGATATGTTAAGGGAAAGTAACGTAAAACAGATATTTCACTTAATATTCTCTTGAAAAAACTTCATCTAAAGTTCGAGAACAATGTGGGTGAATGTTTTTGATGGGGGTTGCTAATATGAATGGTGACTGTAAAGTATCAGCAATATGTCTGAAATATTGTTCGCTACAAGGAATATGTTTACAGTGTTATTATCACTGGCCTCACCTGCATCCAGACAAAATGAGTGAGGTAAAACCACATGAAACTCTTCTTGGGAACTCAACACTCTCTACATTGTCTCAGGAATCCATAGCACCATATTCTTTTCGGGATTTTGAGCAAAAAAGGTTAATATCCCTGAGTGTAACGAGATAGTCATGCCGATAGGAACCAGTGAATGCTGTCACAACCCTTCTTATAGCCGCTGATAAGGATATAAAGACTTATACGGACAGCACTGCTCTTCTGATTGCTATACTGTATGTGACTTTAATCTTTATTTGGACTGTACGGTCAGTCTCGGCAAATACTTGCAAAGAAAAAGCATGAATGTTAACACGTCCCTGAGAAATATTGATCTCACTATTCAGATTCTTGGTTACTGTTTAGACAAGAAAACACGTCCCTGAGAAATATTGATCTCACTATTCAGATTCTTGGTCACTGTTTAGACAAGAAAACACGTCCCTGAGAAATACTGATCTCACTGTTCAGATTCTTGGTCACTGTTTAGACAAGAAAACACGTTCCTGAGAAATATTGATCTCACTGTTCAGATTCTTCGTCACTGTTTAGAAATCATGTGGTCCAGCAAAATTCTTGCTGGAGAGGAAAATACCAAGAAACAAAATCCCGCTGATTGCAAGTAGTCATCGGCGAATCATTTGATACTGCAAGAATTGGCTTCATATCTGCTGAGTTGTTTCAATCAGTTTTTATATTTTAGTTCACCAATAATGCAAGTTTTATGACTCCTTGATGAAGTTGCTGAAAGTTTTCCTTGGATTTACCAGACTCTCCTGTGGCAGTTATTCGGTTAATACGCGCCTCATGCGTATCTTCTCTACAATGTACACTTTACAATGCACAAGTGAGATTTACGGCCTTTGTCCCGCCCAGTCGATATCTGAGGTGTTCTTTGCTGTCTCAATCTCCATAACTTTGCATTTGCTGGAGTTTAAATCCAATACACACTAGTGAGACAAGAACTGCAGCCTGGAGTTATTCCTGGTCCTCACCTGTTTGTTTTTCTACATTGCCTTTATATCGTCTTCGAGCAGGAACAACTGTGACTAATTGTTCAGCCATGTTGTTCAAATACACAAGAAATAGTACTGGTTCCAGTACTGATCCTGGTGGAAACCCACTCGTCTCACACGCCCATTCCAGTAACTCTACTGAGAAAACGACTAGTTTTTTCCCTTCATGCTAGGGGGGGGGTTCTAATTAATTTATCTTCTGGTAATTTGAGTCAGTAACATTTACTCCCGAAATAAAAATATATAATTTAAGAACATAAAAACAGAAGAGAGAAGGAGCTCTGCAGCCTACCTAATGGCCCACGTTAGGCAAGTTCAACTCACACCTACTCGAGTTCTTGCTGAACCTATTTTTAAAGCTACACAAATTTTCTCTTCAGTAAAGCTACTAGAGAATTTATTTCTCTATTCCACAACTTTATTACCAAACAAATGCATTCCTCTTCACATTCTAAATCAACATTTTTCCGACTTAATCCCACTGCTGCGAGTCCTGTCTTGGTTAGATATTTTTAGCAAGTTATTTATTTCCCCTTTTATTTATTCTTGCTTTCCATTTGTGCACCTCAATTATATCCCCTTGATTCTACGTTTTTTTTCGCATTTACTGTGACTAAGATCTACATTGATAAACATCAAAATGGTATACAATTGCGACAGGTTGGTAGGTAAACACATAGGCCCAAAAGTTAGGTAATTTATTCCGAAACGTTTCGGGCCCACACAATTGGGTTTTCATTCCCAATACAGGAAAATAACAGGGAAAAGAAAGATGTGAAGCGAAGTAATCAGTCCAAACAAACCCTTTTAAGTCGTATTCGACTGAAAAAAGCCTACTGTGTAGGGGGGAAACGTTTTCGGAAAAAAAGTTGTCTGACGTTTTCCTAAGTGTCTTTCCTACCAACCTGTCGGGATTGTATACCCTTTTTTTGTTTTATCTTGAAAAAACTGCAAAACAATTTAACATCTTGGTACTGGGAAAAAACATTTGGGCAAACCCTTTTTAAGTGGGAAATGTTGGTCTGAGAGGGGGGCCCTGGCCTCTCAGTGGCTACAATTTTCACTAAATTCTAAAAATCTCTTCACCCCTCCTTCCCGGGCAGTATATAATTTTCCGCATGTCGTTGAAACTTCAGATAGTTCCTTTAAATATGGGGGGTGAAAATTCTCCAAGGCTGAGGGACTGACAAACCCCAAAATTCTACGCTTCAAGGGGATGGATGATTACTTTGTCTTACACTTTTACTGTTTCTGCCTTCTTTTTGTTTCGACTGAAGAAAACCTAATGGTAGGCGAAAAAGTTTTTGGGAAAAAAAGTTCCTAAACTGTTTCCTATGGGTCTTACCCACCCAAAATCCCACATTAATTTTGTTTTTTAAGTGAAAAGATTATTTTTTTTTTCCAATGCTTAGAAAATTCGCATTTTTTCATATTAAGGGAAAAACATGTGTTTCAACCCCCCAAAGAACCCGCAAAATCCAAGGGCACGCCAGGGGGAGTCAAAGAGCAAAAGGTGCTTTCAGCAGCGGGAAATAGCCAGAAAAAGGGCCCGCATGGTTTTGGGTAAAAATTTTTTCATCTGGGGGGGGTTTTAATTTTTCAAGGAATTGACTGGGGGAAAAAACCCAAGCCCAAGTAACGACCCCTTTTCTAAAGGAAATGTGTCGTTCTTTTTTCTTGTACTTTTTTTCACCCCAAAAATGTTCACTCCTCCCGGGCCCCCAGAAGCCCGTTTTTACAACAAAACCCCGCCCGCAAACCCCTCTAAAAAAAGGGAAACCCGGAGGCACGACCCCACAAACAAACAATAGTAGCTACGAAAACCCAACTCCAGGTGATTTTTTAGTGGCAGGAAACGGAAAAAGAAAATGGAAGGAAATAAAAATAGTCCACCACCTTGGAGCCTTGTTGGACTGGAGGTGCAGCCAGTGGCCACCCATGGCCCTCCAGAACAACAACTACTGACGTCAATAACAAAATTCCCCCAACAAACACAGAATACAACCTCGTTCATATTTGCTAATATACAGGACCTTAAGCCATCCACCACCAACAAAATACCTTTCATCAGTGGACTTCTAGAGGAGTCTAATGCAATGTTTGCAGCCTTCACAGAGACTCACGCAAAAGATCACTTTGACAGTGAAATATGGATAAGTGGTTACAACCCTTTTAGATGCGACAGAAAGAACAGGCAACAAGGGGGGGTTGGCCTGTATGTCAAAGAGTCTCTCATCTGCATGGAGTTGCTGAACACCACAAATGAGGTAGTTGAAGTTCTATCAATAAAGATCGAGAACCAAAACCTAGTCATTGTGGTTGTATATAAGCCACCAGATGCAACCTCCCAACAGTTCAAGGAACAGCTACTGAAAATTTATTATTGTCTGGAAAACCTTCCAGCTCCATCCCCAAACATCTTACTGCTTGGTGATTTCAACCTAAGGTATACAAAATGGAAGAATGTAGCAAATAATATTATAGCTGAAACAATCCCCGGAGGTAGTGCAGATGAAAGGTCCCACACACATGAGCTACTAAGTCTCTCCGAAAAGCACACCTTAAGCCAGCAGATAGTGGAGCCAACAAGATTAGAAAACACACTTGACCTTATCTTCACAAATAATGAGGACCTGATAAGAGACATAATATCAAAAACAACTAATTCCGATCACAACCTAATCGAAGTCCAAACGTACATGCATAGGGGTCCTGATCAGCAGAATGCATGTACCTGTGAAGGTGTCTTCACAAAATACAACTTCAACAACAAGAACATCAACTGGAACCAGGTAAACCATGTCCTAAACGAAACATGTTGGGAAGATATCTTAAATGACATGGATCCAAACCAGTGGCTTGAAAGGATCAACTTCCTGGCAGCCGAAGCATGTTCTAGGCATATTCACCTAAGAAAGAAGAAGAGCAGGAGTAAACTGGAGAGAGAAAGACGCTCCCTCTACAGAAGACGACGAAGAGTCACTGAGCTCCTCAGGAGTGCTAGAATATCTGATACACGAAAGGAGGCGCTGACCAGGGAAGTGGAAACTATCGAACTTCAGTTAAATGACTCTTACAGGAACCATGAGAGACAGGCGGAGCTTAAAGCTATTAGTGAAATTGAAAGAAATTCGAAATATTTCTTTTCATATGCCAAAAATAAGGCAAATACCACATTTAGTATCGGGCCCTTACTCAGACAGGATAGGACTTACACAGATGACAACATGGAAATGAGTGGAATACTGAAATCCCAGTACGACTCTGTGTTTAGTGAGCCACTAATCAGTCTGAGGATCGACGACCCAAATGATATCTTCATGGATGAGCCTCAAAATTCCATAAATGTATGCCAGATTTCCGACATTACCCTAACTCCGATAGACTTCGAAAAGCCATTGACAACATGTCCATGCACTCAGTCCCGGGCTCAGACTCGTGGAACTCTGTATTCATTAAGAACTGCAAGAAACCCCTCTAGCGTGCCCTAAGTACACTATGGAGGAGGAGCTTGGACATGGGTAAAATTCCACAGTCACTTAAAACAACTGATATAGCCCCACTCCATAAAGGTGGCAGCAAAGCATTAGCTAAGAACTATAGACCAATAGCTCTGACGTCCCACATCATAAAAATCTTTGAAAGACTGCTAAGAAGCAGGATTGCAAATCACCTGGATTCCCGAACTCTGCACAATCTAGGGCAACAAGGGTTCAGGGCAGGTCGCTCCTGCCTCTCACAACTGCTGGATCACTATCATATGGCCTTGGATGCATTGGAAGAAAATCAGAATGCAGATGTAATATACACAGACTTTGCAAAAGCATTTGACAAATGCGATCATGGCGTAATAGCGCACAAAATACGTGCTAAAGGAATAACTGGGAAAGTGGGGAGATGGATCTTCAACTTCCTAACAAATCGAACACAAAGAGTAGTGGTCAACAGAGTTAAATCGGAGGTTGCCATAGTGAAGAGCTCTGTTCCACAAGGCACAGTACTCGCCTCCATCCTATTCCTCATCCTCATATCAGACATAGATAAAGATATACACCACAGCACCGTATCATCCTTTGCGGATGATACTAGGATCTGCATGAAGCTGTCATCTGCTGAGGACGCGGTTAATCTCCAAGAAGATATAAACAAAGTTTTCCATTGGGCAACGGAAAACAATATGATGTTCAATGAGGACAAATTCCAACTACTCCGTTATGGAAAACTGGAGATAATAACTAGAACAGAGTTTTACTACAAACTCTGGCCCTACAATAGAGCGGAAACTAATGTAAGGGACTGTGAGTTGTAATGTCTGAGGATCTCAATTTCAAGGATCACGACAGTGCCACGATCACAAGTGCAAAGAAAATGATAGGATGGATAATGTGAACGTTCAAAACGAGAGATGCCAAGCCAGTGATGATCCTTTTCAAATCACTTGTTCTCTCTAGGCTGGAATACTGCTGTACATTAACATCTCCATTCAAAGCAGGTGAAATCGCAGATCTAGAGAGTGTACAGAGATCCTTTACTGCACGTAAAAAGTTCTGTCGAGCATCTTAACTATGGGAACGCTTTGAAGCACTCGACTTGTACTCGTTGGAACGCAGGAGGGAGAGATATATCATAATCTACACTTGGAAAATCCTGGAAGGAATGGTCCCAAATCTGCACACAGAAATCACTCCCTACGAAAGTAAAAGACTGGGCAGGCGATGCAAAATGCCCCCAATTAAAAGTAGGGGCGCCATTGGTACACTAAGAGAAAACACCATAAGTGTCCGGGTCCCAAGACTGTTCAACAGCCTCCCATCAAGTATTAGGGAAATTACAAATAAACCCCTGGCTGCCTTCAAGAGAAAGCTGGACAGATACCTAAAGTCAGTGCCGGATCAGCCGGGCTGTGGCTCGTGCGTTGGACTGCGTGCGGCCAGCAGTAACAGCCTGGTTGATCAGGCCCTGATCTACCGGGTGGCCTGGTCATGGACCGGGCCGCGGGGGCGTTGATCCCCAGAATAACCTCCAGGTAACCTCCAGGTAACACGGGGGACCAGAAATGTGGGAAGCTAAGATGCCGGAGACTGAATTGGAAAACGTCATGCACCAAAATGATTAGGATATAACCAGGGAGAGAGATGAGATGTTGTTGCAGCAAAGCTGTATCTCATATTCACCTTGAACAGTTCAGACACAGGAGATATCACACACGAAAAGCCCCTTGGCGCTAGTCAACACGACGTCCTGTGTTTTAAACACTTTGTAGAGTTAACAGCCAAACCAAACTTCTAAAAAGGGAATGACACAGGTATTACCTGGTGTTTACCTGGAGAGAGTTCCGGGGGTCAACGCTCCCGCGGCCCAGTCTGTGACCAGGCTTCCTGGTGGATCAGAGCCTGATCAACCAGGCTGTTACTGCTGGCTGAACGCAATCCAACGTACGAGCCACAGCCCGGCTGGTCAGGTACCGACTTTAGGTGCTTGTCCAGTGCCAGCTTGAAGACTGCCAGGGGTCTATTGGTGACCCCCCTTATGTATGCTGGGAGGCAGTTGAACAGTCTCGGGCCCCTGACACTTATTGTATGTCTCTTAACGTGCTAGTGAAACCCTTGCTTTTCATTGGGGGGATGTTGCATCGTCTGCCAAGTCTTTTGCTTTCGTTGCCAGTGATTTTCGTGTGCAAGTTCGGTACTAGTCCCTCTAGGATTTTCCAATGGTATGAACATTAAAATGGTATAAAATACCGACAGATTGTTAGGTAAGACACATATGCAACAGTTAGGTATCTTTATTTCGAAACGTTTCGCCTACACAGTAGGCTTCTTCAGTCGAGTACAGAAAAGTTGATAGAAGCAGAAGATACTTGAAGACGATGTAATCAGTCCATCACCCTTAAAGTTTTGAGGTGGTCAGTCCCTCAGTCTGGAGAAGAGCATTGTTCCGTTGTCTGAAACAATATGAAGTTGAAGTGACAGGATGGAGCCTTATATAGTGCCAGGAGGTGAGACGGGAGGTTGCTTTGGGAGGGCAGGTCCCTCTCAAACCCAGCCGTTCTCACTAGTAGAGGTTGTCGAAGTTGATGGTCTGTACCAAGATACCCTTGTGCTTGAGAGGGACCTGCCCTCCCAAAGCAACCTACGTCTCACCTCCTGGCACTATATAAGGCTCCATCCTGTCATTTCAACTTCATATTGTTTCAGACAACGGAACAATGCTCTTCTCCAGACTGAGGGACTGACCACCTCAAAACTTTAAGGGTGATGGACTGATTACATCGTCTTCAAGTATCTTCTGCTTCTATCAACTTTTCTGTACTCGACTGAAGAAGCCTACTGTGTAGGCGAAACGTTTCGAAATAAAGATACCTAACTGTTGCATATGTGTCTTACCTAACAACACTTTCCAATGGTATATAATCGTGTATCTCTCCCGCCTGCGTTCCAGGGAGTACAGGTTCAGGTATTCTAAGCGCTCCCAGTAATTGAGTTGTTTTTTCTCCGTTATGCGCGCCGTGAAGGTTCTCTGTACATTTTCTAGGTCAGCAATTTCACCTGCCTTGAAAGGTGCTGTTAGTGTGCAGCAATATTCCAGCCTAGATAGAACAAGCGACCTGACGAGTGTCATCATTGGCTTGGCATCCCTAGTTTTGAAGGTTCTCATAATCCATCCTGTCATTTTTCTAGCAGAGCTCACAAAGAGTATCCAGGAAGTATGTAAAAAACCTAACACAAGATTTAGAGAAGTATTCACAGTAGAGACAATTGTTCCAGCAAACTGAGGCGGTAGGATGCTCCAACGAGTGCTGGACACACTGCAAATAACCAAGGAGGAGGTAAAGAAGCTGCTAGATGAACTAGATTCCTCGATGGCGGTAGACCAAGATAACATGTTTCCATGGTCCTGAGAGATAGGAAGCAGAGGAACTGTGTCTGCCCCTAGCAGCAATCTTCAATTAATTTATTGAAACCAGGTAACTGCCTGAGGTATGGGAGACAGCAAATGTAGTTCTAATGTTTAAGAAAGTAGAATGATAGACAGCAATAAACCACAGACCACTGTTACTGACATGTATAGTATATAATATCACGGCGAAAATTATTTGGTGAAGAGTGATGGAGCACCTAGGCTGGAATAGCCTAATACATGACAACCAGCACGGTTTCAGGAAAGGAAAATCCTGCATCACGAACCCAATGGAATTCTATGACAAGGAAACAGATGTAAGATAGGAACGAGTGGGATGGTTAGACTGTAAGAAGGCTTTTGACACAGTTCCACAGAAGAGACTCGTTGAAAAACTAGAGGAGCAGGCAGGAATAGGAAGGAAAGTTCTGCAGTGGATCAGGGAATATCTGACAGGAAGGAAACAACGTGTGTTGGTCCAAGACGAGGTATCGGAGTGCATGCATGTGTCGAGTGGGGTTCTACAAGGGTGAGTCCTAGGTCCAGTGCTCTTTCTCGTAAATCTGAATGACATGACAGAAGGGATAAAGTCAGAGGTGTCTCTGCAAACGATGTGAAATTAGTGAGAATACAAGTGAAAGAGGATAATGTAAACCTACAAGGGGATCTCGACAAGCTGCAATCCTGGTCTGACAAATGGCTCCTTGAGTTACCCCCAGCAACTGCAAAGTTATGAAGATTGGGGAAGGACATAGGAGACCGCAGTCGGAGTACAGCCTAAGAAGTCAAAGGCTGCAAAACTCACTCAAGGAAGAGGATCTTGGGGTAAGCAGCATACTAAGCACATTACCTGAGGCGCAAATGAACCAAATAACTGCTGCAGCATACGGTCACCTGGCAAACCTGAGAATACCAGATCGATATCTAAGTAAGGAGTCATGCACGGCATTGTACACTGTCCACATCAGGCCCATACTGGAGTATGTACCACCAGTATGGAACCCGCACCTAGTCAAACACGTCAAGAAATTAGAGAAAGTGCAAAGGTTTGCAGCAAGACTAGTCCCAGAACTGAGGGGTTTGTCCTACGAGTAGAGGTTAAGGGAACTCAACCTGACAACACTGGAACACAGGAGAAATAGGGGGGACATAATAAAAACAAATGAAATACTGAGAGGCACTGACAAGGTGGATCAGGACAGAATGTTCCAGAGTTGGAACAGAGCAACAAGGGGAAGGTGAAGACTCACATGAGTCACATGGTTGTTAGGAAGTTATTCTTTGGCCATAGAGTTGTCAGGAGGTGGAATTATTTGTAGAGTGATATAGTGAAGGCAGGATCCTTACATACATTTAAGAGGAAATACGATGAGAGTGAGCCTAATGAAGAGGTGGGGCCAAGAGCTATGAATCGACCCCTTCAACCATAAATAGGTAAGTACAAATAGGTAAGTACTCCTCTGACTTTCTCCCTCTCCTCTCCTTTAAATTTCCGTGCAGTTTTCCAATATGTTATGGTTTATTTTCTCTTTGTTTTCGTGTTGGTAGTTGCCGGAGGGAGTGGAGGGCGGGAGAGACTCTTCTCCCTATCTATCCTTGCTTCCTGCTGCACCTAGATAATTCACGATTTACTTTAATCTTGGTACAAATAGATTAATCCTCTCAGCTGATAGTCTGGCTGTGGATTTCCAAGCCGTCTGCTATCTGCTATGTATCTCTCTCTCTCTCTCTCTCCTCTCTCTCTCTCTCTCTCTCTCTCTCTCTCTCTCTCTCTCTCTCTCTCTCTCTCTCTCCCTCACTATATTACAATCTCTCACTGACTCACTACAGTTTGTCACCATACCATTTCTTCTTATTCTTAATAATCTTAATAATCTTAGCAAATTGTAAGTCAGCGCACATCCTACACATCATCATGTGACACAGAACCTCCTTACAACGTCAAGAGAGTCACGAAACATCATTTTCCTGATCAAGAGTCACAGAATATCCTTCACACCAAGAGAGTTACAGAATATAATTCACTTTTTCAAGTCACAAAACATTCTTCACATCAAGAATCACAGAATATCATTCACGTCAGTGAAAGTCCTTACTGAGTCTTCTGAGAGGAGCTATCAATTCTGCCTAGGTAAAGGGCTATCGTTTATTATACAAGCGTGTGAGTCAGTGAAAAGGGGAAAGGCTTTCACCCCACTCACCACCCCCTTCGAAAACTACTGGCAAGAAAACAGAGAAAAAATATACCATATCATATTTAAAAATGACATGGAATTTATAGAAAAGATGAATGTGGAAGAAAGACATGGGTAACTACTGCCTTCCTTAATTTAGTAACTGTTCTCCCATTTATTTCTCTTGTTAATTCACTGACACTGACAGAGATGTTTGTAGCAATGGTTCTACTTCTGGTTGAGGGTTTTCCTTTAACTTAACGGTCTACTTCAGCTACAACATGAGGTTACCTCATAGTCAACTGATGGTCCTCATGCAGTTACTGAACAAACCTCAGCAACCACATGATTCAGAGTGCCCCAGCGTAGTATCTAGTTTAATCCTTCACTTGTAATATGCTTGTCTAGCTGGTTCTTGACTGCGTTGTATTTGTGTTTACAGCTTCAACAAGCAGCTTACTGAATTCTGTTATAATTATGTAAAAAATGAAGAAAAAATTGTGCACCCTTTCGCATTGCATCTTCTGCATTGTAATTCAATTCCCTTGTATCGGATTATGGACTAATTCAGCACTTCATGTAGGTTTTCGTGCCTGAGCGTCAGGACCATAACAATATCTACAAGGTTTGTACAAAAATCTTCTCGTAGTTTCCATTTTTCTAATGAAGAAATATTTCAGGGCTTTGAGTTTTTCTTCACATTGTTTCTGAGTGATGGTATGAGCTTTGTTTGATATTCTGTATTCTCTTATATATATATATATATATATATATATATATATATATATATATATATATATATATATATATATATACATTATATAATATATATATTATATATAATATATATATATATATATATATATATATATATATATATATATATATATATATATATATACAAACACTGATCTCTGGCTGAAGGAGACTCGAACCTACGAACCTTAGGACAAGGTACGCAGTGCTTTACCAATCTACCCACACTGGACAATACCTTGGCGTGTAGCATGAGCTAACACGTTTGATCCAAGGCAGCCAGCTTTTCAGGGAGAAGGCTTACAGCTTTTCATCTCATCCCTGCATGCATCAGCCTTACTAGAGATTTGAACAATGCAAGGAATTCGCGAGAGCATGCGAAATATACACAAACACTGATCTCTGGCTGAAGGAGACTCGAACCTACGAACCTTAGGACAAGGTACGCAGTGCTTTACCAATCTACCCACACTGGACAATACCTTGGCGTGTAGCATGAGCTACACGTTTGATCCAAGGCAGCCAGCTTTCAGGGGAGAAGGCTTCTTACAAGCTTTTCATCTCATCCCTGCATGCAATCACCTTACTATCACAGATTTGTACAATGCACAGGAAATTCCCTGCGCGACCGAGAAGCATGCGAAAATTTACACACAAAACATAATGGATCTCTGGTGATGGAGACTCGAAACCTACGAACCTTAGGACAAGGACGCAGTGCTTTACCAATCTACCCACCACTGGTCAATACCTTGGCGTGTAGCATGAGCTTCAGTCTTGATCCAAGGAGCCAGCTTTCAGGGAGAAGGCTTACCAGCTTTTATCTCATCACCATGCATGCATCAGACCTTACTAGAGTTTGAACAATGCAAGAATTCAGCGAGAGATTGCGAAATATACACAAACACTGATTCTGGCTGAAGGAGAATCGACCTACGAACCTTAGGACAAGGTACGACTCAGTGCCTTTACCAATCTACCCAACACTGGACAATACCTTGGCGTGTAGCATGAGCCTACACGTTTGATCCAAGTCACGCCAGCTTTAGGGAGAAGGCTTAAAGATTTTCATTCCTCATCCCCTGCATGCATAGCATTACTAGAGATTTTGATCAATGCAAGGAATTCGCGTGAGCATGCCAGAAATTACACAATCAAAAATGATCCTGACTGAAGGAGACTCGACCCTACGAACACTTAGGGTCAAGGTACGCAGTGCATAAGGTATTTGTCCTGTGTGGGTTGATTGGTAAAGCACTGCAGCTACTCATTGTCCTAAGGTTCGCTAGGTTCGCAGTCTCCTTCATGCCAGAGACGATCAGTTGTTGTGTTTATATTTTCCGCATCACAATGACTCTCGCGAAATTCCTTCGCATTCGTTCAAATCTTAGTTCAAGGCTGATGCATCGGCAGGGGGATGAGATGAAAGCTGTAAGCCTTCTCCCTGAAAGCTGGCTTGCTTGGATATCAAACGTGTAGCTCATGCTACACGCCAAGGTATTGTCCAGTGTGGGGTAGATTGGCTAAAGCACTGCGTACCTTGTCCCTAAGGTTCGTAGGGTTCGAGTCTCCTTCAGCCTAGAGTTCAGTGTTTGTGTATAATTTCGCATGCTCTCGCGCGAATTCTTGCATATAGTATATATTATATATATATATATATATATATATATATATATATATATATATTATATATATATATATACTTATTATCACCACTGGCCGATTCCCGAACAACACGGCAGGTTGGACCGAGAAAAGAAAAAACTTTCACCATCATTCATCCAATACTTGTCTTGCCAGACAGGGTTGCTTTACACTACAGATTTTAAACTGCAACATTAACACCCCTCTTTCAGAGTTGCAGGCACTGTTACTTCCCATCTCCAGGACTCAAGTCATGCCTGCCGGTTTCCCTGAACCCCTTCATAAATGTTTCATTTGCTCTCTCACTCCAAACAGGCACGTCAGTATTAAAACATTTGTCTCCATTATAATTCCCTATAAACACGACACGCATGCCATGCCTGGAAGTTCAAAGCCCCTCGCACAACCAAAACATCCTTTACCCCTGCCCTCCCAACCCTTCTCCTAGGCGGACCCCTACCCCGACCCCTTCCTTCACATTACAGACTGATACCCACTTTGAAGTCACTCTGTATCGACTCCATTCTATCTACAGGTTTTATGTAATTTGCGAGACCAAAACGAGAGGAATATTTCAAGTAGAAAAACTGTCTAACAAGCTGCATTAAAGATTCAATATTGTCATAGTGGTCTAGTGTTCTGTGGTATGTTGAAATTTCTACCTATGATATTTAGGATCGCCTGGATAGCATAGTTTAGTACGTTTGAGGTTTTTAATAAATGTTACTCCAAGGTCCTTTCTTTCTCTCGTTTTTTTTTAATTTTCTGGAAAACTTTTAGTGTGTTGTTTTAGATTGTTACTTATCAAATACATTACTTGCACCTTCTCTACTCACAAATCGTCTTCCACCCCTACTAACCCCATGGTATCTTTCAAGGCTCCGCTCTGTATATTCTGTCTTCTACCAGATGGTGTCCTATATTCTCACAAATATTCGTTTTCATCAGACAATTTGCTCTTATGCTGACAGTTTCAGCTCGTTATTATTTATGTACTTGCTCAACATGAACCGATCCCTGTGGGAGCTCAGCTTCCACTGTATGTCTTGCAATTTTTAAAACACTACGTATCTACAGATACCAACTTTCTGTCTGGAGAGTCTTTGAAATTTTGTATCCTATACTCGTTGATTTTATTTTCACCAGAAGCAATACTCGATTGAAATTTAGAATATTACTACTTTTAGTATATATATATATATATATAATATCTATATATTATATATATTATATATATATATATATATATATACTATATATATATATAATTCTTTATATATATATATATATTATATATTATATGCTTAATTCGCAACAACAGGCACGTATATACTTATGCAGGGAAAATTCGGAAGGAGTGTGGAAATTAGGAGAGGTGTGGAGATAATAAAAAGTATATCTAGTCAGAGAAACTAGGAGGGGTTGTTTGGAGGTGGTTTGGTCATTTTGAGGGAGAATGGATCAAAGTAGAATGACATGGAGAGCGTTTAATTCTCTAGGGGAAGGAAGGCGGGGAGGGGTCCGTCATCGCAAAAGGTTGGAAGGAAGGGGTAAGGGAGGTTTTGTGGGCGAGGGGGCTTGGACTTTAGACAGGCGTGCATGTGCATGTTCGATAGGAGTGAATGGAGACGAATAGTATTTGGGACGGGACGATCTGTTGGAGTGTGAGCAGGGTAATATTTAGTGAAGGGATTCAGGGAAACCGAATTATTTTTATATAGCCGAACTTGACTCCGGGAAAATGGGAAGAACAATGCCTGCACTCTAAATGAGGGGTTTGGGATATTAGCAGTGTGGAGAGATATATTGTGTATTTTTATGTATATGCTTCTAAAACTGTTGTGTTCTGAGCACCTCTGCAAAAACAGTGATTATGAGGTGAATAAAGTGTTGAATGGTGATGGAAAGTATTTTCTTTCTGGGGATTTTCTTTTTTTTTGGGGGTCACTGCCTGGGTGGGAGACGGCGGGACTTGTATATTTTAAATATATATATATATATATATATATATATATTATATATATATATAAATTATAAAATTTATATATATATATTATATTATATATATATATATATTTATATATCGAGAAAAGTTAATAAGGCATTATCTTTTGTGCGGTTTTCCACGCTGACTCTTCTTATAAGTTTATTAAGTTCCAGAAAAATTTAAATCTTTATCCCTATCTTTCCTCAATTTTTTATCTAAAATTGGGTGGATGATTCTAAATACTTTGCAATCTATCGCTACCTTACCTACAAATGGTAGCAAAATATTTTCATATCGCTGGCATGTAATTCATCTCTTCTGCTTAATTTATTAATAATCAAGTTCAAACAGCTGCTAATTTCGTCATATTTTTGTTTATCAGTGTCAGTTCCTGAAAATAAATTTTACCGTCTGGAAAGATTTAGTGTGATGATCAGCGGTGGATACGGATGCTGTGGTTGAGTATAGAGTGAAAAATTGTTATTGGTTTTTATTCTCCTGTTTTCGCTACTTATTGATCCTACTGTTGGTTTAAATTTCTTACCTTTAAGGGTTTATTTGAAAAACTTTTTCAAATTTACCTTTGTGCAACTCGTCTTTCCCAAATTCAGATTTTTTGTTTTCTTTTTCCCAAAATACGTGTAGTTAGTACGTTACCAGTCGGTTTTAGATTTAAGCATTACGATTTTTGCCTATAATCAATTAGTTATTTTATATCGTTTTTTTTTCATCTGTTTCACTTCTTTATTTCGTAGTAAGTTATCCTTCTCGATATTTCGAATTTTTTTTTTTAAAATTTGCTTACTTTCTTTAACATTATTTGTTTTACTTAGTTTGATCCAAATAATGTTACTGTATCTATCACATAACCAGGAATAATAGTTCCTTTGCTCGATAGTGAAATATCACAAAGCTGTAATCACAACACGATGCAAAAAAAGTTTCTCTGAAAATGCCGAAGTAAGAGTTTTGAGTTACAATGTTGTTCTCAGTCATGTCGAGGGACGCTGCCGGGTTTTCTGATGTACTGATAAATCGCTCCAGTTTGTCTTCACTTTCTCGCTTTGGTCCCACAACTTTCCTAATGTCATTTTTACAAACGGGTTGTTGGCCTCCTGCGTTTGTTTTGGTGACACTGTAGACCGCTCCCAGGATAGTTTTGTGATCCCATTTCTTGGTTTTTACATGATTAGAATCCTATCCTGCTACAACCCATTTTAGGAACTGCTTTTCGCATGTAGGTACTTTTTAAAGTATTGAGTAGCATAAAACCATTTTCATATTACATGGGGAATTTATTAAAATATTTTTTAGTGAGACGTGTGAATTTCTGGGAGAGAGATATTTTTTTATATTTTGGGAAGGTCACAGAACATCCTTCACATTTCTCATCCAACCACGGTATTGTAGCAGCAAATCCACGTTATTGTAGCAGGCCAGCCACGGTACTATAGCGCCAGTCACGGTATTGTAGAAGTATCCACGTTATTTTTAGCGCCAGCCACGGTACTATAGCAGCCAGTCCACGGTATTGTAGCAGCCAGCCACGGTACTATAGCAGCCACCCCGGGTTTATTGTAGCAGCCAGCCCACGGTAACTATAGCAGCCAGCCACGGTATTGTAGGAGCCAGCCAGGGTTTTGTTGCATCCACCCACGTTATTATAGTAGCCAGTCGCGCTGTTGTTGCAACCAGCCACGGTATTGTTGAAGCCAAGCCACGGTATTGTTGCACCCATTTGTGGTATTTTTAGCAGCCAGGTCATGGTTTGTAGCAAGCAGCCACGGCATTGTTTAAGCCAGCCACGGTATTGTTGCGGCCAGTCACGGTATTGTAGCAGCAAGCCACGGTATTGTTACAGCATGTCACGGTATTGTTGCAGTCAGCCACGGTATTGTAGCAGTTATCCATGGCATTGTTACAGCAAGCCACGGTATTGATGCAGTCAGCCACGGTATTGTAGCAGCTATCCATGGTATTGTTGAAACAAGCCACGGTTTATTGCAACAGACACCCACGGTTTTGGGTTTGCAGCAAATTACGGTATTGTAACAGCCAGCCAGGGTATTGTAGCAACAAGCCCCGGTTTTGTTGCATCCAGCCACGGTATTTATAACAGCCAGTCGCGCTATTGTTGCAGCCAGCCACGGTATTGTTGCACCCATGCCATGGTATTGTTGCAGCCGGTCACTATTGTAACAACCAGCCACGGTATTGTTGAAGCCGCCACAGTATTGTTGCACCCCAGTCACAGTAATGTAGCACCCAAAAGTCACGCTATTGTAGCAGCCAGCAAGGGTTTATTGTAGCAGCCGGGAAACAGTATTGTAGCAGCCAGAAAACGGCATTGTAGCAGCAGGCCATGGTATTGTAGTAGCCAGTCACGGTATTATAGCAGCCAAGTCGCGCTTTTGTAGCAGCCAGCAACGGTATTGTAGCAGCCAGCCACGGTATTGAAAGCAGCCACCATGGTATTGTTGCACCCAAAGTCACGGTTTTGTTGCGGGTCAGCCACGGTATTGTAGCAGTTATCCATGGTATTGTTAGAACAAGCAATGGTATTGTTGCAGCCAGCCACGGTTTGTAGCAGCATGTCACGGTATTGTTGAAAGCCAGTCCGGTATTTGTGCAACCAGCCACGGTACTGTTGAAGCCAGCCACGGTATTTTTTGCAGCCAGTCACGGTATTGTAGCAGCCAGTCACAGTACTTTAGCACCCAAGTCACGCTATTGTATCAGCCAGCAATGGTATTGTAGCAGCCGGGCAACGGTATTGAAACACTCAGCAACGGTACTGTAGCAGCCACCCAGGGTTTATTTTGCAGCCAGTCACAACATTGTAGCAGCGGGGACATGATTATTGTAGCAGCCAGTCATGGTACTGATGCAGCTAGCCACGGTACTGTAGCAGCCAGTCACGCTTTTGTAGCAGCTAGCCACAGTATTGTAGCAGCCAACCATGTTATTGTAGCCAGTCACAGTATTGTTGCAGCCAGTCACGCTATTGCAGCACCCAGCAACGGTATTCTACCAGCCAGCAACGGTATTGTAGCAGCCAGTCATAGTATTGTTGCAGCCCGTCACGGCATTGTAGCAGCAGGCCATGGTATTGTGGCAGCCAGTCACGGTACTGATGCAGCCAGTCACGGTATTGTAGCAGCCAGCAACGTTATTGTAGCAGCTAGCCACGGTATTGTAGCAGCCAGCCACGGTGTTGTAGCAACCAACCATGGCATTGTTGCAGCCAGTCACGGTATTGTAGCAGGCAGCCATAGTATTTTTGCGGCCAGCCACGATATTGTAGCAGCCACGGTATGCTCAAACATTCTTTACATTATCAATAATAATCACAGAACATCCTTCAATTCTTTAGCAGTCACAGAACATCTTGCACGTCATGAAGAGTCACAAAAGATCCTTCGCATCATCAAGAATCACATAATATCCTTCACTTCTTCAAGAGTCACAGATCATCCAAAAGATATTGAAGATTCACAGAACATCCTTCACATGGATGGAATCACAAAATTTCCATCACATTAATCAAGAAGACAGAACATTCTTCGGATCATCAAGAGTGTCACAAAATATAATTCTCATTAAGATGATCAAAGCATATCCTAAGCATAATGAACGGAGTTACATAACATCCTTCACCATCAGAAGCATCACGAAACATCCTTCACACCAACATATGAAAATCCTTTGCATCATTAACAGTGGCACAGAATATAACCCACATCACCAATACTCGCAAATTATCTTTCACATCACGATTATCACAAAACCTTCACATCACGTAGATAGCCATATATTATCATTTTAAGTATCGATTGTGACAGAACATTCTTGACGTCATCGAGAGCTACACAGATTTTTTTTTCACTTCATCAAGAGCGACGAAAGATTCTTCACAGCACCAGGAGAAAGACAAAACATTCTTCACAGCATCAGGAGAGAGACAAAACATTCTTCACAGCATCAGGAGAAAGACATAACATTCTTCACAGCATCAGGAGAGAGACAAAACATTCTTCACAGCATCAGGAGAGAGACAAAACATTCTTCACAGCATCAGGAGAAAGACATAACATTCTTCACAGCATCAGGAGAGAGACAAAACATTCTTCACAGCATCATGCGAGAGACAAATCATTCTTCACAGCATCAGGAGAGATACAAAACATTCTTCACAGCATCAGGAGAGATACAAAACATTCTTCACAGCATCAGGAGAGATACAAAACATTCTTCACAGCATCAGGAGAGAGACAAAACATTCTTCACAGCATAAGGAGAGATACAAAACATTCTTCACAGCATCATGCGAGAGACAAATCATTCTTCACAGCATCAGGAGAGATACAAAACAAACTTCAAATATTCAAGAACGCCACAGAATATCCTGGGTATCATCCAGTGAGCCACAGAATCTTCTTTATAAGTCATACATCATCTATCGTATCATAAAGTGTAACTGAACATTATTCACATGAAGAAGATTACTAAATAATTCACATGATCATTAGAGACATGGAATATTCTTCACATCATCAAGTTAGACACAGGAAAAATCTTTCACATTATCAGAGTGAGTGAACATCCCTCACATTACCGGTATTGTTACGAAACATTTTCACATCAGGATAGCATTTTCACATCACATAGATTGTATTTCACATCATAAAAAGATGTATATAAAATATCTCACATCATTAAGAGAGAGAAATAATGTAAACCACATCAAGAGAGGAAAAGACCACACATCACATCCTTCACATCAACATGTGCCAAAAATCAACACTCATATCACTAAAAGAATTATCACTTTTTTAACATTATCAGGAAAACTTCCATTACGTCACCTTGATTCACATAACATTATTCACATCAAACAGGAATTTATAAAACACTGAACACCTCAACATTAACAAATCAACTTATACATAAAAGAGACAGAACATCTTTCACTTCAAGAGTCAGAACATTATTCACTTCCTTCAAAAGTCAGGACATCCTGCGCTTCTTTCAAGAGACAGAACATCCTTCACTTCAAGAAACAGAACATCCTTCACCTCAAGAGACAGAACATTCACCTCAAGAGACAGAACATCCTTCACCTCAAGAGACAGAACATTCTTCACCTCAAGAGACAGAACATCCTTCACCTCAAGAGACAGAACATCCTTCACCTCAAGAGACAGAAATCCTTCACCTCAAGAGACAAGGAACATCTTCACCCCCAAGAGACAGGAACTCCCTTTACCCCAAGAGACAGAACATCCTTCAACCCTAAAAAGACAGAACATTCACCTCAAAGAGACAGAACATCCTTCACCTCAAGAGACAGAACATTCCCTCAAGAGAGAGAACATTTCCCTTCACCTCAGAGACAGACATTCACCCCAAAGGACAGAACATTCTTCACCTCAAGAGACAAAACATCCTTCCCTCAAGAGACACTGAGTTTTCTTCACTTCACTAATATTCTCAAAAATCTTCACATCATCAAAGAGAGCAACAGCGCCAAGGGAAATGCCTCCCTCCCATTCCCCCAAAATGTAATCGGGTTTAAGGAAGGAAGGATTCTTTTTGCCCGGAAATTTGATCTTAAAAAGATATTACTGTCACAGCGAAGTCTGAGGTGACTCTGAAAAAGACTATGAGAAAGAGACAGAAAAAGAGATAGATAGATAGATAGAGAGAGAGAGAGAGAGAGAGAGTTGATAACCAAGTGAATGCCTTCACTAAAGAAATCCTGAATCTCCAGCATATTTCCCTCCCTCAGAGGCAGTAAGTGACGAAGCCTTCAGATCATCCTTGGTTTGGCTGTCCATGCCATGAGGCCGCTGTCTGTATTTTATACCATTTTAATGTTCAACCTTCATACTACCATTTTCCTTGACGCTGTTCACCTTATTTCAGACCTGCATAGCACCGCACTACAGAATAAACTGCATGGTATTATCTCTGCCAGTCCTGGGACTCTTTCTTACTGACTGTGTTACTAATCTTTCCTGTCCCTCTTCCTTAACATCAACCACATTTATTGTCTTTTGTCTTTTCTTTCTCACTTTTCCAGTTCTCGTGAGTTTTGATGAAAATAAATGGTATAAAATACCGACACAATGGAAACATAAACACTTATGCAGTTTAATGTGATCCTCTATTGACAACGTTTCGCTCACACAGTGGGCTTTTTCAAGTCACAAACAGATCTGTTTGTGACTTGAAAAAGCCCACTGTGTGGGCGAAACGTTGTCAATAAAGGATCACATTAAACTGCATAAGTGTTTATGTTTCCTCTCATGAGTTTTAGTGGCTCCTTTCCCCAGTCTCTGTGTCCCTAACATGTCTATCATCCGTGCCCTTGACAGCTACTTTTAATTAAAGAAACTCCATATTCTTCACCTATATCATCTTTCCCTGACTTGAAAAATTTGCTACTGCTCATGTTATCTTTCCTTTACACAAAGACAATTCGGTGATTGTCCTTAATTGCGAGGATTATTTCAGAAGGAAATCGTGTCCTTGTTTAGTTGTTTCTAACACCTTTGAGTGCATCAAGAGAACTTTCGCCACAAACTTCCTACTCTCTCTAACATTGCTGATCTTCAAAAATGTTCTTGTTTAAACTATGCATCTTGCCTGATTTATATGGGTTTTTCCCTTAAACTCACAAACTTTGCGTTCTCTTCCTCTCATCATTTCCTCTCCCTCCACTTCTTAAGTCTTTTCCTCATCCTTCCTTCATTCATTGTCAAAACTTCATTAAAACGTTTTTTGTTTACATCCTACCTCTAAGACTAAGTCTTGATGTTTCATTTAATTATGTTTTCACTCTCCTTATGCAAAGTGAAGGATTATGAAGATTTGCTTTATCTCCCCATTCCAACTAGTGTCTTTACTTATCTTATTCTCCTTTGGGTGAATTAATATTAATTTTACTTGCAATGTAAATTTCATTCTTGAACTTTTGGTTTTACTGTGGATTAAACTATATATGGAATATTTCATAATTGTTTACATCCAACTTTGGGGTGTGATCACCTCTCTGGCTTTATGCGAAGCATGTCATTCCTTTCTAATCACTTGATGGAAATAAATGGTATAAAATACCGACACAATTGAAATATAAACACATATGCAGTATAATGTGATCCTTTATTGACAACGTTTCACCCACACAGTGGGCTTTTTCAAGTCACACACGGATCTACCTGGGGTGGAAGGTACGGGAGTATTTATAGTCATGTTCAGAATGTTGAGGTCAGGTGGAGAATGCTGCATCTGATGATCTACCGGGTGTGGTTATAGAGTCTTTGGTAGCTTGGCAGGGGTATTGGACAAGTTGTGAGTAGACCTTCTGCAGTGTTCTATGTTCTTATGTGGGATAGCGATGAAGAAGTTTCTTGGCGAGTGGTTCAGATATGTTATAGAAGCCATTGTTCTGGTTGAAATTGTTGGTTATAGAGATAAGCGATGATTCCAGGATTCTTCGGTATTGAGTGTTGTCTTCTGTGGCGATAAGTCTTGAGTTTCTGTAAATACTCCCGTACCTTCCACCCCAGGTAGATCCGTGTGTGACTTGAAAAAGCCCACTGTGTGGGTGAAACGTTGTCAATAAAGGATCACATTATACTGCATATGTGTTTATATTTCTAATCACTTGATTTTGTAAAGTAAAAGGACACAAGTGTAACTAATGTGACATTTTATTGTAGCAACGTTTCGCTCTCCAGGAGCTTTGTCAAGCCGTTACAAACAGTACATGGACACAGAGGGGTATATATAGGCTCAGAGTGAGGTGCCCAAATTTCTAGTGGTGGTAGTAGTTTGTAGTAGTGACATAGTTTGTGTAGTAGTAGTAATACAATGTGGTAGAGCAATTAACTCGTACATGAGTAAAAGGATATAAAAGCTATTACTTGGGTAAAATAAATAGGTTAGACAAAAAATAGAATGGATAGAGGCAGCCTGGTTTTAGTGTTCACTCTCTGTAATGTACTTTGTGTGTTTTAACAGGAGAGACTATGTGATGGCAGGGTTTTTTCTGTTTTCAGGAGGATTCTTGCTAAGATTTCAGAGATGGTGAAGCTGCCTTTGTTTTGTTTAATTGTATTCGAAACAGCGATTAGTGTTGATTCGAGGCACTTGCATCTGCGGAAATTTGTTTCTTTGATCACTAATTAGGCGTCCCTGAATTTCATGAGATAATTGGTGAAATTTCGGTGTTGTACACAGTCGTTGTTCAAATTATCGTTCATACATGCGTAAATGTGTTCATTGAGGCGGGTGTCGAGATTTCTTTCTGTTTCACCTACATAAATCTTGTCGCAGCCTCCACAGGGTATAGTGTAAACCCCTGCATTGACTGGTTCGTGGTGCTTTGATTTTGTCCTGGTCAGATCCTTTACTGAAGTGCTGGAAGCGATGGCGACTCTGGTGTTAGCTTGTGAAAGTACTTTAGAAACGTTCAGTGCAACCTGGCTGTTGGGAAGAATTATAACTTTGTTAGGAGTGGTGTTGGTGCGTGGAGAATTAATGATCTGAAGAGCTCTTTTCTTGCAGTCTTTGATGAAAAAGGAAGGAAAATGTAACTCAGTGAAGGTTAATACTACACAAAGCGCATTACAGAGAATGAACACTGAAACAGGCCTTCTCTGTGAAGACCTGTTTGCGCGCTCTCTACGAATTGAAGCAAGATGCCCTCCATCGAGCAACTTTACCAACAGCTTAAGGAACAATTGAGGATGGCGAAGATGAAGATTCGGCGACTGACCGAGGAAAACAAGAAGATTCGTAGTAGTACTCCTGTTTTGAGTCCTCAGGTCAAGAAAGGAAACTGGTCAGTGGCTGGACAGCAGGGAACGAAGTTGACGATCAAGAAGACGAATGGAAAGGTAGAAACGATGAAGAAGAAAGGGACTGCCGTGGAAACTGTTGTGGAAACATCTAATACATTCTCAGTGCTTGTAGATGAATGGTTCAGAGAACCGACATGTTGATAAATTAGACACATGTGCAACTCTTGGGTATCTTTATTGAGGAAACGTTTCGCCACACAGTGGCTTCATCAGTCCATACGTAGGAGAAACTTGAAGAACATATCAACATGTCGGTTCTCTGAACCATTCATCTACAAACCTGTCAGACACTTCTTGAGATCTTAATACTTAGGAATTCTTCGCTTGCCTAATTCTTGGGCACGACCTACTTCCACATTGAACAAATGTGACACCACCTATGACTGCTGCACCTCTCCTGCCATAAAGTTTATAAGCTGCTGCTCCGCTCATATGCCGTATTCTATTAAAGATTGATGGACTTAACACATCGACTCAAGGTTGAGGGACTGATTACCTCATTCTCCTCCTGTTCTTCAAGGTTCTCCTACGTATGGGATTGAACCCGCGTTAGCGGGTTCAATCCCGGCCGGGGTATGGTTTGTTTGCAATCGTGTCATTACGATTTCGTGAGTCATGTTGTCGGCAGTGAGGGGACTTGAGCTAGAGTTCGTCACGGCCACGCTAGCTGGAGATTCGTCTGTAAAAAACTTGCATTTGTGGTCACAGTGGTGCCTATGCTAACCTTCCTATGGTGTAGAAATATACCTAGTTGGACGAATCTTATTCAAACCCTGGACTTCAGTGTGTGAGCTGAGTGCTCGCATTACTTATATGACTAGTATAATGGAGAAAATGAGTAGGAAACACTAACAGTCCCTTTCAAGGCAGGTGAATTTACAGATCTAGATTATTATTATTATTATTATTATTATTATTATTATTATTATTATTATTATTATTATATACAGATCTAGAGAATGTACAGATAACCTTCCCTGCAAACATTTGAAGTCTCTACACCTGTGATTATTTTTATCGTAGAGGGGGGTAGGGGCGGCCGCTTGTCCGTGGATCGAACCCCGGACCCCAGCAGTGAGAGTCACGCCTCTCACCACTGCGCTAAGGCTGAGTACAAACAGGAAGTGCGTCTCTCACTCTCATCAGACGGAGGAACAAGCCTCCACCTCGTCTTGAGCTGAATGATCCACATGGGTTTAGCGATTAAATGTCATGGGAAATTGGCCAGACGAGACTGGGGGAGAGGAGATTTAGGGGAGACATGTTAACGTCATATAAAATACTGTGAGGAATTGACAAGGTGGACAAAGACAGGATGTTCCAGAGATGGGAAACAGAAACAAGAGGTCACGATTGGAAGTTGAAGACTCAGATGAGTCTAAATGATGTAAGGAAGTATTTCTTCAGCCATAGAGTTGTCCTCGATTATTAGCAGCTATATCGTAAGCTTAAGGCAGAGTTAAAGGATAGAAGAAGAGAAATTCAAAGATTGAACAGTATGTGTAAGGATTTCCCTAGCAACACCGTCCTCGATGTTCGAACCATCGACTGGATGCTTATGGGAACTGAAGGAACGATGCTGAAGCTGGAGAAGGTTCAGGAGACTGTTGTGAAGACCTGCAGACGAATGTAAATCGATAATCTAGGACCATTCAATGAAGACCATTCCAGCGAGGACCAGTGTTAACATTATAACGCCAGTGAAGACATCAAAGTGAAGACATGCATGAAGACATCCCATGAAGACATCCCAGGGTAGACCATCTCTACAGATACCACCGATAACGTCACATCAAATACATCCACTGAAGGTAAGAATAATGTTATACTTGGTGACAGGTTAAGTTCATGGACAGGGCTTTGTCGTAGAGATAGGAAGAGGAAGCAGAGGGTGTGTTTTCTTGGGGCTGGGCTGCAGGATACTGTTAACCGTCTGGACAACATCATAGAAGGTAATAGGAACAATCCTATTATCTGTCTCAGTGTGGGAATGAGGAATGAGGACCTGAATAGCAGGTATAGGTCAGCAGTAGAGATAATTAGGAAGAAGGGAGGGCACCCTGTAATATGTTGCCTTCTGCCAAGGAGAGGAGTTGGAAATGAATATTTGTTCAGGGTAGTTGATGTTAATTACTGGCTGAACAAACACTGTAAGGAAATGCAAGATCGTTAATAGATACCTGGGACCTGTTCTATGGCAGAAATAACATTCATGCCAGGGATGAGGTTCACATAACTAGAGCTGACGTGGAGGCGCTGGTCAATGCGGTGGAGATAGCTGTTAGGGTTTTACACTAGAAATATATTTTTTTTTTTTGTGAGAAAGGAATGAATTCTCTGTGTAGCGATGTTGAGAGTTTTAGAGAAAACAGTTATAGGCAGATTGAAGTAGAGCTACTGGTGAATATTGCGAAGCAGTGGCACTAGGTGACAAGGACAGAAGAGACGGTGGAAGAACAGAAGTGAGGTGAAAGGGAAAAAAGAAAAATAGAATGTAGGATAATTGATTCATAAGAAGATGTCACTGAACTTCAGGGGGATTCAACCTTATTTCGTGGTCAAGAAAGTGGCTGCTGCAGTTTAATGCAGATAAATGCAAAGTCCTGAAGCTCGGAAATGTCTATAACCCTAGTGATTATAAACTTGAAGAACTTGGTCGAACAGAATGCGAGAAGGAATTGGGAGTTAAGGTAAACATCCCACAGTCTTGGCACAAACACTCATCATAGCACTTACCTGGCCAGAATTTGACTATAAAGTTGCTAATTGGGTCGTACTACATTTATTAGTACGAAACCAAGACAACAATGCTTTAGCGTACGTAATAAGGCAAACAGATTACTGGGATTTATATCGGGTATAAGCAACAAGAGTCAAGAGGTTATACTACAGCGCTACACAGCATTAGAAAGGCCTCACTTAAATTATGCAGTTCAGTTCCGATCTCCATAGTACAGAATAGATATAAATTCGTTGGAGAATATTAAAGAAGAATGACAAAATCAACACATCACATCATCAGCACCACTTATCACCATCTTACATCATTAACACCTCACAGTACCAACATCTTACAACATAATTATCTTAAAGGAAATGTAAACACATAAGCAGTATAATGTGATGCTTTATTGACAACGTTTCGCCCACACAGTGGGTTTTATCAAGTCACAAAATTGATAAAGCCCACTGTGTGGGTGAAACGTTGTCAATAAAGGATCACATTATACTGCTTGTGTTCATATTTCCATTGTGTCAGTATTTTATACCATTTATTTTCAACATTATCTTAGACCAAACACTCCTCACTCCATCTATGTAGTTAACACCATCATCATTTCTCACTACCAACTCCTCATACTTTCAATACCTGACACTATTAACAACTTATACAATTAATAACTTATAACGTACACACATCCCACCATTAACATCCGCAGCTTCAACACTTTCCACCATCAACACCTCCCACTATCATCACCTTACACCATCAGTGCCTCTTATCTTCAACATCTTATACCTTCGTCACCTCACACTATCATTTGCTCCTTCCATTAACACGTCACACCTTCAAAACTTCACAATATCAGCGTCTACACCATCAACACTTCACGTCATTAATACCTCACATCATCAGTACCTCCCACTATCAACAACTCACTCCATCATCCCCTCATTCCGTCAACACTTCACTCCATCAACACATAACACCATTAACAATTTACACCACCATTATCTCACACTATCAACTATTCAAAATGTCATCACCTCACACATTCAACATCTCACATCGTTAACATCATTCAGCACCAACACCTTACACCACTAACACCTTGCAGTGCAACCATACACCACCACCATCACCTTACACCACCATCCTCTCACACTACAAACACCTCACGCTATCAATTCCAGAAATGGCTTGGACTGAGCACAGATCGATGAGGAACTTTCGTTTCGACATTTAGCTACTCAAACATAACATCGTTCAGTGCAATTCAATATTTCCTATTTGTGAGTCAGTCATTTATCCAGGCACGATGTTTGCCTCCTGTGCCATGTATCTATATTTGGGACATAAATCTTTGACGGAGTATTTTGTCAAATGCATTTTGAATATTTAAATGCTACATTTGTTCGGAATTTTTCTTTATCATAGTTCTTCCTATATAGTAATAGAATTAGAGTTCCGGGGGTCAACGGCCCGAGGCCCGGTCTGTGACCAGGCCTCATGGTGGACCAGGATCTTATCAACCAGGCTCTTACCGCTAGCCGCACGTAGTCCAACGTACGACCCACAGCCCGGCTGGTCAGGTACTGATTTTAGGTGCCTGTCCAGTGCCTTCCTGAAGACAGTCAGGGGTTTATTGGTAATCCCCCTTATGTATGCTGGCAGGCATTTGAACAGTCTTGGGCCTCTCACACTTATTGTGTTGTCTCTTAACGTGCTAGTGGCACCCCTGCTTTTCATTTTTTTTTCTTTGACTTTTTAGGTTATCGTTATTGCTTTATGAAAAATTTCAAATTCTTTACCATTTACAGTCCTGTTTACTATTTGTAACAATGTGTAGGTTATTAGTTAATTAAAAAAAAATTTATGCCTTACATTCACTGTTTATAACAGTTCTCATTCATCCCTCTCGTTTTGTTTCATCCAATTCATGTTTTATTTTTCATGTTATTTTATCCGGTTCGATATTTGTTTATATTTTAAATCTCCTCCCAAATAAATCCTGTTTGTGTTTAATAGTTCTATCCGATTTACATTACTTATATTTCAGTGCCTCTCATCAAGGTTTACCACACGTGCACCCTTCGGCTTTATCTTTACTGTAGACGTTTCCCCAAACCCAGTAACTATCTTTTTGTTTAACCCCCGGGAAAGGCAAAAAGTCTACAAAAAAGATAACCAGTTTGTTGCACATGGGGTCTCAGTTTTTTCTTGTCGGTATTGTATACCATTTTGAAAAGGTTGCCCGTACTGCAGGTGGGTATCACCAAAAAAATTAATTTGAATCACAGAATTTTATATTTATTAAAAAATTGAGCAGGAGTTATTTGGGGGAATTTTATACAAAGATAGTAGTTATTGTCTAAGGGGTGGTTTGGATTAAAAAAGGGATTCACAAAGACCAAAACCCTTTGGGGATGCTGATGATGCAAATGCATCTTCTTGGGATATAAAAATAAAAATTTTGAAAAAAAAATTTTTTAATTCGCACAGGGAAAACTGTTTTGCCAAAAGAATATTTGTTTAAAATTTCCCTGGTCCCCAATTTTTGGTTACCGTTTACGTTTTGTTTTTCTACACAGTTTTAATAAAATTTTGGGGAAATAACACACTCAAACGAGTATGGTTAAATGAAATAAAAAAAAAAACAAACCGTAAGAGGGGAAAAAAAAGGGGACCCTGGAGTTCAAGAAATTTTTGGGGTGAGTAGCAAAAATATAAATATTAGGTATTACAATATTTATTCAGCAAAAAAACACTAGACAAAAATATTGTTTAAAGTTATCGGGTTAACAGCACCCTAAATATGTCGCCCAGCTGCAGTCTCCAAATTTTGGGGAAAGACGTTTGATATTTTACTGGAGAAGGTGGGGCCCCAAAAATAAGAGTTATTAAACTCGTACCCCCTTCCAGAAAAAAACCTTTGAAAAAAAAACCCGGGAAAAAAACCCCAAAACCTTCTCTAGGAAATGAAAACCCAAGGAATTTCTTTCATTTAAACACGAAGAGCTATTGGTAGTATTTAAAATGTTTCCCCAAAAATCGATGCAGTGGGAATTTTATCGTAAGGTCAAGATACAACCAAACGTTCCCCTTTGTTTTTTTTTTTAAAAAAAATTGTAGCAGTTTTTAATAAACTACTCAAAAGGGTTTAAAGGGAACAAAGGTTTCAATATACATTCAAGACCCGGTTTGGATGAGCATTTTTTTAAGTTTTGACATCAACTACATATATCCCGCTATAGGGGGGAGGAGCGTCCGACCCTTGGGGGGGGGGCGGGGAGCGGGGGTTTTGAAAGGGAATTAAAAAAATTTTTAAAAAAAAAATGGAAAAAAAAAAAAAAATTTAAAAAAATTACAAAAAATTTCGGGAAAAAATTTTTATAGTTATTGGTTTTTAACCCGTTTATTTCTATTATTTTTGTAAGAGATTTTATCGCTTTTTTTAATTTTTTTTTTAAAGGTTATCAAAATTATTTTTTTGTTTTGTTTTTTTGTGAATCAGACATATCCGGGGAATCAGACCAGGGAAGCCCCCTTAAAATTTTCCCCACAGTGCCTAAGAAGCTAAATTTACAGAAGCATACAAGAGAAACCACTGCGGGGAACCCAGAAGATCAGATATAGAGTTTGAGCATAGGAGATGGTACAGAAAAAGGGAAAAAGGGGTTTTACTAAATTGCTTAAAAAAACAAAATATGCTAAACAGGGAAGTTACCCTTTAAAGCCGAGAGATCACTGAATTAGAGCAAAAACTTAGGTTGTCAACCGGCCCGAAAAATTTCAAAGGGAACAAAGGGGGTCATACGGGAAATTTTTTCAAGAAAACTAAAAATTTCAAATTCCTACGAAAAAAATCCAAGTTAAGAATCCCTGTAGAATTCGACCACAATGAGAGGAGACTCTATACTGACGATGAATAAAAAATGAGTGAAATCCTTAAAAAACCAGTATGAGTCGGTGTTCAGAAAACCCACTAAAAAACCCAGAAAGGGGTAGAAATGCAGAAATTTTTTTTCCACCCCAGAAAAAGGCCCGCATAGATAAAATGACGTAGAAACAAATCCATAGCTTTTGAAAAAAAGGAAAAGGGAAAACCCATGCCCCCTCACTCAGAAACCCTTAGACCAGATTCATGGACTGCTCGGGTTTTAAAAATAAAGTGAAAAGTCCACTAGCACGAGCCCTGGGTATTTTTGGAAAAAGGGGCCTAAAACTGGGGTGAAATCCCAAACCCCTTTAAAAGATTTCCCAGACTTTGCCCCTTTGGGCAAAAGGGAGGTAGTAGAGCACTAGCAAAAAATTACGGGCCCAGTACCCCAAACCCAGCACTCTTAAAAATCTTCAAAAAAAAAAGGGGTGATGAAAACGGCAGATTAAAATTTTCTGGAGGCAAAACCCAAACTTTAATCCAAACCCAAAGATGGTTTTAGAGCAGGACGATCATGTCTGTCACAGCTGCTGAACCATTAGACAAAAATTACGGAGGTTTGGGAAAGGAGACCAAAACGCAGATTTTTTGATTTACAAGATTTTCCCAAAGGCTTTTGACAAATGGGGATCATGGAGTGTTTAGCGCACAAAATAAAGACCATGAACTTACGGGAAAAGGCAGGCAGAGGGTTTTTTGGGGGTTTCCTAACAACGGGGAACAAAAAAAGTAGTAGTGAACGGGGCCCAAGTTTCCAGCATAAGCGAATTTCAAAACCCTCAGTCCCTCAAGGCACTGTACGGGGCCCCTCTGTTTTCCCACCCTATAGCGGGACTAGACAAAAACCCCGGGGCCATTTTGTGTTTTTTTGGGTAGGTTGGGGGTTTTTTTTTTGGAAAAGTTTTTTTGGTTTTGGGCCTTTTTTTTTTCGGGCTTGGGGCTTTCAGTTGGGGGTGGGCCTTTGGTTTTTTGGTTTTTTTTTTGTTCCGGTTGTTTGGTATGGGTTTTTTTTGGTTTTTTGGAATCCTTTTGTTTTTTGGGGTTTTGGGGTTTTTTGGGGTTTTTTTGGTTTTGGTTTTTGGGGTTGGTTTTTTTGTTTTTTTTTTTGGGGCCCTTCGGGTTTTTTGGTTTAGGGGGGTTTTTTGACGGGTTTTTGGTTTTTGGGGGTTTTTTTTTTTCCTTTTTTTTTAATTGTTTTTTTTGGGGTTTTTTTTGTTTTTTTGGTTCCCCCTTTTTTTTTTTTTTTTCAAGTGGGGGGGTTTTTTAAAGCAGGGTTTTCCCCGGAAAGGGGGTTTTTTGGTCGTTTTTTTTTTCCTTTGGGGTTTTTGGGTTTTTTTGGGGGTTTTGTTTGGGGGTTTGTGTCTTTTTTGGGGGGGGGGGTTTTTTACATTTTTTCCTTGGGAAGGTTTGAGGGGCTTTGGTTTTTCCCTTTTTTTGGGGTTTTTAAACTTTCGGGGTTTTTTTGAAGTTGGGGAAAAAAATTTTTTTGGGGGTTTGGTTTTGGTTTTTTTGTTTTGGGAACATTTTGAAAACACAGAACAGGGGGTTCCAAAAAATATTAAGGGTTTAGAAACTTAAAAAAGCGGAAAAAAATTAAAGGGTTTTTCCAATGGGAAGGGAAAATATCTTATTGGTGTAATTTTCCACCCGGCCTTTAAGGAAAGAATGGTTAAAAAAACCACAAAAAAAACCAGAGGGCCAAAAAAAGGGGCCGGGCCAGAAAAGGGGAAAAAAATTTTGGGGGAACTTTTTTTTTAAAGGAAAATAAAATGGAAAAAAAGGGGGGTTATGAAAAATTTTCAAAAAAAATTAATTAACTGATTAAAACCAACTTCAATTCGCAGTGCCCCTCATTAAAATTTGTCATGTAGGGAAATTCCCAAACAAAAAAAATTATGGAAGGGAACCAAATCAGAATTTTTAGGAAAAGGGCCCATTCCACCAACATGGGAAGTAAAACCCTTAAACATTTTTCCTAACAAGAGTAAGGGAAAATATTCCAATACTCGGGGGTTGGCCCCAAAATTAACATTCCATAAAAACATAGGAAATTGGGCAGGTAGGGAAAAATTAAATCCCCCTTGGGGAAGATGGTTTTTTGGTTACCAATAAGGGTGCCATTCCCATCCAAAACAATTCAAAGTTTTTTAAAAATTTACCCAAAACAGGGGGAAAAAGGTAGAATTCCATAAAACGGAAAGTTTTGTTTCCTTCCAATGAAAATGTAAAGGGGTTTCCAAACAAAACGGGTTTTTAAGGAAGGAGGGGCCCAAACCCACCGGGCAAAAAAATGGAAATTCCTTCAAACCCTTTAAAAGGATTAAAAAGGTAAAAATTTTTTCCCATAGGAAATAAATACATTTACATCAAGGAATTTTAGGGACTTCCAATTCACATCAGAATGTAAAGGTAGACATTTTTAAAAATCGGGAATGTCGGTATTAACATTCCACCCACTTTTCGGAATTAAAGGTTATGACTTCCACCCAAATTCGGGAATGTAAAGGTATGAAAATTCCACCCAAACATCGGAAGTCAGGTATGACTTCCTTCCACTCGGGAATGTCAAGGTAGGGCCCTTTCCCAACCACTTTCGGGAAGCCCAAGGTTTGGGACATTCCTCCACACGGGAAATGTAAAGGTTGACATTAAATCCAAATCGGGGAATTCAGGTTTGACATTCCATCCACTTTCGGAAGTAAAGGTATGAAAATTCCCATCCTTTTTGGGAATTGTAAGGTATGACATTCCATCCCACAGGAATGGTTATGACATTCCTTTCCACATCGGGAAGTCAAGGTTTTGGACATTCCTTTCCACATCAGGAATGTAAGGGGATAAAATTCCCACCCACTTTCGGGGAAGGGCAAGGTATGACATTCCTTTCCACATCGGGGAATGTCAAGGATGCCTTCCCACCCCACATCAGGAATTAAAGGGGTATGTTTTTCCCTTTTCCCATCAGGAATGTTTTTGAACTTTTCCTTTCCACATCGGGAATTTTGGTAGGAAAATTCCCTTACTGGAGTTTTCCACCCAAATAAAAGGGAATATAATTATTCCCAAAATAAATTCGGTTACTTATTTTTCGGAATAATATTTTTTTTTCCCCCCTAGGTTAAGGTTTGGGCCCCCCTGGAAATTTTTTAAGGTTTTCATTTAATGGTATTTCGGTTGACACCTTTTTAACATTTTGGGGGGGAAAATTATAAATTTTTCCCATAAAAAGGGTTAAATTTAGGGAAATTTTTAATCCAAAAATTTAAGTTACTTCCACCCAATGGAATTCAATTTCCCTTCCCTAAATTTTTGGGAAAGAAAATTTATTTTTTTTACCCCCACTTTTCAAAATTTAAAGGATTTCCCAAAAATTAACGGGGAATTTAAAGGGTTTAAATTTCCTCTTTTAATTTAATTTAAAAAGAAAAGGAAAAAATAAATAAACCAAAATATTAACCAAACAAAAATTTTTTTTTTTTTGGGAAGGGGAGGTGAATTTTTTTAGGGTAAAATTCTTCAATTTTTTTCGTAATTTTTTTTTTTGGGTTTTCCCCGGGATTTGTAAGTTTTTTTTAAAAAAAAAAAAAAAAAAAAAAAAAAAAAATGAAAAAAAAAAAAAAATTTTTAATTTTTTTTTTTTTTTAAAAAAAAAAAAAAAAATTTTTTAAAAAAAAAAAAAAAAAAAAAAAAAAAAAAAAAAAAAAAAAAAAAAAAAAAAATTTTAAAAAAAAAAAAAAAAAAAAAAAAAAAAAAAAATTTTTAAAAAATTTTTTTTGGAAAAAATTTTTTTAAAATTTAAAAAAAAAAAAAAAAAAAAATTTGAAAACCCCAAAATTTTGTCACTGCATTTTTACTTATGTGATCCCTATAAAAAAAATCGTTTTTAAAATTTTCTTTTTTTTCGGGGAAGATTTGTGAAACTTTTTTTTAAGTATATGTTATTTTCCAGTTTCTTTAGCTTACAAAAAAATTTTAAAAATAAGATTTTTTTACAAAATTAATTTTAAAAACACTGCTTCATTCCTTTTTGGGTCAGAAAAGTTACGGGTTGCCCGGGGAAATTTAAAACCCATGGGGGAAAGACCAGTGTAAAGGACGTTACATTGAGAAACGTCTGCCTCTTCAAACCCCACTTTCCCAAGTCCATTTCTAAAACCCGGGGCCCGGGACCGTCATTACATGCAACATGCGGGCAATTGAACCCAGTTTGTTTCCCTGATGAAATTATTAAAATAGGATAATCACTTGGTTTGTGGGGTTTAACCCAAAGTAAATTAGCAGCAGAAATGGGGTAAAAAAGGGGGATAATTAGTGGAAAACAGTAGCAAAAATTTTACTGCTACAGGCACACATCTTTGTAAAGGGAAAGTGGAAAAGAACATAAACTGAAAGAAAGTTACGAATTTAATAGGGGTAAATTGTAGCATGCATCTTCGGGTCGGGGCTTTTTCTTGAATAAATTAAAGGGGGATTTTTTTTTTATTGTGGGATGAGACATTTCTCCTTAAATTTTCTTTCCCAGCAGTGACTTGTACACATTTTAATACCGCCCAGTCCTGAATAGAATAGCCTTTAAATCGTGATGGACGAGATTGTTCTCAGTAGTGCCTAAATGTGAATTTTTGGGGGGCATATTCAGCTATTAAATTTTTCAAAAGTACTCCCCTTTGTCCCTTTTCCCAAACTTACTTATTTTCACCTCATTTTGCTTTCTTTTAAACTACCCCCTCCCTTTGGCAACTTAAGTCTTTCTAATGAAAACCATTCCCCTTTAAAAAATTTAAACTAATGGGTTCTGTTGAGATTATTCTCATTAAATTTAACATCTATATTTCATTCTTTTACCCGGTTTGTGAGCTTTTAAGGACAAAGCTTACTTTGACAATTAATTTTTGTAATTTTAAAAGCCTCCTGTTTTCCTTTGGGAAGGGCTCTAACAGGGTTCTGTAAATGTTAAGTTTTAAACCAAACTTTTTTAACCTTTTTTTTTCCCTCATTTTTTCTTAATTTTTGTCACGTTTTGGTTTTTTTCTCTTGTTATATTAAAATTTTTAACCCCTATATTTTGATCCCTTAAATTTATTTGGAAAAAAAATCCTTTTTTTTCTTGTCAATGCTTGCCCCGACAAAATTCCGATTTTTGTTGCCTTTATAAGGGTCTGTGTTCTCTTTGGGGATTTGGCGGGGGGTTTTTCGGGGAGATTAAGTAGTATGGGGAAAACCTGGTAACCTTTTGTGGGTTATGTTTTCAACGGGTCAAAGCTTTTCTTTTCTTCTATGTGGGGGCATTTGGGCCATTTTCTATATTTTGTTCCCAGTTTTTGTAAGTAAATCAACTGGGATTTTCTTTTGTACAAATTATTGAAAAAATTCGGGACTCTTTTTTTTGGGGTCCAATCATCTTCCGTTTTTTGACTGTCAGGCTTGATTAAATTTTTGCATCCGTATAAAATAAAGTTAAAAAGGAAACCCCCCCCCCCCCCCCCTTTTTTTCCCCCCCCCCAATTTTAAAACAAAACCCCCCCCCCCCTTTTTAAAACCCCCCCATTTTTTAAAATATATTAAACCCCCCCCCCCCCCCCCCCCCCTTTAAATTTATAACCCTTTAAACACCCATTTTTCCCCCATTGATAACAAAATTAAAAAAACCCCCCCGGCCCCCAAAACCCAAAAAACCCCCCCCCCCTTTTTATCGTCCCCCCCCCCCCCCCTTGGGGTTGAAACCCCCCCCCTTCCCCCCCCCCCAAACCCCCCCCCCCCGGCCCCCTTAAACCCCCCGGATATTTTCCCCCCCCCCCCCCATTTGGGGTCCCCCCCCCAATGTTAAATTTTTCGAATGTAAGTTTTAAAAAAAAAAAAGAAAAAGAAGGTTTTTTTCGGGGGGGCCCGGTTTCTAATTTTCCGTTTTGGGGCTTCTTTTTCCCTTTTTTCCCTTTTTGGGCCCTGGCTTGTTTTTTGGTTTTTCCCCTTTTTGTTTTTTTCGGGTTTTTTTTTTAAATTTTTCCCTTGCCGAGAGTAACCAAACCGAGTTTTAATTATTTTTTTTTTACCCAAAAGACCCAAAAGAATGAAGTTTATTGTTGAAAAAAGAGAGTTTTTTCTTACGCTCATTAGAAAAAAACCCGTTATTATTGCGGGTGAGGGCTCTTGAAATTTTAAACAACAGTCACCTGACAATTTTAAAAATGGGTAAATTTTTTTTTTAATAAAACTACATTTACAAACAAAGGGGGGTGGAGTTACCCCGTATGTTGTAATAATTTTTAACCCCCCCCCCCCCCCCCCCCCCCCCCTCCCCTTTGAAATTGAAATTAAAAAAAAAAACCCAGGTATGGCGCTCGATTCGTATATATGGAAACCCAAGGTAACGGGAAAGGGGAAAAATTTTATTGGCATAGTGATTGAAAGGGGTGGAGGCTAGCTTTTTTGCCCGGCTCTTCCGGTGACCCTATTTTGGGTTTTCTCTTCTTGGCTGCGTAAACCCATCATTTTGTACTTTCCTTAAACTAAAGTAAAATTTTAACCCTTTTCCCACCACTTTTGCCGTTAAGTTATTTACTTGCTGAAACAACCCCATGGTTAAAAATTTTGTATCCTATCATCATTAAACTTTTTAAAAATAAGACAATCCGGGTCATCCTTAAAACTAGTTGGGGAAAAAAGTTATTCCCGAAAATTAGGGCGGTTTTTTGGACTGAAAAGTAGTCAGACCTCTCTCTTTTTTTCTCTCTCTCTCTCTATTTTTTCTCTCTTGGTTTTTCTCTTTTCTTCCCCACACTCGGGCAAAGAAGGAAAGACTTCAAAAAATAAGAGGACAAGTGGTCGTGGGAGGTAAAAAAGGGTCTGTGGCCCCAATCAAAACATGTCGTTTTAAAATTTACAGCTCTGACTCTCGTGTTGTTTGTTTTTTCTGGGAAACAAGTGACTATATTTGAATGTGCAAGCACAACCCCTACATATGCGTGTGTGTGTTTGTGTGTGTGTGGGTGTGTGGGTGTGTGGTTTTGTGTGTTGCGTTGTGTGTGTGTGCGTGCGTGTGTGGTGTGTGTGTGTGGGGTGGTGTGTGGGGGGTTTTCGTGCCGAAAAGGTAAAATGGTCAAAATTTCAAGAAACCTTTTATTTCAAATTAAGTCCTTTCTTTAAAAAATTTTTTATACGTTTTTTAAAAATTTTAAATTTTTTTTTGTTAAGTAAAAAATTTAAAAATTTTGTACCAAAAAACCTAAAAAAAAACTTAGCTTTCCCTTTTTATAACAAGAGTAATATTTAAATTTTTTGTTAAACCAATTTTAAAAATTGGTTTTGATAAGTTTTTCAATAATTTAATAATAAAAAAAACACCCGTGAAATATATTTTTTTGTTAGGTTTTAGAAAGTTTTTTTTTTTTTATTATTTTCCCTACATAAATTTTTGTTGCCTTTTCGCCCGGGAAAACGTTTTGTACAAGACCATTTTTCTGGGGCTCTTCCCTTTTTTTTCCCGGTGGATGTAGTAAGGAAACAATTTTTTGTCTGGAGGGGCATGAAATCCCCTATCAGAGGGGTTTTTTAGGGGAAGAGGATTTTCTTTAAAATTTTTCTTTTGTATTGGGTTATGGAAATCACAGACTGACCAGTGGGGCTAACATTGGTTCGTGGGGTGATGGCCCCAATAGCAGGTTTCAAAAGGGGGTCCCTTTTAGATGATTTTAAACAGGTCACGGGGGGAAAGGAAAAAAAAGTTCATCCCGAACCCTCCAAATTGGAAACATCTCATTTAAACAAAAAAGTGATTGATGCATTTAGATAAAAAATACCAGGGAGCATCAGCCCTTGCCCCCCCAAATTTGCGTTTTTTGCTTGGAGACCTCTGGGAAATGATGCCCTTTTAAACATTTTCCCAAAAAGAAACCCGAAGAGTTGAGGAGTGTGGAAAAACGAATAGGCAATCTTGACAAACCCACGATGGGCCTTTTTACCATGCTAACAAATTTCCTAAGATGTGCCCCCTTTCATTTGATAGCCCCATATGCCGAATTCGACAGTATCATGAGGAAAATTTTTTTTCCCAAAATTTCTTAAAACCCTTAAATCTAGAAGAACCGGGGGAGTGGGAAAGGGGTACATTCCCCGTCGGGCTTGGAGGGTTTTTTTTTGGTTTTCCCCAAGTCATCATATTTGTGCTTCCGTTTTTTTGTCCCCATGTGTTGCATCCCGTGGACTTGTAGCGTGATTTCCCCGAACATCTTAGGGACAAGGCCATGACCCAAAAATTTGTTGAAGGAACATGATCTGGAATAAATTTAAAAGGGTCTGAAACTAGACTTTTCCCCCCAACAAAACGTCACACTGGGTGGGCCCCAGTTTGGAGAATTAAACCTCAATTTTGCTTCAGTGTGTGTTGGGGAAAGGGGTTTTGAGCCCGCCTCCTGGCAGTGAGAGCTCCTCGTGAAAGGGGAAATCTTTTTGGCGGGTTTCCCAAATCCCAGCCTTGGCCCCTCGCCCCGACCCCCACACCCTTTTACTTTTGTTTTCGGCCCATGTTCTTTGCCCCCAAACACGGGAACGTATTTGTGGCAATGAATCAGCAGACCCAAATTGGGGGGGTATGGTATTGTGTGCAGTTAAAAAACCCCGAAAAAAATTGCAAAGGGATGAAAGGGTTAAAAAACATTATAAAATGGGTTCGCAACGCCCGGGGAAACCAGCAATAAGGGGCCTTCAAAGGTATGCAGATCTGATGGCAGCAAAAACGTCCAGAGGGGATACCCCTTCAACCTGGAAGTCGGGAAAACGGTGGTATGGGATACACATTGGTATAGCCAAAGTTTGAGAATTCTCCCTTTCCCCCAGGGGGGAAGGGGGGGGAGCTGCCCGCTTCAGAGAAACCCAAAAAATCTAGGAAAAAAGTGGGGGGAATTTTCCATAAATTTTTTGCCCTTTTTGACATGGGTCGGAGACCCTTGGCCCCGGGGAAAAAGTGAAACAAGTTTCCCTTTAAAGGGGGTGTGTGTGGGTTTTGGGGTGTGTGTGGGCCAAAAATTCGCCCGGGAAAAGGGGATCTTTAGCAAGACAAAACCACGGGGGGGGGGGGTTGAAAAATATTTAGTCAATTAATTTTTTAAAAATCAGTGCATAATTTAGGAGTTTGCATTTTTGCAAGGGGGCAACCCGAAGGAGGGGGAAATTTTCTTTTGGTAGTTTAGTGGGGTTTGGGCACCTTTCCGCTTTTTGGAATGTGAGCCATCCCCCCATATGGAGTAGGGGGGGTTTTTTAGCCCACAAAAATTATGAAATTAAAGAAAAAACGCCCGCCCCAAATTTTTTTTGCCGTTTAGAACAGGTCACGTGATTGTTTTTTATCATAAAAAATTTATATTTTATAGATTAATGAGGAAAAATTTTTCAAGGGACATGAATTTTCTAAGTGGCTAGAAAAAAAATTTTGGGGTGGCTATTATATCTTCTTAAAATTTTTTAATGCTTGACTTTTGCAAAAACCATTCCTCTGCTTTGGGGGATGGGGTTTGGGGGTGTTGGGGGTGCGGGGGGCGACCAACCCTTTGGGTCACATTCAAGGGGAGGGGGGCAGGTGACAAACCGCACTGCCCTTTTCCCCCCGAGAAAAACCTTTTCCCCCCATCATTCAGCTGCTGCTTGAAAATTGCATGCTCCCGAAGACGCACCCAGAAGTGTTTTAAAATATTAGCTAAAGGGTTTCCACCCCCCTTTTGGCTGTTTGCATATATTTTTATTTTTATATATATTATATTAAAATTTTATATATTTATATATTATATATATATTTTATATAATTTTTATATTTATATAAACCTTTATCTTTGGTGAAAGGGGATCGAAAAACCCACAAAAACCCTTTGGAAAAAAAGTACGCAGTGCTTTACCCCAAACTACCCACACTGGAAAATTTCCCTTTGGGGTGTAGCATGGGCACACGGGTTTTTTTTCCCAAGGGGAAGCCGCTTTCGGGAGAAGGTTAAGCTTTTCATCTCATCCCCGCATGCACAGCCTTACTAGAGATTTTTTAACAATGCAAGGAATTCGCGAGAGGAGGCGAAATATACAAAAAACACTGATTTTGGTGAAAGGGGACTCGAACCCCACGAAACCCTTTTTCCCCAAGGTTGTAGGTTCGGTTCTCCTTCAGCCGAGGGCAGTGTTTGTGTATATTTCGCCTTTCTACGCTATTTTTCCCTTTATATATATATTTTATTTTTATTATCACATGGCCGATTCCCCCCCAAAGGGAGGGGGGGCCGAAAAAGAAAAACTTTCCCCCTCATTTTCTCCATCAATGTCTTTCCAGAAGGGTGGCCCTTTTTCCCCACGTTTTTAAACGAAAATTAAAAAACCCCTCCTTCAGAAATGCAGGCCCCCTGTACTTCCCCTTCCAGGACTCAAGTCCGGCCCCGCCGGTTTTTTTCCCCGAAACCCCCTTTATAAAGTTACCCTTTTCTCACACTAACAGCACGGCAAGTATTTAACAAAAAAACACATTTCCCTGACTGGAACGATACACAAAAAAACCCGCAATAAAAGAAAAAAAAGCTTACGCGACGTTTTGGTCCGATTGGGGCATTTTACCCAAAATCCAAAATCGGACCGAAACCCTGTCGTAAGCTTCTCTCTTTTTTTTGGGGGCACGTTAAGTATTTAAAAAACCCTTCGTCTCCATTCAATCCTTCAAACACGCTCACGATGCCTGGGAAGTCCCAAAACCCTCGCACACAAAACCTCCTTTTCCCCCTCTCCAACCCTTTTCCCAGGCCCAACCCCCCGCCCCTTCCCCTTTTAAAAAAAAGACGGGTACCTCTTTAAGTCCAATCTGTTTCGCTCCATTCCTCTTCGTCCGAACCATCAACAACCCTTTTCCCCGCCCTTTTGGACAAAAAGTTTTTGGGAATCCCGCTCCTCCCTAACTTCCTTATATATATATATATATATTTATATATATATATAAAATATATATTTTAAAAAATATTTTATATGTGTGTGGGGTGTGTGTGTTTTGGGGTGTGTGTGTGTGTAATTTACCTAGTTGGGACTCACCTAGTTGAGGTTTTTCAGGGGTCGAGTCCGAGTCCCGGCCCCGCCTCTTCAATGATCGTACTAGGGGCACTCTCCTGAAAACCCCCTGAGTTTTATATACCCCTGCTTTAAAATAAGTTTTGGGGTTTCCCGCCTCCACTACATCGCTTCCCAAAATTTCCAAATTTCTGACTTTCTCTGGGCTGGAAAAAAATATTCCCAACCTCCTGTGATTTTATCTGTGTCCCTTAGTTCCCCTGTGTCCCCTTGAGCTGTCTCAGTCTTTTGGAAATCCTGGGCTTTGCACCCTTTTCAATTCCCCTTTAGTTTTTTTGTATGTCGTTGTCATGGGCCCCCCAAATTTTCCCGTCCCCCCAGTGTCGTCCGGTTGATTTCCCTTAAACCCCTCCTCCCTAGGACTTCCTTTAGCTCTGGGATATTTTTGTTGGGAAAACCCTTTTCACTTTTTTCTAGTTTTTTCGTGCTTGGCTAGGTGTGGGTTCCAACTGGTTTCCCATTTCTCCAATATGGGGGGCCCAATGTATACGGTGTAAAAGGGTCCCGGGAACGATTCCTTTTTAAGATGTCGGAATGCTGTTCTGAGGTTTGCTAGGCGCCCATATGCTGCAGCAGTTATTTGGTTGATGTGCGCTTCAGGAGATGTTCCTGGTGTTATACTCACCCCAAGATCTTTTTCCTTGAGTGAGGTTCGTAGTCTCTGGCCCCCTAGACTGTACTCCGTCTGCGGTCTTCTTTGCCCTTTCCCAATCTTCATGACTTTGCACTTGGTGGGATTGAACTCCAGGAGCCAATTGCTGGACCAGGTCTGCAGCCTGTCCAGATCCCTTTGTAGTTCTGCCTGTTTTTCTATCGAATGAATTCTTCTCATCAACTTCACGTCATCTGCAAACAGGGACACCTCCGAGTCTATTCCTTCAGTCATGTCGTTCACATATACCAGAAACAGCACTGGTCCTAGGACTGACCCCTGTGTGTGTGTGTGTGTGTGTGTGTGTGTGTGTGTGTGTGTGTGCGTGTGTGTGTGTGCAAACAATCGCAGACAGACGATCTTAACTACGCAAGACAAGCTACAGTGGATGGAAATCTTTTGCTCAAGTACTTTCACACTTTTTAGTGCAAATTCATCAGGTTTTGAAAATTTTTCCCAGCAACGAAGCGGGGGAAAGGTTTTCTCAGAAAAGTGCATTTGCTCTAAAAGGGCCCCAAAGTTTTTCCTCAAAAAGGGGCCAACATTTTGTCCCCCAAAACCTCCCCCCACCCCCCTCCCCCCATATGGGGTAGGGGGGTTTTTTTTGGGGAAAATTTTTTCCAAGTATTAAAAAATTAAAAAAATTTTGCCACCCCCCCAAGCTTTTTTTCTAGACGCTTAGAACGGGGGTAAAGTGACTTGAGAAAATAAAACATAGAAAAAGGGGTTTTTTTCCCGAAAACCCTTTTCCCCGTCAATTTGGGAAACCTTTTACAAAGTCACAACAAAATGAAAAGGAAAGGGGGGAAAAAAAAAAGGGGGGGGAAGTCGTATTTGGTAGTAGTGGAGGAAAAAGGGTATTTTTGGGGAAAAAGGTTTTAGGGTGGAAAGGAACATTCAAAACTAAGAAAGGGGAGCACGGGCAGGGACCCTGGGGGCCCCACAGGGGGTTTATGAAAAACAAAGAAGGGGGAAAAAAAAAAAATAAAAGGAAAAAATCCCCAAGGCAAAGAAACAAAACCCCAAATGAAAAAAAAGGAAAGAAAAAAGGGGAAGAGGGAAAAAGAAAAAGAAACCCTTTTGGGAGTAAAGGGGTGGTCTACTTTTGGGGGCATTTTCCCCTGTGTAGTTTTAAAGGAAGGCATCTACAAAGACAAGCCAGGACTAAGTTTCATTCAAGGAAATTGTGAAAAAGGGGTAGGATTAACCAAAAGGCACTGTTGAACTGGAAGTAGGGAAACAGTTTATCAGAAGACCAAAAATTGGGTTAAACTGTGATATCTGACTTTACAGAAAAGAGAATTTTTATGTCCCGGGCAAGCCAACACTACTTTTGTCTCCCAAATTCTGACAAAAAGGAGATCGACTAGTTTCTCCAAATTTTCGAAGAGGACAGGAGGAAAAAGGGAAATACAGTAGAAACCAGGAGCATCAAAGAGGGAGGAGAAGAAATAACGAAACAGGGGGAAAAAGATTGTACTTTCCGCCAGACTAACACTCTTCGCACTAATCCCGTTCATACCTCTCCTCCCCTTATAGATGCTGCGGGTTTCTACTCTTTTCCCCCCCCCCTTTTTAAATTCCCCCCCGTCCCTTCAGTATTTTTGGAGAAACGGGTCGAACTCTTTCTGAAGGACTTATGGACACAAAAGTAGTGCAAGGTTTCCCCGATACAACAATGCTCTTTGTCACGTCAGAAAATCACAGTAAACCTTTTGACGGGTCTTCTAAAAAAAACTGCCTTCACCTTCCAATTTTAACATCGCCTTTGGGTTGAATCCTCCCAAAAATAACTTTTTTCCGTATAAATTTTAGTCCTGGTTTTCGACTCGTAGTTTTCCTTCGCCCCCCAAACAAACATTGTAAAATGCTCCAAATTTCAGAGCCCCCTGATTTAAACATGATTCCTTTTTCTTTTTCTCCTTTTTCCCTTTCCCTTTCCTTTTTTTTCCTTTTGGGTGTGTTTCTTCTGCCTTGGTATTTTTCCTTCATTTTTTTTATTTCACCCCCTCTGTTTTTCCTTGCACATCCCCCGGGGGCACCTAGTTTCCCCTTGCAGGGGCTCCTTTTCTTATTTTTTTAAACTGCTCCTCCTCCCCCAAAACTCCCTTTTCCCCACTAGAAACCTTTTAAACCCCACTACTACCCAAAGCCCTTCTTGCCTAGATTTACCCCCCTCCTTCCCCCCTTTTTCGTTAGTGTACTTGAAAATGGCCCCAAGTCGGACCGAAACGTCCTTCGAAAAGCTCCCTCTTCATTCGGGTTATTTTTTTGAATCAACCTTTTTTTTTAACAGCCCAAAGCGTTTTTGGAAACCAAAGTTTAGGTTGATTTTTTTAAAAATGCCTCACGAAAGGCAAACCAGTTTCCCCCTTCACGAAGGGTTTAAAACTAAATATATTTTTTTTTGGGCCCATCATTTCCTCATGTTCAGTTCTGTAAAAGTTTTTCCTTGGAAAATTGGGGGCTTTTGCCCAAAACCCTTTAGGATATCTCAGTTTTTGTGGTATGCTGAATATCTTGTTGTTTTTCGTCCTCTAATTAATCGGGACGCAAAAATGCGAAAATGCTCTCAAGAACATTGTGAGGAACACAAAAAAAACCTTTTTTCCCAAACCCGTGGTTTCGTGATTGAAATGGGCCCGGAAAATTTAAAGACACATATTGGGGAAACAAATTAGTGCACAAAGCTTTCCCCAGGCTAGAGAGAAAAAGGGTTGACTTCAAAAGGATCACCCACTGTTTTGGCTTTCCTTTTTTTTGGGAAAAGTTTTCGCTATTAAAACTATAATTTTTCATCGCATAGTGAGGTGACACAGTTTTTTACCTTGAAGGATCTTCTGACAAAACCCACCCCCAAGTCTTTTCGTTTTCTATTGTTTTTTGGCTAGAGTTTGGGGAAAGGAATTTTCTTTCCCTAGTTTTTTTAAAAACAAGTTTTCCAAAACAAAAAAAACTGAAATTTGTCCTCATTAAACATAAAATTTTGTTTTTTTTTGGGCCCTTTTAAAAACCGGGTTTGTACCCCTCGGGGGTTTTCCCCGTCCCCGTCGTTGGATAAAAATTTTCTTTTTTGATTCAAAGAAACGTTTGCAAAACAAAGACAGATTCAGGAATAAAATGCCCACACAGAGAAGGCAAAAGGCGGAATCATTACAATTTTTAAAAAAAGAATTTTTGATAGGCCCCTTTCCACCAGGAGGGGTAAACCCAAAGAAGGAGCCAGCGGAGAGGCTGGGCAGAAGCCGAAAATTACGAACACAGGTATAGTATAAACCGCAACCTCCCCCGTAATGGGACTCAGAGGGGTACAAACAGAACACAACCGTAGTATATGACTTTTTATTTCCTTTACCAGATATAATTTGCAGGTTTTAAAGCCAAATAAGGGAAAAATTTTGTACACTGTTCAGAGGTGGAATAGAAAATGTAAACCCCAAGGTAAAAACAGATGGGAAAAAGCAACGGGGGAGAGAGAGGGACTCTATCAACCAACGGCCAGACAAGCTGACAATTCGCTTGTCACAATTTTAAACCCCCCTTTTCTTCCGCTTTGGGCGGGGTTGTTTGTTATTGGCCAATGAGCCAAGATAAACCGGGTTTTAAAGATGGGGAAAACCCATTGGGGGGTGTGACATACACCGAAAAAAAATTTTTTCATACTCGTAGCAATCAAACTGAACTCAACCTCCGCAACCACAAAAAAGTGGAAAATTTGTTGAAATTTCACTCATTTCTGATCCCCTTGTAGAGAACAAAAAAAGATTTTAGGAGCTTTAAAAAAGTTATAACTGTTTTGTTACAAGGAAAATTTTCAAAAATTTTGTTTAAAAAAAAAATTTTAAAACCCATTCCTGAAATTTTCCCTTTTTTTGGGCGAAAATTTCTTAAAAAATGTAAATTTCCCCCCTTCCAATTTCTTTATTTTCCAGTACCTCCATACCTCCATTACCTTTAAAATTTTTTATTTGTTTTAAAGCCATTTTCATGGATTCATTAGGGAAAAACAAAATTCCCCCCTCCCCCCCCCCCTTTTTTTGGGGAATTCTGGTTTTTATTAAAAAACCCTTTTATTCAGTTTTTGAGTCTCAATGATTGTTATGATTTTAAAACCCGATGATTGTTTTTGATTAAATCAAAAAGATGTTTTGATTAAAACAGATGAAAAGTTATATTAAAAACAAGATTCAGTCAGGGAAAAAAACAACTGTTCGTTCTAACGGGTGCGTAAGAAATATTTGTCTCTTGTCCCTTTAATATACTTCATTCATATGGGTAAAAAAAATTTTTCCCCTCAAAATTGGGTTTTCCCCAGCAGGTGGAAAAAAAATTTCCTGGGAAAAAGCGAGAAAGACAGGGGAGAGAGGGAACGATAGAAAACATAGGGGCGTTATTAAATTTATTAAACAAAGGGAAAACAAATTTTTAACGTCCCAAAAATTCTGAAAATAAATTTCGAAAGTGTGCCCTAATTTTTGCCCAAAATTTTTTTAAACGATATCGCAAAAGTGAATTTTTTTTTTCTGAAGTAAATATTGTATTCCCTTCTAACAATTTTTTATTTTACTTTTATTAATTCCCCCCAAAGGTTTTTTACAAACCCTTTATCAAGCGGTTCAGCAATAAAAAGTCAAAGTGTATATGTGTATTCCCCTTTTTGTTTGGGAGTGTTAATTGTTTTCCCGGGGTTCTTCCCCTTTCTTATCAAAAAGGTTTAGGTGTTTCCCGAACATATTAGCAATTTAAACTGTGTTTTTCCCACACTAGAAAAGGGGAGGAAGTGCCCCCCTACATACTTTTGTAAACAAAAATTAAAAAATTCGGTACAACCTTTTTTAAATTCATCTGTTTTTTTTAAAAATAGTTTGTTTCTTGATTTTATTTTCCTCCTCTAATTGTGCTTACCTTTGTAACGTCTAAGACAAATCTTCAGGGAGAACACAGACGATTGTCAGGGAATATAACACGGAATTTAGCCGTGGCAACATGTACAGGATGAGGATATGTTTCCCATTAATGAGGATCAAGGATAAATATGATAATATTTTAGGACTATTGTTGGAGCTATTGGTAAGAAGCTGAGTAGATTGGAGGGGAATCTTAACAGGTACAGAAACCTCTTAGAGAAATTCAGTGGTGAGAAGGGACTATTAATTACAAGATTATTGCCAAGGTAAAAAAAGACGTTGGTTCTTATAAGCTCAGAAAAACGGGTGAAAGAAACAAAGATATGGATGTTATATAAAGGTGAGATAATCTCAACAGAATTATTAGCAATTTGTGCAAGATGACCTCATTAGAAAGATGGGAGTTTTCTAAGAGTAGGATGAGTTTTACAAGGAAAGCAAAATGAAGGGGAAAATACGTGAGGTTGGAAAGGACAGATGAGTACGTGGAAATACTTCGGAAAGACGGATAGCTGAGGATGTTGTAAGGCCATACTGAGGCAGTCTGCTAGATTAAGGTCTGTTCAAGATTATCGTGTATTATATATGTATACGAGACGAGGACTTAAAAGCAAAAGGCTCTCTCCTCAATCTTCACTTCCTTCAGCCACTGCCGGTATGAAAAACGAGGAAGGAGTTCAATTGAAGGTGTAGGCTACAATTATCTCTATTAAATAAGTACTCTTTCTATCTTACTATTCATGTTTTTCCACTACCATTCAGAGTTGTGTGCAGCAGTAGTTCTGGTTCTGATTACCACAAGTAATGCTGAAGTTATCTCTTTCCACTACTACTATTATTGACTTGGTCGTCTCACTGTCAAGTGGTAGTTGGGATGTAACTACGTTTTAAACTGAATATGTTGACTTCATGTAGCTCTATATGTTACATGTATATGACTGTCTGACTGGGTTTTAGACTGAGCTTAGTGAGTGGTTAGAAGAGATAATAATTGTTCAAGGTAATATCACACTCCGGTCCTTCACCATATTTTTTACCTTGCTGGTCAGTAAAATTTTAAGACCTGAAGGCTCTGGGCGCTCCTCCCGCTACTGCAGAATGTATCTAGTTGAATTTTGTATTTACAATATGCTCGTCCAGCCGGTCCTTGAATGTATATTGACCAGGTTATTTCATCCTGGGTGAGTAGTTTATTCTAATCTGCGACAATTTTGTTTGCAGAATATCATGCAAATGCTTGTGTTACACATTCTACCTTGCAGTATCATTCTAGTGTATCGAGTTATGGACTCATTCGGCACTTTAAATAGGTCTTCGTTGTTTATTTTTTCTTTCCTAGGAGAAGAGAGGTTAGTGCTTTTAGTTTTTCTTCATAAGCTTCATTTCAGAGTTCTGGTGAGAGTTTGACAGCTCTTGTTTATTCCCTCTCCTTCTCCTGTATATATCAGCTTTCACAAAATCTGGAGACCGGAAGACATATTTAGGATGCTGTTTAAGCAAGGCAACATATTCAATATTGTGTCTAGTGTTTTGTGATGAGAGTCTTTGCATTATACTTCTGAGATTACTTCTCATGTTTATTCCAAGGTTCTTTTCTCTTATTATGGTTATTTCGTTGCCATACATTTAGCATTTAAGTATTTTACATCCAAATTGCCTTAATTTGTATTTAACTAAGTTGAAAAGGTGCAGAAAGCAAAGGAAAGGTGGAGCAGACTGCATGTCACGACTAGTCAGGTAAACATTGAGACCAGGAATTTTAATTAAATATTCCAGCTGGCAGACCAGTACAGTGTGACGAAACAAAAGTTTCCTTGCACGAATATTCATTGCACATCCCCCAAACAAGAGACAAATTATTAGCATTTGCATCATCACAGCCTCCAGATATTATTGCTCTGTGTGAGGGAAAAGTTCAACAGACAGTAGTAGCGAGCAAGTATATGGTAACGATAGTTTGATTGCCGGCTGCTTGTTAAGGTAGGGTAAGTCTAGCTCCCGCTATCTCCCCCCCCCTTTCCCCCCACCCCGAAAGATGACGTGCGGGGCTCCGGCCAAACAGTAATCACTCGACTCACAGCTCCCAGCACAACTGTAAGTACAAGCCTGCTCTTATTCTAGTGGACTTATTGGTTGAAAGCTTCACTTTTGACCAATAATAAACTTAGTCCTTTCAGCCTTGATCTCTATGTTAGATGTTCTAATAATCACCACGTCTTTTAGGTATTGTACTTATCATGGAGAGTGATTTCTTAAGCAGTGGGTAACCTGTCTCTCTTTCCAGCTTGGAATGACAGATTGGGTCACCTGCCAACCAACGAGAAGTATTGAAGGAGACGGACTAACGTCCCGAGACGTCACTCTTTACCTACCTGATTAATTGTACGCCACCGCAGGACATAACCCCTCATCTTTGCAGTGGTACAGAACCTGCGTTCCTGTCATCTGGACTGACTATTCAAGGCTAGAGACTCTGTGAAGAACTGGCCGTTGGGTTGTCACCAACACCTGTGACCCCCCCCCACACACATCATCAGCAACGGCTATAATCTCTACAAGACTGTGTCAACATCAACCAGAACACCAGTTTAATTGTATATATTAGCGTTGTGAATTCAGATAGCCATTAATTTTCATTTTTCATTTTTTTTAAAGAGGTTTTTTTTTGTTTTTTTTCTTTTCCAAAAAATAAGGTTTTTTTGAGGATTTTTTTCATTCAAAAATTTTTTAGGACCGCCTGTATTTGTAAATTTTTTGGGTGGAACTTAACCAAAAATTTTGTTTTCTCCCCTTGCCAGAAACTTTTTTAAAAATTTTCTGTAAAACCCAACAAAAAAAGGGTTTTGGGGGTTTGGGGCCTGTTTAAACTTAAAAAAATTTAAAAAAGGGGGAAAATCGGGTCCTTTTAAAAAGGTAAAAAGATTCGATAAATTTTAAAAACTTTTAACATCAAAATTTTAAAAAAAAAAATTTGTGGGGCCTTTGAAATGGAGTTGAACAAAAAAGCAAAAAATTTTTTAAAATTTTCCCCATCCCTTTTTTTTTCAAAAACAATTTTCTAATCTTGGGAAAAGGGTCAAACTGTTTTTAAAATTTTTTTTTTAAAACCCCAAGAACGGGGACGAAAAAAAACGTATTTTTTAAATAGACAATGGGGTATGTTTGTGAAATTATTTATTAAACCAAGCCCAAAGGGAATATTGAAACTTTGTTGCTTTTTTTCACAACAAATAATAAAGTCCCCTTTCACCTTTGTAAATTTCTTCTATTTTTTTTTAAAGACCCAAGCTTTTTTTTTCCCCGTTAAAAATTTTCTTTTTTTTTTTAGAACTTTCCCCTAATTTTTTAAAACGCAAATTTTTTCCCTTTTTTTAAATTTCATGGGTTTTTTAAAAAACCCCGGGGGGAATTTTTTTTCATTTTTTTTTTCCCAGAATTTTCTTTTTTGGGGGGCCCCAACCGCATAATTCCTTTTTGGGGATAAAATAATTGGCACCCTTCGGGGAACAACCCCTTTTTTGTCAAAACACCTTTGCCCCTTTTATTATCAGGGGTTAGTCCTTTTTCCCTTTGTCCAATTTTTAAAAAATTTATTTGAAAATTTTTAATTTTTTTGGATACTTAAAACGGGAAAAAATTTTTATTGTTCCATGAATGCCAAAAATACTTAAAAATTTATTTTTAAAAACTTTACCCCTAAGAAAAACATTTTTCCCTTCAGGGTTACAGAAAAAATTTTAAAAATTTTTGGCTTGCTTAAGCTTCCTGTTCACCAAGGTGGAAATTTTACTTCTTTATTTAAAAATTTGGAAAAATTTTTTAGAATTGCCAAAAATTCCCCAGGAAACCCAAAAAATTCCTTTAACACCCATTGGGTCTACCGGGTAGGACTGAATTGTAAAAGGTTTGTTTTTTCCCCGGGAAAGTGGTACTAGGCCCCCAGGGTTTCCTTTTTAATGCATTTTTTCTTGGGATTCCCTTTTAAATTCCAAGAAAAAATTTCGGGGGGGGAAATTTGCCCCAAAAATTTGGGGGAATGAAACCCAAAACCCTTTTGTAACCCCAAAAAAAATTAAGGTTCTGTGAAGTAGGGTTAAAAATTTTTAAAAAAAATTTTATAAAAAAGAAAAAATTTTTAGTTTTTCAAAAAGAAAAAAGGTTAGTGTAAAAATCTACAGGTAGTTTGGTCCATCCCCCTTTGGGGGGAAAAACTGTCGTGGGGGGGGGAAAATAAATGATACCTTAAACTGAAATCTTTTAAAACTCTCAGGAGAAAGTTTACAGAGGTGGGTTCCCGGGAGATCCCCAAATAATCGGGTCACGTTGAGGGATATTTTTCCATTCTGTATTCAGATTTGTAATTTTTAAAAGCTTAAAAATCCTACCTGGGACGTTTTTCAGTAAGGGGACTCATTTTGCAATTACTGATGAAAAACTAAATTTTTAAAAATGTATCATTTGCAAAGTGTAGTTTGCCTAATTAACTTGGGCCCCTTAAAAATATTGACTTTTTGGGCCCCCAATAAATATGCTAGATTCGGCCATTGGTATCCGGAATTTACTACTTCACTTACTACCCTTTAAAGGCCAATCATAAAGAATAAAATGTTTTTAAAACCCAAAGTAACAAATGTTCCATCTACTTGAACATCAAAATTCATGACAGTTGGGGAAACACTCAATGGCATCATATTTAACCCCAAATAGGTTGCTTGCGAAAAAGCACCCCAAGGGGGAAAACACCTAAAATTTCCTTAAGGTGTGACGAATTACCTTTTAATCCTACTGCTCCACTTTTTTTCAAAAGTTGGGAGTCTTTAAAATAAGTTTTAAATGTTCCCCCTTTAACTCAAAATTTTTTCCTAAAATACATGAAATTTGGATTTAGTTTTCATAAAATTTATCATTAACTTATTATTAATGGTTTAAGAAAAATTTTACTGGTGGGTTGGGGTTTTAAATTAAGTTTTGGGGAAATTGATTAGATTGGGGGAAAAGGTTTGGGAATGTTGGAAAAAAGGGGTTTGGAAAATTTGGAATAGGGTTGGGGGAATAGGGGTTGGTAGGAAAATTTTTGGGGTTTAGGGATTTAGAAGGTTTGAATGGTTATAAGTTTGTAGGTAGTTTTGTTGGTTAGTTTGGGGAAATATGGGGAATTTTTGGGGAAGGGGGGAAAGGTTAGTTGGGGGGGGATGGGTTAATGGGTTAAATTTTGGTTGAGATGGGTGGAATTTGGGGGTTTTTTAGTAGGAAAATGGTTTGTGGATTAAAAGGGGAGGATTTGGTGTTTGGGAAGTGTAAAGATTTGGGGAGGATAGGGGGGTGGGGTGTTTGGGGATAGTGGGGGAAGGAAGGGTTGGAGGGGGGGGGGAGTGTAGGGATATTTGGGATGGGTGAGAAGGTTGAGAATTGGGGGTTGGGGATTTGGGTTGGAGGATAGGGGGGGTAAATATGGTTTTTGGGGAAAGTATTTGATATGTGAGGATATTGTTGAAAGTGGTAATGTTTAAAAAGGTTAAAGGTTTGGGATGGGGGTTTGGTTGGATAGTGTTGAATGGTAAAGAAAAGGGTTGGGTTTGGTGTTTTGGGAAGTGTTGTGGGTGGGTTATTTTAGGTTTAGGGGAGGAAAAGTGGATTAGTGGTTTAAAGGGTTAATTTTTAAATGATAGTGGTTGGGAATGGTTTGGAATTATGGTAGGAAAGGGGATTAATTGGGAGTGTTTTTGGGGAAATGGGAGGGGGAATAAGCTTGAGGTTAAGGGGGTAGTGGTGGGATGGGGTTTGAGGAATTTAAAAATTTGTGAAATGTTGTAAGGGTTGAGGTAGGTGGAGGTAGGAGAATTGAGTAGTTGGGGGGAGGTAATTTGGGAATTTAAAGGGTTTTGGGGGGAATTTTTTGGGATGTGGGGGGTGTGAATAGTTTGGAATAGTGGGGTATGGGGGAAAATTTGGAATAAAAAAAGGTTTTAATATGGTTTATAAGTGGTTGGGGGAATTTGGTTGGAAAGTTGATAATGTTGGGGAAATTGGTGGTAATTTGTGGGTGGTTGTGGTTGGGATATGGTTGGAAGATAGGGGGTTGGAGGTAGTGGGGAGTTTAGTGGTTGAGGGTGTGGTTGGAGGAAAATGGTTGGAGGTAGTGGGGGAATGTTGGGTAGTGGTTGGAGGATATGGTGGAGGATAGTGGGGGAATGTGGAGGGAGGATGAGGTTAGAGGGATAGGGGTTTGGGGGAAGTGGTTGGAATTGTGGTGGATAAGTGGGGATAATGGGGGAGGAAGGGGTGAGTTTGGGTGGAGGATAGTGGTGGTGATATTTGGGGATTGGTTGGGGTGTGGTTGGAGAATGGGTGGGAGATAGTGGTTGGAGGATAGGGTTTGGAAGGAATGGTGGGATAGTGGGTTTGGAGGATAGTGATGAGAGTAGGGTATGTGGTTGAGGAATGGGGTGGTAATTGGTTGGGGGAAATTGGGTGAGGTTTGGGGGGTGGGGGGATGGGGGAAAGTGGTGTTTTTGGAAGGGGGATAGTGTTGAGGATAGGTGGGTGGGATTGTGGGGATTGGGGGGGATGTGGTTGGAATGGGTGAGCTATGGGTGGAGATGGGTTGGGGAGGGTTGGAGGTAGGGGTGAGGTTTGGTTGGGGTATGGTTTGGAGAATGGTTGAGGTGGGGGTGGAGATAGGGATGGGGTAGTGGTTGGAGATAGTGGTGGGGGTAGTGGGGGGGGATAGTTGGTTAGGGTGGGGGGGGTTAGTGTTTGGGATGTGTGGGAAGGATAGGTGAGGGTTAATTGAGGAATGTTGGGGTAGTGGGTGAGGAGTGGTGGAGGATGGTTTGGGGGAAGGGTTGGGATATGTGGTGGAGTAGTGGTGGAAGATAGGGGTTTAGGAAAGTGTTGGAATTAGGGGTGGGGATAGTGGGGGGTTGGGTGGGGTTGGGGGGGATAGTGGGTGGAGGTAGTGGTGGGGTAGGGGTTTGGAGGTATGGTGGAGATAGTTGGAGGAGAAGGTGTGGTTGGGATTGGGGGAGGGTTTTTGGGAAGGGGTGGGGTTAGTGGGGAAGGATAGGGTTGGGGTAGGGTGGAGGATGGGTGGAGGTAGTGGGTTGGGATAGGGGTTTGGGGGAGTGGTGGAGGAAGGGGGGGGGAGGTTAGGGGTGGGGGAGGAGTGGTTGGGGGATAGTGGGTGGAGGGATGTGGGTGGGGAAGGGGTTGAGTTGGTTGGGAAGTGGTTGGAAGAGGGGGTGGGGGGAAAGGGTTGGGGAAGTGTTGGGGAAGTGGGTGGAGGAAGTGGTGGAGGATAGGGGGGGGAGTGGTGGAGGAAGGGGGGGATATTTTGGTGGGGTAGGGGTTTGGGAGGTGATAGGGTGGAGGATAGTTTTGGAGTGGTTGGGGAAAGTTTTTAGGGATATTTGGGTAAGGAAGTGTAAAGGATATGTTTTTGGGGATGGGAAGGGTTAGGGAAAAGGAAGTGTTGAGGTGGTTTAGAGGATAGGGGTGAGGGATAGGTTAGAGGGGTTGAGGATAGGGTTGAGGAAGGTTGAGGTTTGGTAGGGATAGTGGTTAAGGAAAAGGTTGAGGATTTTAGGTTTAAAGTGGTTAAGGAGGTTGGGGACCCAAAACACGTGGGGGCCCATCGTCAAATGTATAAAAGGCCCAAATAAAAACTTTTAAAATAGGAGTTTTACATTTGTTAGTTTTCTCTTTATGTAGTTTTATTCTACTTTAAAAATTTCTACAATTCTACAAAAAAAAATAATTGATTGTGTGAAGGCTGGGTAAAACCCCAAATTTGATTTATTCTTAAATAAAACTGCAAATGGTTTTAAAAAAATAACCTGTTTAGCACAAATTCAAAGACGAACATTTTTCTGTAAGAAAACAAGGGACTTCAGAGTTGAAGCAACTTATTTTAAGCCAATCTTAAAGTTAATTACAAGGAAACTATTTTTATATAGAAAAAGGACATTAAAACGACATTAGCTCCGGTGAGAGCAAAATTCTTTAACCCGCCCGTTATTACTAAAAGTTGGAAATTTATCGGAAATTGTGTTCTCTATAATTAAAACTGTTTTGTGTCCGGGATTCCAAATTTTTAACTTTATTAACATTCCAAATTTGACTTAATGTATTTTTATTGGTGAACATTCTTTGAACGCAGTACCTTAAAATTTTTTGTTTTTTAAGATGTAATTCTTTAATTACAGACTGGATATCAGTATCAACAATTTATTGAATAAAACTTGGCAAATTTGTTTCCTCTGACAGCCAATAGTAACCAAATTTTGCTCCTGGAAAGGGACACCAGACGAATTTTTAAAGCCAAACAGACAAAGCCAACAGACAAAGCCCACAGACAAAGCCAAACAGACAAAGCCAGCAGACAAAGCAAGCAGACAAAGCCAAAACAGGGCAAAGCCCAGCAGACAAAGCCCAGCAGACAAAGCCCAGCAGACAAAGCCAAGCAGACAAAGCCAAGCAGACAAAGCCAAGCAGACAAAGCCAAGCAGACAAAGCCCAGCAGACAAAGCCCAGCAGACAAAGCCCAGCAGACAAAGCCAAGCAGACAAAGCCAAGCAGACAAAGCCAAGCACAAAGCCAAGCAGCAAACCAGCAGACAAGAGCAAGCGACCCAAAACAAGCAGACAAAGGCAAAACAGATTCATAGTCAACCGTGATTCATGGTAAACGGATTTAAAAGGTAAATGTGATTATGGTTAGCGGATTCATGGAAAACGTGAAAATGTAGACGTGATCATGGAAACGTGATTCATGGTAAACGTGATTCATGGTAAACGTGATTTATGGTAAATGTGATTCATTTGGGTTTAAAGTGATTCATTGGTTAAAAACTTTATTTCATGGTAAACGTGATTCATGGTAAACGTGATTCATGGTTAAGGGGATTCATTTGGGAAACGTGATTTATGGAAAAGTGATTCATGGTAAACGTGATTCATGGTAAACGGATTCATGTAAACGTGATTATGGTAAACGTGATTCATGGTAAACGTGATTCATGGAAACGTGATTCATGGTAAACGTGATTCCCTTGGTAACGTGATTTTGGAAACGTGATTCATGGTAAAACGTGATTCCATGGTAAACGTGATTCATGGGAAACGTGATTCATGGAAACGTGATTCATGGAAACGTGATTTCATGGGAAACGAGATTCATGGTAAACAAAAATAAATCACTAACTTCACATAAAAATTTCCTACACACTCGAACTTCCACTTTTCGCTTTGGAATTAGGAGGCATTTTTTTTTTTTTAAAATTTTAAGTAGCTGAGTGTTTCAAGTTGCAGAGCATTCCATTAACCTGGGATGGCATCTACAATTTTTTTTTTCGTAGGGAACCTGCACATGTCAATTGTTGCAAAAATCTTGACCTACAATTCAGTACGACAAAGCTGATTAAATCAGATCTCGTGTTGTGAGTGAAATTAAAAACGACAAATTAGTGAAAGAAAAATTTAAAATATTTATAAATAAAAATTTTAGGTAGCCTCTTTAAGGTCCCTTTTCGAATACCTGACTACGAGTCTTTAATACCTTTAAAATTTTGTTGATCTCTAGTGTAATCATGAATGTTTAAAAGTACAATAATCAACATTTAAAACACTGTGACATAGACAATACAACCCTTGAAGATTATGAAGTGAGCGGGTAAATTCCTACCCTTGACATCATAAGTATCCAACTTTATCAGCAGTTTTTTATCTCAACTACTTCACAGGCTGGTTAGGCTTTAAGCCCCTTTAGAAGTTTTAGTTTCAATACCTGTCCCACTAAATTCTACTTGAAATTTCAGGAATGGCATCTGGGAGTTGAAAATTTAGTGCTAAAAAAACTGACACTATTATTTTCCCAATAAGTGAGTTATGTCCTTTGAAGTCTTGTAGGGTAAAGAACTTGATTATGTATCTGTAGGATTACATCCCTATATAACTTCCATTCCCCTGTTATTATTTTCTATTTTGTTTCATCTTCCTACGACCGACTTTCTCGTCAGGCCTTTTGAAGTATGCGTACTTTAAGGCATCTTTTTTTTGATCCCGGTTTTGATGTTTTTGCATTACTCAACTGGGGGGGGAACCGTCAAAACCCGCCATCATCAACTCTCATTATACTCTACAAGTTTTTTTTCCTTTGCTGTGCTATTCTTTAATTGATTTTCTTTTATTTTGCTAATGTTAATGTTTATAGAACCTATCGTTCACTAACTATGTTGGTCACTCTTAACATAGACCTGTCTACACAAATTCACCAGAGTCTGCACTCGTGAGCATGCATAAGAACATAAAAACATAAGAAAGAAGGAACACTGCGGCAGGCCTACTGGCCCATGCGAGGCAGGTCCAATTCTCCCACCGGTTTAAGCCAATGCCTTGACCTTCGCAGATGGAGGAACCTGTGGACACCTAGCTAGCTGCGTATGCTTGGGTCGATGCATGGCCTCTGATTTTATCTCATATATTATTATTCCTTCATTAATTTGTCCCAGCCATACTATGTAAATAGATTGTCTTCATCTATTTTGTTTCGCCAATACTAAGCAAATATCTTGATATCTTTTTGTCTCATGTTATTTAGCAGGTTTTCACCTCACAACAGACTGTTTACTTTCTCTAGTCCCTCGAGGACTTTGACAATCAGTGCCACGTCTCAACCTGGTCTGTCGTCTTCTAGCATTAAGTCTGGTCTTGTAGTCCTTCATTCACGGTTGCTATAACAAAGTAAATTTTTTTCTTTGTACATTTCTTAGTACATTGAGATTATGTATTTACAATAATGAGTTGCAGTGCAAAGAGAGCCTCTATCATGCCTAGGCATTATGGGCAGACTTAATTTAATGGCTTACTGACTACTTAGTACTAATACTTAATACAGTCTCGATGTAATTATGGGTTTCGCGTTTTAATAAGTGCTATCTATTTGAGCACACTGTATGTTGTGTGTAATATTCTGCTCAAGCTCTTGGCCCATTCTTCATAATAAATCAGTAGAAATATCTCATCACTAATCCCGTGGGTTTTGACTTATTTACACTTAAATTATCGCTTCGAATTATTCTCCACTACTTTCTCCCCTCGTGCGTTACCCCTTTCCTTATATATCTCAATGGCACATTTATTTGTTTAGTTTCTATGAGTTTGCCCTCGTCCTGATCCCACCCCTTTCACATAGTCTGTTTTGATTCCCCTTGTCAATAAATTTGAGTATATAGAACACTGCGACTATGTCTCCGCTTACTGTTACAAGATTTAAGTTTTAATGAATGTCTTGACAGCTAAGATAATTTATCTGAAGAACTAGACTGGTGAGTAACTTTATATCTCAAACGAAGGTATTCAATACAATTAAGTTAAGAACTGCAATCACATAATGGAAATCAGATCTAGTTTGTGAGGAAAAAATCGGTCATCAAAATCCCGTTATTTACAAAACCACACACTCACACACAAACACACACATTCAAACACCCATACACACACACCAGTCTAGTTCTTCATATAAATTATCAAAATCACGGGGCCAGGAGCTGTGAATCTACGCCTGCAACAACAAATAGATGAATACACACACACACACACACACACACACACACACACACACACACATACACACACACAGAGAGAGAGAGAGATTGTATCAATCTTCCACACCTTTTCCGTGTCTCACTTTGCATGTCTTGCCGACCGGGAGTGACAGGAGCAGGAAGCAAGTGACAGGAGATCGTCCTAAGTGATTCACGAAGGTCGGCAAAAACCCTTCTTGGGGCTCACGATTTATATGGCAGGAAACGGAGAACAGTGTGTGTGTGTGGGGAGGTAGAGTCACATTATCGGTCGTTTGCAGATGGAGACGCAAGTCTAGTACAGTTGCTGCCTCTACGACTGCTACAGAGAGGAGAGATGAGGGTTAGGAGTCGTACATGAACTAGCTGCTGATGAACCATGACCAGACGCTGCCAC
>NC_069408.1:82565346-82600453 GCF_026875155.1 Cherax quadricarinatus
AAGGTGGGTTTCAACCAGACGGGGGAGTTAAGTGGAAGTAGGGAAGACAGTGTTACAGAAGCCAGTTCAATTGGATGACTGTGAATCTGACGTTACAGTAAAGAGCATTTTTAGTGTCGGAAAGCCTAACACTACTTTTGTGCTCCCTAAGTCTGACAGAAAGAGAGATCGACTAGTTTCTCAAAGTTCTGAAGAGGACAGGAGGAACAAGAAATACAGTAGACCCCAGGAGCATCTATAGAGGGGGGGAGAAGTATAAAACGAAATCAGCGCAAAGAGTGTACTTTCCGCCAGACTAACACTCTTCGCCTAATCTCGTTCATACCTCTCCTCCCTCTATAGATGCTGCTGGTGTCTACTCTATTTCTTATTCCTCCTGTCCTCTTCAGTAGCTTGGAGAAACTGGTCGATCTTTTTCTGAAGGCCCTTATGGAGCACAAAGTAGTGCTAGGCTTGCCGATACTAACAATGCTCTTTGTCACGTCAGAGATCACAGTCATCCTATTGACTGGTCTTCTGCTAAAACTGCCTTCACTTCTTCCAACTTTAACAGTCGCCTTTTGGTTGAATCCTCCTAATACATAACTTTCTTCGTATAAATCTTAGTCCTGGCTTCGACTCTGTAGATGCCTTCGTTTCCCACTACATTGTAAAATGCTCCAAACTTCAGAGCACCCGTGACTTAACATAATTCCGTTTTCTTCTTCTCCTTCTTCCCTTTCCTCTTTCCTTTTTCTCCTTTGGGTTGTGTTCTTCTCCCTTTGGGTATTTGTTCCTTCATTATTTATTCACCCCCTCTGTGTTCTTGCTCATACCCTTGTGGGACCTAGCTTCCTTGCAGTGCCCCTCTTTTTTTAGTTTTTGATGCTCCTCCTCCACCATACTACCTTCCCACTAGTACCTTCTACCTCCACTACTACCACTACGACTTCTTGCCTAGATTTCTCCCTCCTTCCCTCCTTTTCGTTAGTGTGACTTTGTAAAGGTCCAATTCGGACGAAAACGTCGTCGTAAACTCCCTCTTCTATGTGCGGGTTATTTGTGAATCAACCTTTGTTTTACAGTCCCCTGCGTTTTGGAAACCAAAGTTTAGGTTGATCTTTTTAAATGCCTCACGCAGGCAAACCAGATTCTCACTGTATGGTAAAACTAATATAATTTTTCTTGGCCATCACTTCCTCATTTTCAGTTCTGTAGAAAGTCTTTCTTGCTGACATTGGTGCTTGCTAGACAAAACCCTTTAGGATATCTCAGTTTGTGGCTATGCTGAATATCTTGTTGATTTCGTCCTCTAAGAAATTCTGGACTGCAGATGCGCAATGCTCTAAAGAACATTGTGAGGAACACACTACTTTCTCCCGTGGTTTCGTGATTGGAATAGTCGTGAATGTATGACGACATATTGGTGGACTATTAGTCACAGAAGCTTTTCCAGGCTAGAGAAACAAGTGATTTCAAGGATCATCACTGTTTTGGGGCATTCCATTTTTTTAGGAAAGTTTTCGCTTTTCAATTCTTTTATTTTCATCGCATATGTGGGGTGCCCACAGTTGTGACCTTGAAGAGATCTTCTGACATTAACACTCCCAAGTCTTTTCGCCTATTGTTTGGCTAGAGTTTGTGGAGTATTTCGTTCTAGTTGTTATTAAATCAAGTTTTCCATAACGAAGTAACTGAAATTTGTCCTCATTGAACATCATATTGTTTTCTTTTGCCCATTAGAAAACCTGGTTTGTATCCTCTTGGGGATTTCCCGCGTCGTCGTTGGATGAAATTTTCTTGTTGATTCTAGTATCGTTTGCAAAACAAAGACAGATTCAGGAAGTGAAATGACCTACACAGAGAAGTGCTAAAGGCGGAATCATTACATAGTTTAAGAAAATGTAATTATGATAGGCTCATTCAGCCAGGAGAGAGTGAACCTAGTAGGAGCCAGCGGAGAGGCTGGGCTAGAAGCCGATTATTACGAACACAGGTATAGTATAGCCTGCAACCTCGTCGTAATGGGACTCAGAGTGGTACAAACAGAACACAACAGTAGTATATGACTTGTATTTCCTTCACCAGATATAATTTGGCAGGTATATGCAAGTATGTACAATTATGTACACTGTTCAGATGTGGAATAGTAAGTGTACCACACGGTAACAACAGATGGCAAAAGCAGACGCCAGAGAGAGTGCACTCTAGTCAACCAACGGCTCAGACAAGTCTGACAATTCGCTTGTCACAAGTGAATCCCTTTGCTTCAGCTTTGACGGGCTTGTTTGTGATTGGCCAATGAGCCAAGATACCGATTTAACGATGGGTACCCTATTGGGGAGTGTGACATACACCGAATAAAATTTAACATACTCGTAGCATATCAAACTGAGACTCAACCTCCTGCAACCACAAATTGTGTGTAATTAGTTGAGTACACTCATGCTGATCCCCTTGTAGAGAACAAAAATTGATTTTAGGAGCGTTAAAATAGTTATATCTGTCTGTTACAAGAAATTCTCTAAATTTCGTTTAACAAAATTTTAACCTATTCCTGATTTTCTTTTTGGGACGAAAATACTATAAAGAGTGTAATTTCCCTCTTCCTATTACTTTGAGTTTCCAGTACCTCCAGTACCTCCAGTACCTCATTTTTTATTTGTTAATGTCCATCTCATGGAGTTCATTAGGAATATACATAGTCACTCCCCCCCCCTTTTTTTGTGAATTCTGGTTTTATTAAAAACATTTTATTCAGTTTCGAGTCTCAGATGATTGTTATGATTAAATCAGATGATTGTTATGATTAAATCAGATGATTGTTATGATTAAATCAGATGATTGTTATGATTAAATCAAGATTCAGTCAGGGTAATAACAACTGGTCGTTCTAACGATGCGTAAGTAAATAATTTGTCTCTTGTCTTCAATATACTTCATTCATATGGGTAAAAAAATAATTCACTCAACTGGTTTCCCTCAGCAGGTGTGAATTAAAATTTCCTGAAAGAGCGAGAAAGACAGAGAGAGAGAGGAGCTGATAGAATACGATAGGAGCGTTATTACTGATTAAACAGGAAAGCATTTTTAAGCGTCAAGTATTCTGAAAAGTATATTACGAACGTGTGCACTAAATATCAGCAATTTTTATATACGATATCTGCAATGTGAATTTTTTTTTCTGATGTAAATATTGTATTAACTTGCTAACATTTTCATTTTACTTTGTATTAATTTCCCCTAAAGGTTGTACATCATTTATCAAGCGCTTCAGCAAGATATGTCTATGTGTATATGTGTATTCACGTTATGTTTGGTAGTGTTAATTGTTCCTGGCGTTCTTCCCATTTCTTATCAACTGGTTTAGCTGATTTCCCGATCATATTAGCAATTTATACTGTGTTTGCCCACACTAGAGAGGAGAGGAAGTGCCCTCTACATACTTGTGTATCTAAACTTAAAAATGTACGGTACAACCTTTCTATAATTCATCTGTTTCTTTACATGAGTTGTGTTTCTTGATTCATTTTCCTCCTCTAATTGTGGTTACCTTTGTAACGTCTAAGACAAATCTTCAGGGAGAATACAGACGATTGTCAGGGAATATAACACGGAATTTAGCCGTGGCAACATGTACGGGATGAGGATATGTTTCCCATTAATGAGGATCAAGGATAAATATGATAATATTTTAGGACTATTGTTGGAGCTATTGGTAAGAAGCTGAGTAGATTGGAGGGGAATCTTAACAGGTACAGAAACCTCTTAGAGAAATTCAGTGGTGAGAAGGGACTATTAATTACAAGATTAATGCCAAGGTAAAAAAAGACGTTGGTTCTTATAAGCTAAAAAAAGACGTTGGTTCTTATAAGCTCAGAAAAACGGGTGAAAGAAACAACGATATAGATGTTATATAAAGGTGAGATAATCTCAACAGAATTATTAGCAATTTGTGCAAGATAACCTCATTAGCAAGATGCGAGTTTTCTAAGAGTAGGATGAGTTTTACAAGGAAAGCAAAATGAAGGGGAAAATACGTGAGGTTGGAAAGGACAGATGAGTACGTGGAAATACTTCGGAAAGACGGATAGCTGAGGATGTTGTAAGGCCATACTGAGGCAGTCTGCTAGATTAAGGTCTGTTCAAGATTATCGTGTATTATATATGTATACGAGACGAGGACTTAAAAGCAAAAGGCTCTCTCCTCAATCTTCACTTCCTTCAGCCACTGCCGGTATGAAAAACGAGGAAGGAGTTCAATTGAAGGTGTAGGCTACAATTATCTCTATTAAATAAGTACTCTTTCTATCTTACTATTCATGTTTTTCCACTACCATTCAGAGTTGTGTGCAGCAGTAGTTCTGGTTCTGATTACCACAAGTAATGCTGAAGTTATCTCTTTCCACTACTACTATTATTGACTTGGTCGTCTCACTGTCAAGTGGTAGTTGTGATGTAACTACGTTTTAAACAGAATATGTTGACTTCATGTAGCTCTATATGTTGCATGTATATGACTGTCTGACTGGGTTATAGACTGAGCTTAGTGAGTGGTTAGAAGAGATAATAATTGTTCAAGGTAATATCACACTCCGGTCCTTCACCATATTTTTTACCTTGCTGGTCAGTAAAATTTTAAGACCTGAAGGCTCTGGACGCTCCTCCCGCTACTGCAGAATGTATCTAGTTAAATTTTGTATTTACAATATGCTCGTCCAGCCGGTCCTTGAATGTATATTGACCAGGTTATTTCATCCTGGGTGAGTAGTTTATTCTAATCTGCGACAATTTTGTTTGCAGAATATCATGCAAATGCTTGTGTTACATATTCTACCTTGCAGTATCATTCTAGTGTATCGAGTTATGGACTCATTCGGCACTTTAAATAGGTCTTCGTTGTTTATTTTTTCTTTCCTAGGAGAAGAAAGGTTAGTGCTTTTAGTTTTTCTTCATAAGCTTCATTTCAGAGTTCTGGTGAGAGTTTGACAGTTCTTGTTTATTCCCTCTCCTTCTCCTGTATATATCAGCTTTCACAAAATCTGGAGACCGGAAGACATATTTAGGATGCTGTTTAAGCAAGGCAACATATTCAATATTGTGTCTAGTGTTTTGTGATGAGAGTCTTTGCATTATACTTTTGAGATTACTTCTCATGTTTATTCCAAGGTTCTTTTCTCTTATTATGGTTATTTCGTTGCCATACATTTAGCATTTAAGTATTTTACATCCAAATTGCCTTAATTTGTATTTAACTAAGTTGAAAAGGTGCAGAAAGCAAAGGAAAGGTGGAGCAGACTGCATGTCACGACTAGTCAGGTAAACATTGAGACCAGGAATTTTAATTAAATATTCCAGCTGGCAGACCAGTACAGTGTGACGAAACAAAAGTTTCCTTGCACGAATATTCATTGCACATCCCCCAAACAAGAGACAAATTATTAGCATTTACATCATCACAGCCTCCAGATATTATTGCTCTGTGTGAGGGAAAAGTTCAACAGATAGGAGTAGCGAGCGAGTATATGGTAACGATAGTTTGATTGCCGGCTGCTTGTTAAGGTAGGGTAAGTTTAGCTCCCGCTATCTCCCCCCCCCCTTTCCCCCCCACCCCGAAAGATGACGTGTGGGGCTCCGGCCAAACAGTAATCACTCGACTCACAGCTCCCAGCACAACTGTAAGTACAAGCCTGCTCCTATTGTAGTGGACTTATTGGTTGAAAGCTTCACTTTTGACCAATAATAAACTTAGGCCTTTCAGCCTTGATCTCTATGTTAGATGTTCTAATAATCACCACGTCTTTTAGGTATTGTACTTATCATGGAGAGTGATTTCTTAAGCAGTGGGTAACCTGTCTCTCTTTCCAGCTTGGAATGACAGATTGGGTCACCTGCCAACCAACGAGAAGTATTGAAGGAGACGGACTAACGTCCCGAGACGTCACTCTTTACCTACCTGATTAATTGTACGCCACCACAGGACATAACCCCTCATCTTTGCAGTGGTGCAGAACCTGCGTTCCTGTCATCTGGACTGACTATTCAAGGCTAGAGACTCTGTGAAGAACTGGCCGTTGGGTTGCCACCAACACCTGTGACCCCCCCCCCACACACACATCATCAGCAACGGCTGTAATCTCTAAAATAATGAATACGTGATTAAGTGTTGTGTGCCCTGCCACTGTAAGTGTTACACTTCCCGTTTTGTTCCTTTGTTTTATTTTTATTCATATTTTTATATTTCTTTGAACAAATTCACTCTTGATGCAATTTCAATTACTTTTAACGTAAAGTGTTTTCTTTACTCTGTTTGAGTAAATTGTTTTGTCTAATTTACAATTAAGAGTTAAAGTGTTCAATCAGTTTTTTCTTCATATTTTTATTTCATGATTTTTCTATACCTGAGTTTTCCCTAGTGACACTTATTACTGCAGTGGAATATTTCTACACCTTATTTTGGTTGCACTTGTTCGGCTCTGTGGTAATATTTTCTTTTATTGATATTTTTTGGAATTATATTTTATTTTGTTATATGCATTCTTAGAAAAAATTTAATTTCCCGTTAACAAGTTTAGTAATGTGTATTTTTATACTGTTTTTCATTCATTTCAAAATTTTATTAATTATTTCCGTTCTATTAGCAAGAGTAAAGACAGCTCATTTTGCATTTCTTCAGTCTCAGTAATATTTTTACTTGTATATTTCAATGTAATTTTTTTTTCTTGGCCAATAGAGCCTTTTACATTGATGTTGTCCTTCCTCTTGCAGTGTATTTAAAAATTTTTTATTACTTCTGCAGAAGTGTAGTTGCATCTCCTTTAATTTACAATTCTAGCATTTTGTTTTATATCATTTTTATTGTTCATTATTTTTTGCCTTATTGGTTCTCGTTGCAACTGTTGTGCCATTATGGTCTAACATACCGTCATGATTACTTGTAGTGAATGTCGACACTCAGACCTTCAGGCTTACTGCTGATTGTCATCAAGTCCTCACATCTTCTTTGCGACTGACAGACCGACCAAGACACCGAGATTACTTAGTTATACTCGTGATTCCTTGATGCGTTGTACCTTTATTCAATGGCCATGTACATAGTCTTGAAGATGGGTTGCGGCCATTACGTCTCTTTCTCGTGCTGGTGCTCTAGTTGGAAGGTTCCTCCTTCAGAGGGAAAGATCTTATCAGACTTGCTAAAGAAGCTCTTCAATTCGATACCCCTGCTGCTGTTCATGTTGTTGATCTCCTTGATATGCGTTGACTTCAGGAATACTTACTAAGTGGTCACAATATGAGGAACTGATTCGTTCTTTCCTTGTCCCAGTTGAAAAAACTGCTGAATCATATGTCGTGTCTGAGGGAACGTAGTGATATGCTACACCCATGAGTAATGAATCGATTGAGTGCCTTTGTGTTAGAATTAGACAAACTTTTATCATCATATTTCATACTGTCCATCAATCAGCTTTTCTCACTGAAGAGGTTAAACCATTTCACAGAACCGTTTGCTAAAATAGCTAGCTTTTGGAGCAATCAAAGAACTAATGCCACCTGCTTCCGTGTGTTGCTCTATGAGGCTCATCCACCAAGACTGGTGCTCAGATGGATAACACTTACAGCCTTAAATCTGTGATACGTTACCTTGTGCCCCCAGGGGATATTCCCATGTGGATCAAACCCATCGTAATCTCCATAAATTTCACACATATGCCTCAGTCTGCACCACCATATTGTGTTGCGCACAGAGGACAAATCGTGGTCTCGTTCAACCATCTCCGCCGATCACCAAAGAACCGGTGTACAGAGTCGTTATTAAACCTCGTAGTATTCATAGTACATTCTGCTAACCATAGTCGCCGGACTTGTTACAACTCGTGGTTCTCCGTGGCCATTTGCAATTTAATTGTCCTGATAAGTTACCCTAAGAGGACGTGCAGTACTGATGATGAGTACCCAGATACTTCCCCTTCTGTACTTATCATAGATTACATGGACATGACACATGTGAGGCAATGCTTCTCTATAACCTTCAGTTCTCTAGTCTTTCCGTGGCCGTTCCAACGCTGAATCCCGGCTAGAGGAAACAGAGATTCTTGGTTCTCAAAAAATGAACCGAACCAGGCTTACTCATTCCAATTCTCAAAACTAACCAGAACCAGGCTTATTCTTCCAATTCTCAAACTACGAGAACCAGGCTCATTTCTTCCAATTTCGGGGGAATTCGAGCGCCCCAGTCATACGTTCCTATGGTGACAGTAGGTGGAATAATGAGTACACCATCCCCGTTCACCAATCCTTTGAAGCCTTTAAGCAGTCTCGAGAATGACACTCCTGATGATGATGTTGCTCACATGTCTCGACGTAGATGATTTTGCGGGATGATGTGGAACAAGTATTTTCTGATGACAATCCACCTTTTTGTTTGCACATAACTTCCAATGCAACTAGGCCTATAGTGCAACTGCGCAAGGCATCTGTTCAGAATGCGGCGATCATTTAGTTGTCATGGACACTATGGTGCGCAAACAACGTCACAATATTACTTAGGTCGTAGTTTGTATAAGGATAAGCAGTATACGAATGTTTCCTTCTCGTAGCTAACGCACTCATGTGTCCTACCTTAGGGGAGGAGACTGGTTATGTCACATGCATGTCCGAGTCGTCTCGGGACTTCCCTAACCTTTTCTATTCAAGGTAGAGACTTGCTCGTGCTTCCTTCATTGTTGTCGATCCAGATTACTTTCCCTGGTGAGTGAATCCTTCTGCTGGGCTTTGCTTCACTGCGAGACTGAGCTTTGTGCTCGACCCTAGCGATGGCTATGCCCAAATTGTACGACGTGGATCGGTACCAATCTGGGGGTACCAGCGGGATCTCGAGATCTGCCATACATTCCGCAGCAGTGCTGTGACTTCGAATTAAGTCCTTACAGGCCAGTGCATTTTCCAGTAGCGTAACCAGGCACGGTCTGGCACTGATGATACTGTCACTTTCTGTCTGTGGTCGGTTCCTGCAACTTCACACTTGGCAGATAGTGGTCCAGTTACATCAAGTGTGCCGAGGACGCGCTTGATACCTTGTAGGTGCGAGCCTATCCCTGCAAGTCTATCTTGTTCAAGTAGTAGTTTCTCCACAGGGACGCCTGTCGGAAAATAGATTAAGTTGAAATATGTGTCAATGCCATCTCTTGTTGAGGTCACACTGCCGGTCTGCAAGAAAGACGTTTCTGTCGCACTATGTCCTCACTCGAGTGTCTGTAGTTGTTCCGTGTAGTCGTTACCAGTTGGTGTGCGTTGATAACGTCCTAGTTTGACACAGTGATGATTGGCAGAAAGTAATGAATGGCCGCATTGATTGGAACCTCCTTAACATGTTGTAAGAGATAGTAAGTTCCATTTTTCTGTAGCCAACACACTTGTACTGTGTCACAGTATGTTCGCCTCTGAGCTAAATACACATTCTTGTTGACTTGTTCACTATCCTTAACCTGTTCAGGTAGAGGATGAGTTGTCACTGAACCAGATGGGTCGTGCTATTTCTGCCGGGGAGAGACATCATCCACTTCACGTGGATCAATCTGGTCCACCAGCGTTGTGAGGAGAAAGACCTTAGCTCCCACTGACTTCCCAGATGAAAGTCAAAAGCGTTTCGTTGACTCTGTGAACAAACGTCACAGTAAAGCCATTGCCTTACCAGGTGAGAAGATGGGTATAACGAACTTATTGTCCATCGTATTCCACTTGTAACCTGGTATAGACCTAATCTACATACCTGCGTACAGAATGCCTCATTCACAAGTTGCTTGTCACAGAAGATTGTTCATATCAAATGCTTGTTGATGGAGTTTTATTGCACCTAGCAATTCAACTTGGAATGCACCCTTGATCCTAGTACCTAAGAAGGGATGGTACTTGGCGCCCGTAAGGCGACTTTGAGGAAGTTAATGCGCAAAACCATTCCAGATCGCTTCCCACTTCTGGTACTGGGTGATCTTTTACGTAAACATCGGAGATAACAAAGTCTTTTAACCCTGGATTTGTCTTACAAGGGTTTTGCAAAGTCCCTTTCACGTAGGACAAGCCAAGAGCTAACTGCACTTCTCCACTCCGACAGGTCGAGTATCCACTTCCGCCGCTATGGTCGTTTGGATTACGATCTTCCCCTATCACGTTACTCATAAGGTCATGACTAATATCTTTAGAGGTCTCATATTGGTAATGCACTTATGTGTTGTAACTTAGAATGAGTAATCGTCATGTCTAAAGACGTGGAAAAACACATTTACGTAAGACTGGATGTAGTACTTGGTAAGCTTGAGAAGCCAGATTTAAAGATCAAACTGTCTAAAATCTCAATTTTTCAGATCAGAAATTAAGTTATTGTGTCACGTAGTAACTCCTAGAGGGGTTACGACTGACCAAGTAAAGTAACTGCAGTACTAAATTCCTAACACCCAACAAACTGCTGATGCAGGTTTCGATCATTTGTTGGGCTTAAGCAGGTTTTCTGTGAGTCTGTTTATTACCACGCTGTTATTACTTGACACGCATGCTGGACTCACTCTTAACTGTGTGATGCTTAAGAAAGATGCTCCTTTTGTTTGGACCTTCCGTCAAGAAAGAGCATTCAAACTCTAAACAGAAAAGTCTAAACATTGCCACAATTTGATCAATTTCCAGTATTTTTCTAAGCTTCTGGTCTGACAAACTGAGGCTAGATCATTTGGCATAGTGCCCGTCTAGCTCAGAAGAACGATGGCAAGTACAACCGCAGTTGCATTTGCTAGCACTGCGAGTCCTAGAAGGCTGATAACGTTATTATACAGTATAACTGATGCAAGGAGTAGCTTTAGCAATGTAGATATGGTCTTTTAACTGCACTTCCGAGACATTATTTATCTGTACTCTGTTGTCATGTCTGTTGACAGACCATGCTCACTGATACATTTATTGCCAGAACAAACAACCTACTGGAAGGTTGAGCCAGAATGGACCTTGTGACTATCCACTATGAGTGCACAATCCAAAGTGTGTGTGCAATTTTACATGGCACAAGTCTGAAGATGTAGTCGCAGTTGCCTTATCGCGACATGTTAGATATAGTAAAGAAGACCCTCCATTTAGTGCTGGAAGATGTAAGAATGCTCAACAGAACATATCCCATGTGGTCTGGTGATGTGTGTGATTGTCGATTCATGCTCCAGGAAGATTGGTGTATTCTGAATGTGAAAGCCCTCACAGCTCCGTCAGTGGGGGACTTTCGTCATGAACCAAGAATTACTGTATACGAAACAGCGAGTTGGGTACTCCTGAGTAGAGATGTTCTTCATACACTGTTAGTAATTCCCTAGTCCATGATAGTGATGTAGCCTTACGCTAGTTCACGATGTACCAGGTGCTGGCACACCCTGGTTATTTGGATTGTTCAGTTAAATGACAATGTGTTTGAAATACTTTTGGCCTCGTATGGACAACTGATATGTTCTGAGGTATGTTAAGAAAAAATGTAGTGTCTGCAGGCAACAAAAAGGTAAGGTAATGGTCCTAATCAATCCAGTATATATCCAACTTCTAGCGAACCGAGGGAAAGAGTTGCGCTGGATTTGGTTAACTTAATTTTCCAATGTTCCCTCCAAGGCAACAAACATCTAGTGTGTTTATGGTAGACATTTTCACCAGATATTGTGAGTTAGTTCCTATGCAGATAAGACTCGCCGAGACAGTAGCTATAGCGTTTAAAGAACGCTATATCTGCAGGCATACCACCCTAAGTCCCTAGTAACAGATTATGGAGGTGAATTATGTAAATGAGATTCTTGATAATTTGCTGTACCTTGTACAAAGATCTCTAAATCCACCATTGTTCCTCATCATCCTGGCCAGCAATGGGTTAGCGGAACGATACCAATAAGAAGAGTACTTGATGTCTTGAGGCTCTATCAATCACCAACAGTGAAACTTGGGATAAGTTATACCTGATGTGCAGTGTGCTTTTAATTCTGCGTTACAAGTTTCTATAGGTGAACACTCCACATTATGCATTGTCGGTTGTTGTAGATAAAAGTTTGCCTTTGAGTTGTTTATATTCTAATCCAAATCCAAATTACAACCCTGAGGATTTCATAGCAACTCGTTCCAGCTTAGCTCAAAGTTGTTTGTTTTTAGAAGAATCCGTGCTGTGAAACACTTCATAAATCAACAGCTGATTTACAAGGTCGCACAAACACTCGAGCAAGCCATCCAAAATCAAAGTAGGTTCGAGAGTTATTGCTGATTAACTTTAACAAAACGTCTGCAATGCCAAAGCTTGATCAAAAGTTTGTTGGTCCTTTATCGAGTAGTTCAACATATCACTGGTAATAAGTATATGGTTAGAGAGATTAGTATGGTCAGTTTAAAGAAATAGACCATTAGATCATATGAAGTTAGTTATGTGATGAGTAATGTAAGTGTTCCTAACCCAGACTAATGTGACAGACTTCTAACAATCCTCTGATCCTGTACTTTTCCTCTTGATACTCAGTAAGTCGATCAACACTGAATGTCGTTATTCCCTTCGTACACCGCCAGGTATTGAGACATTCCTGCAAGTATCATTTGTTACTTACCAATTCAGATTTGCCCTCAAATTCAGCATTGAGGTTAGCCAATGCAACAGGTTTGATCCTCCCAGAGTGACACCCATCTGCATTATGTCAATCTTACCCTAGCAGAAGTCTGGGGATTAAATGTAAATAACTGTATAGATGAATAATTGCTGTATCGACATAGCAGTATTCAAGAATTTTTTTTTGTGTTCCATGTTCTCTCCGGATTCTGGATGGAGTTAACAGTCTAGATTTGTGTGCACCGAATCTGCCTTTCTGGTAAACATCTTCTTTGTATATATTCCTTCCTCAGAATCCATAGATCACATGAATACAGTTCGATAGATTAATTTTTTTTATCACTTCCACGTGTAATCCCAACGTTGAGTTTCATTCGATATGGTTGTGCTAGATTATACCTTCGTATTGCATTACAGTTTCAGTTACAGTAAACTTCCATTCCATGTTCTTACTTATGTATGTGATAATGTTTATTTGTTGCTGTACTCTTGACACATTGTATAGAATAGCCCAAGCCGTATACCTGCCTATCTCTAGTTTGTATTAGCTTGTATGTCGGGACGACATACGTTAGCGTCGCCGAGCTCTCAGTAGTAGTAACCAGTTACCAGTAACCAGTGTGCCAGTAGATGACTCACTACCAACCGTCTCTGCCTGAGTCACTGTCTGTATTCATATTGTGCTGACCACAGCAGTATTCAAAGACCCCCTCACATATGGGTACTGTGGGCGGCCAGTCAGTTTACGAGAGTGAGCAAGAGAGGCAGGTTCGGCTGTGGCGCCCTTCCACATACTTCAGTTACAATATACGTACTTCCAGCCTACGTGAGTATTTTTACCCAATCCACGTGTTCGAACTCCCACATGATAGTTGGAGGATAGTGGGTGGAGGATAGTGGTTGGAGGATAGTGGTTGGAGGATAGTGGGTGGAGGATAGTGGGTGGAGGATAGTGGGTGGAGGATAGTGGGTGGAGGATAGTGGTTGGAAGATAGTGAGTGGAGGATAGTGGTTGGAGGATAGTGGGTGGAGGAGAGTGGGTGGAGGATAGTGGGTGGAGGATAGTGGGTGGAGGTTAATGGTTGGAGAGATAGTGGTTGGAGTATAGCAGGTGGAGGAGGATAGTGGGGGAAGGAAGTGATTGTAGGATTAGTGGAGATGAGAGGATAGTGGGTGAGGAGTGTGGTGTTCGGAGGGAGAGTGGTTGGAGGATTATAGTGGGGGGGAGGATAGTGGGTGGAGTATAGTGGAGGATAGTGGGTGGAGGATAGTGGGTGCGAGGATAGTGGGGTCTGAGGATAAGTGTTGGAGTATAGTGGTTGGAAGATAGTGGGTGGAGGAAGTGGTTGGAGGATAGGGGTTGGGGATAGTGGGTGGAGGATAGTTAGTTGGAGGATTAGTGGGTAGTGGATAGTGGTTGGAGAATAGTGGTTGGAGGATAGTGGGTGGAGGATAGTGGTTGGAGGATAGTGTTTAAAGGATTGTTAAGGATCGTTTTTGGAGGATAGTGGTTAGAGGATATGGTTAGAGGATAGTGGGTTAGAGGATAGTTGTTGGAGGAATAGTGGTCGTTGGAGGTTTTAGTGGTTGGTGGATAGTGGTCAGTGGGAGAGTGGTATTTAAAGGATAGTGGTTGGAGGTAGTGGTTTAGAGGGTAGTGGTTAGAGGATAGTGGATAAAGGATAGCGATTAGAGGATAGTGGATAAAGGATAGTGATTAGAGGATAGTGGTTAGAGGATAGTGGTTGGAGGATAGTGGTTAGAGGATAGTGGTTAGAGGATAGTGGTTAGAGGATAGTGGTTAGAGGATGTAGTGGTCGCCCAGAACACTTGATGGTCTGTCATCAGTCGTATGGTATATAAAGGCACAAATTAAAAACTATTAACTAGCGAGTTTTACATATGTTAGTTTTCTCTTTATGTAGTTTTATTCTACTTAAAATTCTCTACAATTCTACAAGAAAAAAAATAATTGATTGTGTGAAGGCTGGGTAAACCCAATTCGATTTATACTTAAATAAAACTGTCAAAAGACGAACATTTTTCCTGTAAGACAAACAAGCACTTCAGAGTTTGAAGCCAACCTTAAGAAGCATTCTGTAGTTATTACAAGGAAACCATTTTATTATAAAAAATGGCACATTAAAACTGACATAGCCCAGGTGAGAGCAAAACTTTCTTTGTACACAGCCAATCTTCACTAAATGTTGGAAATTTATCGGAAATTGTGTTCTGTAATAATTAAAACTGTTTTGTGTCCGGTGATTCCAAGTTCTTAACAGTTTTATTAACATTCCAAATTTGGACTTAATGTAATCTTATTGGGTGACATCATTCTTATGGAACGCAGTACACTTAATTTTTTATTTTTTTTTTAAGATGTAATTCTTTAATTACAGACTGGATATCAGTATCACAATTTATTGAATAAAACTTCTCAAATTTGTACCTCTGCAGCCAATAGTAACCCAAATTGTGCTTTCTGGAAGGCTCACCAGACTGAATTTTTAAAGCCCAGCAGACAAAGCCCAGCAGACAAAGCCCAGCAGACAAAGCCAATCAGACAAAGCCAAGCAGACAAAGCCAAGCAGACAAAGCCCAGCAGACAAAGCCAAGAAGACAAAGCCCAGCAGACAAAGCCCAGCAGACAAAGCCAAGCAGACAAAGTCAAGCTGACAAAGCCCAGCAGACAAAGCCCAGCAGACAAAGCCCAGCAGACAAAGCCCAGCAGACAAAGCCCAGCAGACAAAGCCCAGCAGACAAAGCCAAGCAGACAAAGCCCAGCAGACAAAGCCAAGCAGACAAAGCCCAGCAGACAAAGCCAAGCAGATAAAGCCAAACAGATTCATAGTCAACGTGATTCATGGTAAACGTGATTCATGGTAAACGTGATTTATGGTAAATGTGATTCATGATAAACGTGATTCATGGTAAACGTGATTCATGGTAGACGTGATTCATGGTAAACGTGATTCATGGTAAACGTGATTTATGGTAAATGTGATTCATGGTTAACGTGATTCATGGTAAACGTGATTCATGGTAAACGTGATTCATGGTAAACGTGATTCATGGTAAACGTGATTCATGGTAAACGTGATTCATGGTAAACGTGATTCATGGTAAACGTGGATTCATGGTAACGTGGATTTTGTGGTAACGTTGATTCATGGCAAACTTGATTCTTGGCAAAAACGTGATTCATGGTAACGTGTTCATGGTTAAACGTGATTCGTGGTAAACGTGATTTCGTGGTAACAAGTGATTCATGGTAAACGTGATTCATGGCAAACGTGATTCATGGCAAACGTGATTCATGGCAAACGTGATTCATGGTAAACGTGTTTCATGGTAAACGTGACTCATGGTAAACGTGATTCGTGGTAAACGTGATTCGTGGTAAACGTGATTCATGGTAAACGTGATTCATGGCAAACGTGATTCATGGTAAACGTGTTTCATGGTAAACGTGACTCATGGTAAACGTGATTCGTGGTAAACGTGATTCGTGATAAACGTGATTCATGGTAAACGTGATTCATGGCAAACGTGATTCATGGCAAACGTGATTCTTGGTAAACAAAAATAAATCACTTACACATAATATTTCCAAGTGTTCACCTACACACTCGAACTTCACTTTTTGCCGTTATCGAATTAGGAAGCACTTTCTTTTTTTTTTTTTTTTTTTAATTCAGGTAGCTGAGTGTTTTGAAAGTTTGCAGAGCCATTCCATTAACCTGGGAATGGCATCTACATTTTTTTTCGTAGGGAACCTGCACATGTCAATTGTTGCAAAAATCTTGACCTACATTCAGTACAGACAAAGCTGATCAAGTCAGATCTCGTGTTGTGAGTGAAATAAAAACGAGAAGTTGTGAAAGAAAAAATTAAATAAATATATAAATAATTAGTAGCCTCTTTAAGGTCCTCTTTCGTATTATATCTGACTAACGAGTTCTTATTATACATTAATTGTGTTGATCTCTCGTGTAACTCATGAATAGTTAACGTACAATTGTAATCAACATAAATCAATGTGGCAATAGGACAATAAACACTGACAGAATTATGAAGTGAGAGGGGAAAAAATTCCTACACTTGACATCCAGAAGTATCGCAACTGTATCAGCCCTCGTACTTTATCTCAATACTACTCCACAGGCTGGTTAGGCTTTTAGTTGAGATGCTTTTAGTTACATACCTGATCCCCACTCTATTCTAGCTTGAAATTTCAGAAAAATGCATGCTGGAGTCTGAAATTTAGTGCTAAATACTGACACTAGTTTTCCAAATTAAGTGAGTTATCGTCCTCTTGAAGTCTTTGTAGGGTAAGAAGAACTTGATTTATAGGTATCTGGTAGGATTACATCCCTCACATAAAACTTCATCCACTCAGCTATTTATTTTTCTATTTTTGTTTCACTCTTCCTACGACTCGATTCCGTTTCTCGTCAGGCCCTTATGATGTATGACAGTCTCTTTTAAGACATCTTTCTTTGTGATCCCGTTTATGGACTAGTTTTTGCATTAACTCAACTGGGAGGGAACCGTTCAAACCTGCCATCATCCAACTCTCATAATACTCTGCGTAGATTATTTTCCTTTGCTGGTTTTTTCTTTGACTGATTTTCTTTATTTTACCTAATGTTAATGTTTATAGAACTATCGTTCACTAACTAATACTGGTCACTCTTAACATAGACCTGTCTACACAAATTCACTAGAGTCTGCACTCGTTGAACATGCATTAAGAAATAAGAACATAAAAACGTAAGAAGGAACCTGCAGAAGGCCTACTGGCCATGCGAGGCAGGTCCAATTCTCCCACCGGTTTTAAGCCCAATGCCTTGACCTTCGCTAGATGGGAACCTGTGAAACACCTAGCTAGGCTGCGTATCCTTGGGTCGATACATGGCTCTGATTTTATCTCATATATATTATTCCTTTATTAATTTGTCCCAGCCATACTATGTAATAGATTGTCTGCATCTATTTTGTTTCGCAAATACTAGCAAATATCTCGATATCTTTTTGGTCTAATCCTTATTTAGCAGGTTTTCACCCTCCACAAATAGACTGTTTACGTTCTCTAGTCCTCGAGGGACTTTGACAATCAGTGCACTCTCAACCTGGTCTGTCGTCTTCTAGCACTTAAGTCTGGGTCTTGTAATCCTTCATTCACGGTTGCTATAACAAAGTAATTTTTTCTTTGTACATTTCTTAGTACATTGAGATTATGTATTTTACAATAATGAGTTGCAGTACAAGAGAGACCTCTATCATGCTAGGCATTATGGGCAGACTTAATGTTACTGAATACTGATTACAATAACTTAATACAGTCTCGATGTTTTATGGGTTCGCGTTTAATAAGTGCTATCTACTTGAGCACACTGTATATTGTGTGTAATATTCTGCTCAAGCTCTTGGCCCATTCTTCATAATAAAATCTAGTAGGATATCTCATCTTAATACCGTGGGTTTTGATTATTTACACTTAATTACTGCTTCGAATATTCTGGCCATATTTTCAACCCTCGGTGCGTTACCCCTTTCCTTATATATCTCAATGGCACATTTATTGTTTTGATTCTATGAGTTTGCCCTCGTCTGATCCACCCATTTACCATAGTATGCTTTGATTCCCTTGTCAATAAAAATGGAGTATATAGAACACTGCGACCTATGTCTCCGCTAATGTTACAAGATTTAAGTTTTAATGAATGTCTTGGACAGCTAAGATTTTTATCTGAAGAACTAGACTGGTGAGTAACTTTAAATCTCAAACGAAGTATTCAATACAATTAAGTAGAACTTGCAATCACCATAAGGAAATCAGATCTAGTTTTGAGGAAACAAATCGGTCATCAAATCCCGTTATTTCAAAACCACACACTCACACACAAACACACATTCAAACACCCATACACACACACCTTCTAGTTCTCATATAAATTATCAAAATCACGGGGCCAGGAGCTGTGAATCTACGCCTGCAACAACAAATAGAGGATTACCACACACACACCACACACACACACACACACACACACACACACACACACACACACACACACACCTACACCACACACACACACACACACCACAACACAACACACACGCACACACACACCACACACACACACACACACACATATATACACACATACACACATTCTAACACATCACATCAGCCCCAGAGAGAGAGGAGAGAGAGATAGAGATTGTTCATCTTCCACACCTTTTCCGTGTCTCACTTTGCCTGTCTTGCCACCGGGAGTGACGGAGCAAGGAAGCATGTGGACAGAGGAGATCGTCCTAAGTGATTCACGAAGGTCGGCAAAAACCCTTCTTGGGGCTAACGAATTTATATGGCAGGGAAACGGGAACGTGTGTGTGTGTGTGTGTGTGGGAGGTAGGCACATTATGGTCGGTTTGCTGATGGAGACGCAAAGTCTAGTACAGGTGCTGCCTATACGACTGCTCAGAGGAGGGAGAGATTGATGGTTAGGAGTCGTACCATGAACTTAGCTGCTGATGACCATGACAGACGCTGCCACACAATATCGCTACTGCTTAAAACAATTTGCATAGAAATTTTGGAGCATTCGAGCGTGAATCCCGGATATTCGTTCATCCTGCGTCTTGTGGGGTGTGACGAGACGCTCATTGACGATTCTCCTGATGAGTATTCCAGCTGGGGAGTCAAAATATTACAGTCTTTAGGTTCAGGGGAAGGGTACTAGAAGGGTTACCTAATTGTATGCTTTTTGTACTTTCTTCGAACCATTTTCATTTTTCATTTCTCAAACACTCGAGAATGCTTCAAGTTAATCGGCTTCAAATTTCCAAGCGCTTGTACAATTTCAGTAAACGGACCATTTTTTTATTGGAAACAATGAAATGATACATCACCTGTGACTAAGGAACTTGAACTCTTTCTCAGCATCCTGCGTGGAACTTGGATAACTTCTAAAACGCTCAGTGGCGTAGCTTCAAAATTTCGTTAAAGGCACCTTCTATTCGATCATGGCGAAGGATATTATTCTAGTGTTGTAGAGGCCTATTTGATCATTTTAGTTTACATCTTCTAAACGGCTCTTCAATATTAAATACTGATGATCTTAGGTTTTGACTAAGGGAGGCGAATTTGCTAGAATCGTTGGAATTACCGATGTGTTAACTGAATGATCGAATCTTCTAATCGGTTTTAAACTTAACTATGGAGTGGCTACCTGACCGCAGGCTCACGCTGTTTTGCCTGTATTGCGCCGTAAGTCCCAATTTCCAAATTTCATAGGTAAATAGTAATATCATTATATTCAATTAAAATAAAAGAAAACATCCTTCTTTCGACTGGCTTCAGAATACACACTGACGATGATTGGTACAGGATGATAACCAATAAATTTTACTTCGAATTCGAGCAAATTTTAAATTTTACTGAGAAAATAGTTGAAGACGTTGAAAAAGAGCAATATTATGGAGAAAAACATTTACTTAATAATCTTGAAAAAATTTACCTTTGTGGACTATGATAAACGAAAACCTGTTAACTCAGTTTTGACTTGATACATTTTCAAGTTGCCCAATTTTATTAGTAAATTGTTTTCCGTGTAATAACTAGGAAATGTCTCTTGTAATTGACTTCAAACTCTAAATACTGCGAATCTTAATTAAAAATATTTGTCTATTAATATTAATGTGTGTGAATGCAAATTTACTATTTTTTGCCAGTTTTATTAAGGTGGATTTTTTTTATATCAATATCAAATACTAGTTTTTTTAAACAAGAATTTACAGAATTTTATATTGACAATCTGGAAATAAAAATTCGCGTTTTATGCAGTGCCATATAGATAATTTTTAAATTTTCTTTCCGTGTGATGTCGGAAGACAGTTATCATCACTATAATCATCATCATCATCACTATGATCATCAACCTCACCATTACATTCATGGCAAAGCGCCAATCTTGTAGGAGTTTAATGGATCCTGGGCAAATTGGAAACATTCAGATTCGTTCCAAGGAGTTAAAAGTCAGGTCCAATTCCTTAAGACACTCCCCCTCCGCCTCCTTTCACAAGCTTATAACTAAAGACAGACTCCTCTGATCTGTTTCAAAATTTCAAGATTTATAGCATATCCCTCACAGAAGAAGGTTGTTATATATGATAGTGTGTGTATATGCCACTTTTAATCTCGAAATGGAATAGGATTATTTTACATTATTGAATTATTTTACTTTGATGCTGGAGATAGGCTAATTTTCCAAGGAACTGGAATCAAAACTGGATGTGTCTCATTCCACATGCTGTATATGACTTCGTGGAGATTAACACTTTCCTGTAATTAATTTACGACGACTGTGAATGACAACACTCTTCAAGAGGTGACACACCATACGAAATGGTTGGACCATTTAAAGGGTGTAGGCTTTGTACGTTTTTTTTAAATTTTTTTATACCCTTGTGTAGGATCCTGTGTATTAAGTGGAAAATGTATCTTCTGTTCAACTTTAAACTTTTAGTGCTAGTGTGTTTTCCCCCAGAGGAAACAGGTTCTTGATGTTAGCCGGTTTTATTAACCAAATCACTTATTGTGAAATAGTTGGAGAATGTCTCCTCTGATCATATTCTTGTATGTACCTAATACCTCTGTCTGCCTTCATGACTATTTAAAAAAATGTGTTATGAACACTCAGCTTATATAAAACTTACTCTTGCTTTTATACTTGATTACTCATTTACCGACATAAAAACTTATTTAATTACTTTCTTAGAAGTTGATCATTCTTACTTAGAGTGAAGTTTTGAATATCTTGTTTATATAGAAGGCACAGTAGGTGTGAATGTTTTGTAAGGCGACCTGAATGAGCGATTATTCTAATAGCCGATTTCACAATAGATTGTAAGTGGTATGTTGTTGTAGATCATCAAGCAGAGATTCCATAAGAAATAAAATGGTAAGTAGTGCAGAGGAACTAGTTGCTTAATGACATGGACGATTTTATTGATAGAATTGCTCTGTTTTTAAATTTTCTTAGATACATATTGGATGTAATTGATGAAATTTCAGGTTGCAGTCATGGTATTATTCCTACGAATTTTCCCCCTTTTTGTCTTGCTCTATAAAGAATTACTTTTTTTATGACTAAGATGTATCCCAATGCCACATGTAGGTCTTTCTGTGATAATTGGACCACAAACTGTGTTATTAACGAAAATCTTTACACAACAGGAAACAGGGCTGGAAGTTAGAGGGAGTATCAATAGGCCTGACCTACTATTTTTCTGCTTCTCTGCTCTCCGTCTTGAAATCATTTCTGTTCGGCAGTTCTTCGGTATTTATGTACCACACTCGAACTTTCTTTTCTTCGCCGAGTTCTGCTTGTTTGGTCTAGTCTTTCTGTTAGTTGAGCATCTGCCCGGAGTGAGTAGGTACGAAACTGGCGGACTGATGTGTAGACTGTTGTAGATACGAAGGGGGATGGGAAGAGGGTGTGTTGAAAAGTGTCTAGGGTCGTGAGGGAGGGTCTCTAGATGGGCTAACTCAGAATGTAGCAGTGGAGTGGACAGGGAGGGAGTCTTTGGGGCCTGAGTGTCCTTCCCGTCCTCTCTTCTTTATATACTCCTGAGTTATTCAGCACCATCCTGCCCCTGTCAAAATAACAAATGATAATGTGATATGTGTTTTCAGTCTTCCTTTCTATTCAGGATCATTTTTTTTCTCGTAATGTTTTTTTTTCAAAGGTTAGCTTGACGGACGTTCTCCACGACAGCACCTCGGGATTTGCTTTGTATCAATGATAGATACAATCGTCCATATTTTTATCTTCCATCTTTCTGGTTCCTCATACCCCGACAGCGTCCTGGAATCCATCATATCATCAGCAACTTCTTTTTTTCCTACCAGAATGTCTTTATCTATCTTCACTATTTCCCCCTTGCTATTACCTTTATCACTTCCTTTGCCTCTCCGTCTTCCTGAGAGCATCTCACTACAGATCTCTCTGCTCTTCCTTTTTTCATTACTATAGTGCCATTTGTGTGCTTTTTTATTTTTTTTATTGCTTCTTCCAGCTTTTTCACTTCGTCCTTCACTTTTAGAGCCATAAGAACACATTACAATGGGAGGTTTATATCTCAGTGTCTCTCAGCGCATACATGCAACAGAGTTTACTCTACGTGTGTGTATGCGTGACAGATCCTCTGTGTTGAAGCCTGCTTGCAGACCAGGAAAATGCAATCTATCCCTCTCTCTCTCCGGTAGGTTAGTGACACAGGAATTCCCTGAAACCGTGCTAGATTCACGTTTAATAAGTTTGTTCTTTTTAGGAGTGCTCCAACAATTCTTCTCGTTGATAATCTTTCATGACTTTTGGTTATGTACATGTCAGTGACACTGGTCTGCTAGTTTAATGTATGTGTCTGACCCTTTCTTAAAGAAACTGGCGACTAATTTGCCATTTCCATACCTCAGGTAGATGACCAGTTTCATTTGATGTGTTGAAGATTATTGTTTTGGCACACAAGACATCTCTACTCCCTCTCTAAGGACCCATGGAGAAATGTCTGGTCCACCGATTTGAGTATCAAGTTTGAATTAACAGCTTCACCACCTCTTCGGTTGTTTGTATTTCATCCAGTACTTAGATGGAATATCTCTTTTTGTGTACCTCTTTTTTCTGACTTCCCGGAGTTTCTTCCTGTCATACTGTAAATACTTCCTTAAATTCATGTTTAGTTAACACTACTTCTTGGTCGTTTCTTGTGAGCTCCCACCTTCTTTCCTCAACCTGATTACCTGGTCTTGACTGTTGTTTTTCCTCCTGATGTGGGCTGTAGAACAAGCCACTTCAAGCCACTGGGTCCCTCTTATCTGTGCATACTAATTTCTGGTCTTCGATTATATCATTACTTTCCTGGGTACTTTGTCTTCTGTACTTTTTCCATTTCTAGCACACTTAGTTTTTGCCTTCCCTACACCTTGGGTGAACAAAGGCATTCGTTCTGTCTGTCTTTTCCTACTGTTTTGTTGCCCTTGGAACAAACCTCTCCATTGTGTTCTTGCATTTGTTGTCACAAATCAGTCAATCGTTTTTCTGATTTTCATGCAATTCTCTTTCCCACTAAACCACTTGCAGTGAAGTTTCCTCATTACCTGTGTAGTCTCCCCTTTTGTAGTTTGGCTTTTCTCTTCCTGTCTGTTACCCTCTCCACATGTAACTATCTATGCATAAAAACTCACAACCAGTTGATCACTAGGTCGGGAGGGGAATTTAATGTGATTGTCCTCAATGTCTGAGCTACTCAAGGTGAATACGAGGCTCAGTCTTGCTGGTTCATCCTCATCTCTCTCTGGTAGTGTCTCTAACATGTTGATGCATGATGTTTTCCAGTACCACATCCATCATCTTGGCTCTTCCTGTTTCAGGACCCCCGATGTGGCTCCAGGTTTTCAATCTTCCTGTGATTGAAATCACCCATAACTAGTAACTTTGCTGTACCCAGGTTAGCTCTTCTGGCCACTTCAGCTAGTGTGTCTACCATTGCTCTGTGTCTCTTCATATTCTTCTCTTGGCCTCCTGCAGTTTTAAGGTGGATTGTACATCACTGTAATTATCACCTTAGATCCTTTCCATTTCCTCAAATCCCCATTGGTTTTTAATGACCAGTGCATCTTCTCCCACCTGCTTCCTCTATCTTTTTTCTGAATCTGATATCCGGGTGAGAAGATTGTGTCCATCATCATCCTGGTGAGTTTCGTTTCTCTGACTGCTATGATGTCTGGGGGTGTCTCCTTGATTCTTTTATGCCACTGCTCACATTTATTTGTTACGACGTCCACATACGTATACCAAGCCTTCAACTTCTTTTCTGAAACTGTGGTCTGGGGAGTACGTTGGGGTTAGGGAACCAGAAGACCTGGTGGGGAACTATGGGGGGTTGTTGTGAGGGTGGAGTTTATGATAATGGGGGTGGGTGGCAGTGAGTATCGATCCTGTGATTGAGATTATTTGGTTGTATTGGAGTTGTCATGGTTGAGGGTCTTATGTACATGATTTTGTGGAGGGTGTATTGCTCTTCCTCCTGATGTTTCGGTTCTCTGCCCAATCCACTCTTTCCTCTCTTTCCCCCTAGCATTTTTTGCCTTTCTCTTTCCATTTCTGCCTTTTTATTCGGTTCTTGTCATGGTCGAGGTACCACCCTCCAATATGCCGATGTGTACCTTTAGTCGTGCTTCCATGATGGATCCTGTTTGAAGGCCATTCTGCCTCGAAAATCACCTTGACTGGCCGTTTTTTCCCACATGTAAACTCACATATTCTCAAACAATTTGTCAGCTAGGTCATGTCATTCTCTCCTATTGCTTTTATACTTTTCAATTGCTTTTTACTTCCATGTCTTCTTGCTTCATTAGTTTTCCTTTAACTTCCTGAGAGCCGAAAAAAACAAAGACTATACCTCTTCTGTCATCCTCTCACTGCATTTCCATTTGCATCCCATGAGGGCATTTGTTGGACCAGGTTTTACATCATGTCAGATCCCTCTTAGGTCTTACTTGATCCTCGTCAGCTTGAATTTCCACATTCAGTTTCAAGTCATCTGCAAACAGGGATTACACTCTGTATCTACAACTTCCGTCTTATCCATTCATATATACAATTAAAACAGCTCATAGTGTAGGGCTGGACCTTTGTGAAACCTGGTTCGACACATGCACCCAGTCTCACATCCTAGCCCATCCATGGATCAGGTATTCCCTGATCCACTGCAGTTTTTACTCCTTATCTGCCTGATCCAATCTCTTGTGCTGTGCTTAGTAGGAAGCCTTTTTTCAGTTCTTAAAAAATTGCAATTTATCCACCCTTCTCTTTCCTGTCTTACTTCTGTTACCTTTGTCATAGAATTCCAGGTTCTTCTAACAAAGGATTTATAATCGCTGAAGCCATATTGTTTTTTAAGGATAAACCCGTTCCTTTTACTGCCATCGTTACTCTTCTCCTCATAATCTTTTTAATGCACCTTTACATTCTATACCTATCAGCGCCAGTGGTTGTAATTTAATGGCTGCCTGTTTGTCTCCTTTTACAAAAATTTGGATTTACATTTTGTTGTCTTGGGAGATGTAAGTAGTTGCCCTGTTTTAATACGATTTGGTTTGAACATTAGCAATACAACAGCTTGCTCTGTTCTGTCTTCTCAGAAACCCATGGATGAGATATTATCTTGGCTCAGACTGCCTTTAAGTTCCACATAGCAGTTTCTTCATCTTCTCCTCGGTTATGTGCAGTATGTACAACACTTGTTTGCGTATCTTTCAGCCTCGGTTTGCTGGAAGTATTAGTCCGTCTGAGAATACATCCTAAATGTTGTTCGGAAGACTTTGCATACTTCCAGTCATATCGTCTTTTCCTTCTTCATCCTGATTACCTGGGCCTAGATTGTTTTCCTTCTGATGTGGCTGTATAACACTTGGGGTTCAGATTTTGATTTTGATGTTATGTCTTCTCAAGTTGCTGCTGTGTTTCCCTCTTATCAATGCATATTCATTTCTGCTCCTTATTTTTCTGATTCCTTGGCCTTATATATTTTGTCTATGTTTTAGCGTTCTTGGGCTTGGCCCTCTTTACATCTTCGGAGTGAACCATGGCAACTCTTGTCACTCCCATTATGTACATTGACCCTCGCTCCAAACTTCTCTTCTGCCTCCTGTGCTATTGGACCACATGCTTCTTCATATCATTTACTGTTCCTTTTTCCTACTACCCCTAATGCACGAGTTTTTTCATGCATGTACTCCTTCTTTTGAAATTTGGCTCTTTCCTCTTCTCGTGATGTTTTCATTCTTCAGTATTAACTCTAAGATGATTTGAAACTCCAGAACCATGTAATAACTAAGTGATTAGCTTGTCGTATATAATCATCCCCATATCGGAAACTGCTCAAGGTAAATATGAGGTCAGTAATGCTGGTTCCATTTCAGCTTTCTCTCTGGTTATATCCCTAACATGTTGGTGCATGGTTTTCGGTATCACCTCCAGCATCTTAACCTCCACGTTTTTGTCCAATTCGTTCAAAGTTTTCTAGTCAAACCTCCGTTTAATGTGCTTGAAATTTCCCAGACGAGCAACTTTGGTCCTATTCCATGTTGGCCCATTCTGGCTGCCTAAGCTATTGTGTTGTTCTCACTGTACTAGTCTTGCGGTCTCTTGCTATTCAGTGGGGTTGTTCATCACGCTATCGTCACCTTGGGACCCCCGGTTGTGAGTGTCTCTTATTATGTGTCATTTACTTCCCCCTCTGTGCCATTCCTTCGAACTCCTCAAAATTCTTTTGTTTTTGATGAGCAGTCCAATTCCTCCCCTCCCTCGTTTCTTTGTCTTTTACTCATGATTCTGATAGCCAGTCGGGAGGGAAGTTCATGTCTCTATCCATCCAATGACCCTTTTTTTTTCTGTTAGGCTATGATGTCTGGGAATGCTCCATTAGTCGCTCATGCCACTCCTTACTCTCATTTGTTAGTCCATCGGTGTTGGACTACAATACCTTCTACTTTTCTCTATAATGTATAAAGAGGGATGGGATGTGGAGTGGTCGTGGGGTGGGAAGAAGTGGGAGCAGTAAGGGATTATGAGAATCGGTTGTGAGGCGGAGTTTTGTGCTAAAAGGGGTGAGCTGTGGGTGCAAATTGCGGTTTGTTTTGTAGTAAGTGTGTTTGGTTGGGGTGGTAGGGGTTGACAGCGTTCTGTAGGTGGTTCTGTGGCTAGTTGTTGGTTGCTGGTCTTCCAAATGGGCTTCCCCATCTATAGTGCGTACATTGTCTCTCCTTCTGACACATGCGTCTTTGTACTTTCTCTCTCTTAGTTCTGTCATGTACGGCCTAATTGTACTCACTAATTGTGGTTGCAGGGGTCGAAGATTCAGCTCCTGGACCCGCCACTCACTGAGTACCAACTAGGTCCTCTCTCTCCTGCTCATGAGCTTTTTCATTCCTCATCTTAAAGCTATGTATGGTTTCTGCCTCTACTACCTCACTTGCTCAGGGCTATTCATTCCTGCCGCCTCCATGACTGAAGTAATACGTCTAACATCCTCTTTGACTCATCTGGGTCTTAAAACTTCCCTTGTGCCCCCTCAGTTTATGTGTCCCCTCCTGGAAACTGTCTCTGTCCACCTTGTCTATTCCAGCATATTTTTTATGTCGTTATCATGTCTCCCCTACCCTTCTGTACTCCAGTGTCGTCAGGGATTTCCCTTTACTTTTCTTCGTAGGGACATCCCCTTAGCTCTGGAACTAATCTTGTCGCAAACCTTTGCTCTTTTTATTGTTGACGTGCATTGATCAAGTGTGGGTCCAAACAGGTGTGGCATCTCCAGTATGGGCCTGACGTATACACAGTGTACAGTGTCTTGAACGATTCCTTACTAAGGTATCGGAATGCTATTCTCAGGTTTGCCAGGTCCCCATACTGCTGCAGCAGTTATCTGGTTTGATTGTGACCTGACCTTGCAGAAGACATGCCTCGGTGTTATACTCGCCACAAGATCTTTCTCTTGAGGCGAGGTTTGCAGTCTTTGGCCACACTAGCATATACTCCGTTCTGCGGTCTTCTGTGCCCTTCCCCGTTCCTCATGACTTTACATTTGGCTGGGTTAAATTCGAGAAGCAAGTTGCTGTACAGGTGGCCAGCCTCTTTTGAAGTCCTACTGATCCTCGACTGATTTAATTCTCCTCATTAACACATCATCTCGTGAACAGGGACACTTCTGAGTCTAACCCTCCATCATGTCATCACATTATACCAGAAATAGCACGGTCCTAGACCGACCCCTGTGAGGCCTGCTCGTTCACAGGTGCTCACTGTGATACCTCATATACTTGAATCGTTGTTGCCTCCCGTGCAGGTATTCTCTTATCCATTGCAGTACCCTTCCGTTATACGCACCTGATACTCTGCTTCTACACTAATCTCCTATGGGGAACTGTGTCGAAGGACCTTCTTGCAGTCCAAGAGATGAACACCGACCCTCTTTCTGTGGTCTTACTTCTTGTTACTTTATCACAAAAAACCCCTGAGGTTTGTGACACAGGAATTTGCCTTCCATAAATCCATGCTGGATGGCATTTATACTCTTATTCCATTCCAGGTGTTCCACACTTATCTCCTGATACTCTTCATGACTTTGCACACTCATTAAACGTAAGTGACACTGTTTATATTTTAGTGCCACTCCTTTTTTAAAAATTGGAGAACTTTATTGCGGTATTCCATCATTCAGGTAGTTGCCCAGTTTTCAAAGTGGATGTGTTTAAGATTGTGTGTTAGTGGCTCACACAGCAATTTCTGCTCCCTATATCTAATGCGACAGAACAGTGAGTATGTTTGTCTTGTTCCATTGCTTTGAGCGCATCAAGGCCCCTTAGCAGCTTCTTCACCTTCTCAGTTGTGTGTATGTCGTCCAACACTAGTTTGGTATATTCCTTGTGTGTCCCCCTTGTTCTGTCCACCAGAGACTTTCAGGCTCACAGTAAATACTTCCTTTACTCTCATGTTGAGCCCCTCAGATACCTCTTGATCACTTCTGTTGAGTTCCCACCACCTCTTTCCTCAGCCTGATCAACTGGTCTTTGGAACTGTTGGTCCTCCTACTAATGTGGACTCTACAAGCAGTTTATGGTCAGACTTGGCTTTCGAGCTATGTCGTTTTCGATATGATCGTCGGCACTCCCTTTCTTGTCTGCGCATAATCGTTTTCTGGCTCTATTCGGACTAGTCTCCTATTTTCCTGTGTCTTTGCCTCCTGTCCGTTTTACCTTTCTCGAAGTCTGCACTTAGTATTTGCCTCAGTACACCTTGGGTAAACCAAATGGTCTCGCTTTGCGTTGTTCCTCATTATTTCTATTGCCCTTGGAACAAACCTTTCCTCTGCCTCCCTGCCTTTTGTTTGTTACGTATTCCATCCATTTCATTTAACTGACTTCCGGCCAATTCTCTTGGTTGTGTGTCGAGTGTTGTGTGTGGTGAGTGTGTGTGTGTGTGTGTGGTGTGTGTGTGTGTGTGTGTGTGTGTTTCACCTAGTTGAGGTTGCGGGGGTCGAGGGTCCGAGCTCCTGGCCCCGACTCTTCACTGATCGCTACTAGGTACTCTCCCTGAGCCGTGAGCTTTATCAGTACTCTGACTTAATTGAAGCTATGTATGGTATGTCCTGCTCCACTACATCACTTCCCACACTCTATTCACTTACTGACTACCTTCTGTGGCTTGAAAGAAATATTTCTAACATCCTGTGATTCATCTGTGTCTTCAGCTTACAACTGTGTCCCCTTGTTACTGTGTCCAATCTCTGGAACATCCTGTCTTGTCCACCTGTCAATTCCTCTCAGTAATTTGCTATGTCGTTATCATGTCCCCCTATCTCACTGTCCCTCCAGTGTCGTCAGGTTGATTTCCCTTAACCTCTACACTCGTAGGACATACCTCTTAGCTCTGGGACTAGTCTTGTTGCAAAACCTTTGCACCTTTCTCTAGTTTCTTTACGTGCTTTGGGCTAGGTGTGGGTTCCAAACTGTGCGCATACTCCATATGGGCCTAACGTACACGGTGTACAGGGTCCTGAATGATTCCTTATTAGATGTCGGAATGCTGTTCTGCGGTTTGCTAGGCGCCCATTACGCTGCAGGAAGTTTTATTTGGTTGATGTGGATTCAGGAGTTGTGCCTCGGTGTTATACTCACCCAAGATCTTTTTTCCTTGAGTGGGTTTTGTGTCTCTGGCCCCCTAGACTGTACTCCGTCTGCGGTCTTCTTTGACCTTCCCCAATCTTCATGACTTTGACTTGGTGGATTTGAACTCAGGAGCCAATTGCGGACCAGAGTCTGCAGCATGTCCAGATCCCTTTGTAGGTTTCGCCTGGTCTTCGTCGAGTGAATTCTTCTTCATCAACTTCACTGTCATCTGCAAACAGGGACACCTCAGGAGTCTATTCCTTCCGTTATGTCGTTCACAAATACCAGAAACGCCTGGTCCTAGGACTGACCCCCTGTGGGAGCCCCGCTGGTCACAGGTTGCCCACTCTGACACCTCGCCACGTACCAGACTCGATGCTGTCTTCCTGTCAAGTATTCCTCTGATCCATTGTAGTGCCTTCCCTGTTTATCCTTTGCTTGGTCCTCCAGTTTTTGCACCAATCTCTTTGTGGGGGAACGTGTCAAAACGCCTTCTTGCAGTCAAGAAAATGCAATTCCACCACCCCTCTCTCTCTTGTCTTATGCTGTCACCATGTCATAGAACTCAGGTAGGTTTGTGACACAGGCATTCCCGTCCTGAAACCATGTGGCATGCTTGTTGATGAGATCGTTCCTTTTAGTGTTCCACCACTCTTCTCCCTGTAATTTCTCCATGATTTTGCATATACACATCTCAGTGGACACTGTGTCTGTTATAGTTTAATGCTTTATGTCTGTCTCCTTTTTTAAAGAATGGGACTACATTTGCTGTCTTTCCCATGCTCAGGGCAATCTCCCTGTTTCGATTGATGAATTGTATATTGTTGTTAGGGGTACACATAGCTGCCCTCTGCTCCTCTCTCAATACCCATGGGGGAGATGGTATCTGGCCCATTGCCTTTGAGGTATATAGCTCACTCAGAAGCCTCTTCACTTCTTCCTCGGTTGTGTGCACTGTGTCCAGCACATGGTGGTGTGCCCCACCTCTCTGTCTTTCTGGAGCCCCTTCTGTCTCCTCTGTGAACACTTCTTTGTGTGTGTGTGTGTGTGTGCGTGTGTGTGTGTGTGTGTGTGTGTGTGTGTGTGTGTGTGTGTGTGTATGGTGTGTGTGTGTGTGTGTGTGTGTTCACCTAACTTTGTGGTTTCAGGGAGTCGATCACAGCTTGCCCCACCTCTTCTTAAAGCTATGCACTACATAACTTTCCGTAGTATTGCACTGCCTGACAACTCTATGACAAAAGAAATGACTCAAATGAGTCATCCCTGTAACTTATGTGAGTTTTCATCTTTCAGCTGTGACGCCTAATTTGCTATATAACATCTAAGGAACAAGATTTATTAGTCAACGTGATTTCATGATAAACGTGATTTATGATTAATGTTGATTCATGTTAACGTGATTCATGATAAACGTGATTCATGGTAGACGTTGATTCATGGTTAACGTTGATTTATGGTAAATGTGATTCATGGTTAACGTGATTCATGATAAACGTGATTCATGGTAGACGTGATTCATGTTAAACGTGATTTATGGTAAATGTGATTCATGGTTAACGTGATTCATGATAAACGTGATTCATGGTAGACGTGATTCTGGTTAAGTGATTCGTGCGCTAAACGTGGTTCACGGTAAACGTGATTCATGGTAAACGTGATTCATGGCAAACGTGATTCATGGCAAACGTGATTCATGGTAAACGTGATTCATGGTAAACGTGATTCATGGTAAACGTGATTCATGGTAAACGTGATTCATGGCAAACGTGGATTCATGGTAACGTGGATTTTGTGGTAACGTTGATTCATGGCAAACTTGATTCTTGGCAAAAACTTTTTATTTACATACCTGATCCCCACTAAATTCTAGCTTGAAATTTCAGAATGGCATGCTGGAGTTGAAATTTAGTGCTAAAATACTGACACTAGTTTTCCAAATAAGTGAGTTATCGTCCTCTGAAGTCTTGTAGGGTAAAGAACTTGATTTATAGGTATCTGGTAGGATTACATCCCTCACATAACTTCCATCCACTGCTATTTATTTTCTATTTTTGTTTCACTCTTCCTACGACTCGATTCCGTTTCTCGTCAGGCCTTATGAAGTATGCGTCACTTTTAAGACATCTTTCTTTGTGATCCCGTTTACTGACTAGTTTTATGGCATTACTCAACTGGGAGGGAACCGTCAAACCTGCCATCATCAACTCTCATAATACTCTGCAAGATTATTTTCCTTTGCTGTTCTTTTCTTTGACTGATTTTCTTTTATTTTACTAATGTTAATGTTTATAGAACCTATCGTTCACTAACTAATACTTGGTCACTCTTAACATAGACCTGTCTACACAAATTCACTAGAGTCTGCACTCGTGAACATGCATAAGAACATAAGAACATAAAAACGTAAGAAGGAACACTGCAGCAGGCCTACTGGCCCATGCGAGGCAGGTCCAATTCTCCCACCGGTTTAAGCCAATGCCTTGACCTTCGCAGATGGAGGAACCTGTGAACACCTAGCTAGCTGCGTATCCTTGGGTCGATACATGGCCTCTGATTTTATCTCATATATTATTATTCCTTTATTAATTTGTCCCAGCCATACTATGTAAATAGATTGTCTTCATCTATTTTGTTTCGCCAATACTAAGCAAATATCTCGATATCTTTTTGTCTCATCTTATTTAGCAGGTTTTCACCTCACAACAGACTGTTTACTTTCTCTAGTCCCTCGAGGACTTTGACAATCAGTGCCACGTCTCAACCTGGTCTGTCGTCTTCTAGCATTAAGTCTGGTCTTGTAATCCTTCATTCACGGTTGCTATAACAAAGTAATTTTTTTTCTTTGTACATTTCTTAGTACATTGAGATTATGTATTTACAATAATGAGTTGCAGTACAAAGAGAGCCTCTATCATGCCTAGGCATTATGGGCAGACTTAATGGCTTACTGACTACTTAGTACTAATACTTAATACAGTCTCGATGTAATTATGGGTTTCGCGTTTTAATAAGTGCTATCTATTTGAGCACACTGTATATTGTGTGTAATATTCTGCTCAAGCTCTTGGCCCATTCTTCATAATAAATCAGTAGAGATATCTCATCACTAATCCCGTGGGTTTTGACTTATTTACACTTAAATTACTGCTTCGAATTATTCTCCACTATTTTCAACCCTCGTGCGTTACCCCTTTCCTTATATATCTCAATGGCACATTTATTTGTTTAGTTTCTATGAGTTTGCCCTCGTCCTGATCCCACCCCTTTACCATAGTCTGCTTTGATTCCCCTTGTCAATAAAAATGAGTATATAGAACACTGCGACTATGTCTCCGCTTACTGTTACAAGATTTAAGTTTTAATGAATGTCTTGACAGCTAAGATAATTTATCTGAAGAACTAGACTGGTGAGTAACTTTATATCTCAAACGAAGGTATTCAATACAATTAAGTTAAGAACTGCAATCACATAATGGAAATCAGATCTAGTTTGTGAGGAAAAAATCGGTCATCAAAATCCCGTTATTTTCAAAACCACACACTCACACACAAACACACATTCAAACACCCATACACACACACCAGTCTAGTTCTTCATATAAATTATCAAAATCACGGGGCAGGAGCTGTGAAACTACGCCTGCAACAACAAATAGATGAATAACACACACACACACACACACACACACACCCCACACACACACACACACACACACACACACCCCACACACAACACCACACACACACACACAACACACACGCACACACCACACCACACCCCAAAAAAAACACACACATATACACACATACACACATACACACATACACATATGCACAGAGAGAGAGAGAGAGAGAGAGATTGTATCAATCTTCCACACCTTTTCCGTGTCTCACTTTGCATGTCTTGCCCACCGGGAGTGACAGGAGCAGGAAGCAAGTGACAGGAGATCGTCTAAGTGAAATTTACGAAGGTCGGCAAAAACCCTTCTTGGGGCTCACGATTTATATGGCAGGAAACGGAGAACAGTGTGTGTGTGTGTGGGGAGGTAGAGTCACATTATTGGTCGTTTGCAGATGGAGACGCAAGTCTAGTACAGTTGCTGCCTCTACGACTGCTACAGAGAGGAGAGATGAGGGTTAGGAGTCGTACATGAACTAGCTGCTGATGAACCATGACCAGACGCTGCCACACAATATGCTACTGCTAAAACAATTTGCATAGAAATTTTGGAGCATTCGAGCGTGAAATCCGGAATATTCGTCCTCCTGCGTCTTGTGGGTGTGACAGAGACGCCTCATTGAAGCTTCTCCTGATGAGGATTCCAGCTGGGAGTCAAAATATTACAGTCTTTAGGTATCAGGGAAAGGGTACCTAGAAGGGGTTACCTAATTTGTTGCTTTTTTTGTACTTTCTTCAACTTTTCATTTTCATTTCTCAAACAACTCGAGAATGCTTCAGTTAATCGGCTTCAAATTTCCAGCGCTTGTACAATTACAGTAAATAGGACCATTTTTCTTGGAACAATTGACATGATCACATCACCTGTGACTAAGGAACTTGAACTCATTCTCAGCATCCTGGAGGAACTTGGATAACTTCTAAAACGCTCAGTGGCGTAGCTTCAAAATTTCGTAAAAGGCACCTTCTTATTCGATCATGGCGAGGATAATATTCTAGTGTGTAGATGCATATTTGATCATTTTAGTTTACATCTTCTAAACGGCTTCAATATTAAATACCTGATGCATCTTAGGTTTTGACTAAGTGGAGGGGAATTTTCTAGAAG
>NC_069408.1:82600953-82617011 GCF_026875155.1 Cherax quadricarinatus
AAAAAATCGGCAGATAAAAAAAGGGGCCACGACAGTACGAAAGGACATAGCATCGAAACCCAACTGACCAGAAACTGCGTAAGCCACTTTAGGAGGAAACAACAGTCAAAGACCATGTTCAGGCTAGGAAAAAAGGGTTTGGGGGAACTAAACAATAATGGTATCTGAGGGTAAACATAGATTTAAGGAATATTTACGGGGGAGAGGGAAAAAGCCTCGGGTGGACAGAACAAGGGGACCCCAACAAGGAATATACCAACAAGTTGGATAATACACAACTGAGGAAAAGGGTGAAAAAGCGCAAAGGGGACCTTGATACCAAAAAGGGAAATGGGACCAACAACATTCCCTGTGGGGCCTTAAGAGGGACCAGAAAGCGTGTGAGCCATAACCACAATCTTAAAACACACCCCCTTTGAAACGGGGCAACTACTGAGGTATGAAAGACCGCAATGTAGTTCCCATTTTTAAAAAAGGGAGTGCACAAACTAAAAAACCATGTCACTGACGTTTATAGTATGCAAAGTCAGGAGAAGATTAAGGGGTGAGGGGGGTGGAACACCGGAAGGAACAAGAGAAAAACCCAAACCAGCAGGTTTAGGGAAGGCAAATTTCTGTGTCACAAACCAACGGGAATTTTATGATAAAGTACAGAAGTAAGACCGGAAGAGGGGTCGATTGATGCTTCTTCTTGGACTGCAAGAAGGGCCTTCGCCCAAGTTAATCCAGAAGATTAGGCAGAACTATAGATCAGGCGCGTATAACGGGAAGGGCACTGCAAGGATAAGAGAATACCCAACAGGGGGGCAACAATGATTCATGGTAGGGAGAGGTACACAGGGGGCACCTGTGACACGGGGCCCCACGGGTCGTTCTACGACCGTGCATTTCTGGTATATGTGAAGAAAAAGGGGAAAGGGGGTTAGACTCAGAAGTTCCCTGTTCACAGAGTGAATTTTTAATGGGAGAATTAAATCAGATGGGATCAGGTGGGATTTTCAAAGAGGGGGCCACCGGTACAGCAAGCTTCTCAAATTTAAACCCGCCAAATGCATCATGAGGATCGGGGGAAGGGACGGGAAATCGCAGACGGGAGTATATGCTGGTGCCAAGACTGCAAACCTTACTAAAGGGAGAAAGATCTTGGGGGAGTATAACACCGAGCATGTCCCCAAAGCACACATAAACCCAATAACTCTGCAGCATATGGGCACCGGGCAAAGTGAAAAATGCGTTCGTACCTTAGTAAGGAATCGTTCAAGACCAGTAACTTCTACGTCAGGCCCATACTGGGTATGCAGCCCCTGTTTGGAAAACCCCACACTTTAAACGTAAAACAAATTAGAGAAAGAGCAAAGGTTTCGAAAAGGGTTTATTTTCCAGAGCTAAAAAATTTTTCCTACGAAGAAAGGTAAAGAGAAATCGGCCTAAACGACACTGGAGGATGGGGGGGTAGGGGAGACTAAAAACGACATACAAAATCTGCTGGAAAGACAAGGGTGAGCAGAGCATTCCCAGAGGGGGGAACAAAAACGGGGGGTCAAATTGGAATTTGAAGACCCAGTGAGTCAAAGGATGTTGGGAAGGGTTTTTTCTTCAGTCATGGAGTAGGCAGGAATAAATACCTAGCAATGAGGAATAGAGGCAGAAACCTTTAAATACTTTAAGAAGGAATGATAAAGCTCAGGGAGCGGGGAGAAAGAGGCCCTAGTTGTACCATGAAGAGGCGGGGCCAAAACGAGTCTCGACCCCTGAAACCACATTAGTTTAGTACAATTGGCGATACATGGCAGAAAAACAAAGAGAGGAAAGTACAAAGACCATGTGTCAAAGGAAACAGTACGCATCCTAGATGGGGAAGCCCTTTTGGGGAAGACCACAACACAACTATCCACAAAAACCACCTACAGCGCTGTAAACCCCCTACCACCCCAAATCAGAACACTTACCAAAAAAAACCCGCAATATGCACCCCAGCCCCCCCCCCTTTGCACAAACTCAAATCCCTTACTGTTTTCCCAAATTTCCCCCCCACCCCAACGCCAATCCCATCCCTCTTTATTACATTAGAGAAAAAAATAGAAGGTATTGTTTTTCAAACCGATGGACTAACAAAAAAGAAAAAGGAGTGGCATGAGCGACAAGGGAGGCATTCCCAACATCATAGCACAACAAAAAAAAGGGGTCTTTGGGATGATAGGAGACAGAACTTCCCGACTGGCTATCAGATCATGAGGAAAGACAAAGGAAAAGAGGAGGGGGAGGAATTACTGCCCCCACAAAACTAGAAAAATTTTAGGATTCGGAGGAATGGAAAAGGGGGGGAAGTAAATGACTACATAAAAGAACACCACACCGGGGGGTCCCAAGGGTTACGAAGCGTGATGAACAACCCCCACTAATAGAAAAGAGACCAAGCGAGTACAGGAAAAAACAATTCTTGGGCAGCCAAAGGGCCCAACATGGAAAAGGGACAAAGTTGCTCGTCAGGGGGAATTTCAAGCACAGGGATTTTTTCTATAAAACTTTGAACTTTTGGGGGACAAAAACGTGGAGGGTTAAGATGCGGGGAGGCATACCAAAACCATCCCCAAAACTTTTTAGGGATATAACCAGAGAGAAAGCAAAAAAATAACCATTTACGGCCCTCATATTTCCCTTAGCATTCCCGATTTTTGGGGGTATTTATACACAGGCTAATCAGTTTTAGTTATTACAGGGGTTTGATTTTCAAATACATCTTAGATTTAATATAAAGAATGAAACATCACGAGAAGGGGGAAAAGAGCCAAATTTCAAAAAGGGGGGAATACATGCAGAAAAAACTCGTGTTTGGGGGGCATGGGAAAGAGAACAAAATGAAATATAAGCACGTGGTCATATAGCACAGGGGCAGAAGAGAAGTATGTAGCTAGGGGGAATGGAAAAAAATGGGGTGACAAGAGTTTGCCATGGTTTCCCCCCGAAGATGAAAGAGGGGCCAAACCCAAGGACGCTAAACATAAAAAAGTATATAAGGCAAAGGGAAACAAAAAATAAGGACCAGAAATGAATATGCATTGATAGGAGGGAGACATGAAACAACAGAAACACATAACATCAAAATCAAAAACCCACCCCCAAATTGTTATACAGCCAAAAAGAAGGAAAACAATCAAGGGCCATAATCAGGATGAAGAAAAAAAGTATGACCTGGAAGTATCAAAGTCCTTCGAACAAGATTTTGGATTTTATTCTCAAAGGGGCAAAGACTTCCACAAACCGAGGCTGAAAAAGACAACAAATGTTGTAAACTGCACATAACCGAGGAGAAGATGAAGAAACGCTATTGAACTTAAACAGTGAGCCCAAAATAAAATCTCCCTGGGTTCTGAATACGAACAAGGCACTGTTTGATTTCTAATTTCAACAAATCTATTAAAACGGGGAACTACCCTTTCATCTCCAAAACAAATGTAATCCCAAATTTTAGTAAAAAGGGGACAAACAGGCACATTAAATTAAAACCACTGTCGCTGATAGTTTAGAATGTAAAGTCATTAAAAAGATTATGAGGGGAAGAGTAACGATGCGAGTAGAAAGGAAAGGGGTTTTTCCTTAACAAATAAAATGGCTTCAGCGATGATAAATCCTGTGTTAGAGACCTGGAATCAATGACAAAGTAACAGAAGTAAGACAGGGGAAAAAGAAGGGGGGATAGATTGCAATTTTTTAAGACGAAAAAAGGCTTTGTACTCGCACAGCACAAAAGGGGGATCAGTCAAGAATAAAGGAAAGAACGCAGTGGATCAGGGGAAAACCTGATCCAGGTTTTTTGGGGAGGAAAGGACTGGGTTCAGGGTCGAACCAGTTTCACAAAGGCAGCCCTACACCCAGTCGTTTATTGTAATGTAATGATTTTGAGGAAGTTTTAGTTCAGAGGTATCCCGTTTGAGATGACTTAAACGAGTGGAAAAAACAAGATGCGAGGATAATAAAAACAGAGGGATCTGGACAGATTAAACCTGGGCCAACAAATGCTCCTCAGGGATGCAAAGGGGGAAATGCAGTAGAGGATGCAGAGAGAGGTTTGTTCTTTGTTTTTCGGGGGGAAACTTTGAAGCAGAAGACAGGGGGAAAGTAATAAGCAAATTTAAAGTTAAAAGCAATAGGAGAGAATGACATGACCTAGCTGACAAATTGTTTTAGAATAGGAAGTTTGCTGTGGGAAAAAAATCCAGTAAAGGATTTTTAAGGCGGGAATTGGCTCGAAAAAGGGTCCCCAAGAAAGCACGACTAAGTACACATCGGCATATTGGAGGGTGTACCTCAAACCCGACAGAACAGAAAAAAAAAGGGAGAAATTGAAAAGAAAAAAAAAAATCTAGGTGGAAAAAGGGGGAAAGATGGGGATGGGGGCAGGAGAAAACCCAAATCAGGAGGGAAAAGCAAAAACACCCCCCTAAAATCACGACAGAAGACCCCCCAAAACCCTGAAAACTCCTAAACCAAATAATCTAACACACATCCACTGCCCCCACCCCCATTATCATAAAACCCCCCCTCACAGCAACCCCCCTAGTTCCCCACCAGGTCTTTGGGCCTAACCCCCCGTACTCCCCAGACCACAGTTTCCCCAAAACAATTGAAGGTTTTGGGATCGTATGTGGACGTCGTAACAAATAAATGTGAGCAGTGGCATAAAAGAATCAAGGAGACACCCCCATACATCATAGCAGTCACAGAAACGAAACTCACCAGGATGATAACGGACACAATCTTCTCACCCGGATATCAGATTCAGAAAAAAGATAGAGGAAGCAGGTGGGAGAAGATGCACTGGTCATTAAAAACCAATGGGGATTTGAGGAAATGGAAAGGATCTAAGGTGATAATTACAGTGATGTACAATCCGCCTTGAAACTGCAGGAGGCCAAGAGAAGAGTATGAAGAGACACAGAGCAATGGTAGACACACTAGCTGAGGTGGCCAGAAGAGCTAACCTGGGTAGAGCAAAGCTACTAGTTATGGGTGATTTCAATCACAGGAAGACTGAAAACCTGGAGCCACATGGGGGGTCCTGAAACAGGGAGAGCCAAGATGATGGATGAGGTACTGGAAAACATCATGCATCAACATGTTAGAGACACTACCAGAGAGAGAGATGAAGATGAACCAGCAAGACTGAGCCTCGTATTCACCTTGAGTAGCTCAGACATTGAGGACATCACGTATGAAAAGCCCCTCCGACCTAGTGATCAACTGGTTGTGAGTTTTGCATAGATAGTTACATGTGGAGAGGGTAACAGGAGCAGGAAGAGAAAAGCCAAACTACAAAAGGGGGGACTACACAGGTATGAGGAACTTCCTGCAAGTGGTTTAGTGGGAAAGAGAATTGGCATGAAAATCAGTAAACGAAATGACGGATTGTGTGATAACAAAATGCAAGGACACAATTGAGAGGTTTGTTCCCAAGGGCAACAGAAACAGTAGGAAGACCAGAATGAGTCCTTGGTTCACCCAGAGGTGTAGGGAGGCAAAAACTAAGCGTACTAAAGAATGGAAAAAGTACAGAAGACAAAGTACCCAGGAAAGTAATGATATTAATCGAAGAGCCAGAAACGAGTATGCACAGATAAGGAGGAGGCCCAGTAGCCTGATGTGGCTGTTGTACAGCCACATCAGGAGGAAAACAACAGTCAAGGACCAGGTAATCAGGTTGAGGAAAGAAGGTGGGGAGCTCACAAGAAACGACCAAGAAGTATGTGTTAAGCTCAACATTAGATTTAAAGAAGTATTTACAGTAGGACATGAAGAACTCCGGGAAGTCAGAATAAAGGGGTACACCAAAAAGAGATATTCCATCAAGTACTGGATGAAATACAAACAACCGAAGAGGTGGTGAAGCTGTTAATTCAACTTGATACTACAAATGCGGTGGGACCAGACATATCTCCATGGGTCCTTAGAGAGGGAGTAGAGATGTCTTGTGTGCCAAAACAACAATCTTCAACACATCTATTGAAACTGGGCATCTACTTGAGGTATGGAAAATGGCAAATGTAGTCCCAGTTTTTAAGAAAGGGTCAGACACGAGACATTAAACTACAGACCAGTGTCACTGACATGTACAGTACGCAAAGTCATGAAGAAGATTATCACGAGGAGAGTGTTGGAGCACCTAAAAAGGAACAAACTTATTAACGTGATCTAGCACGGTTTCAGGGAATTCCTGTGTCACTAACCTACCGGAGAGAAGAGAGAGGGATAGATTGCATTTTCCTGGACTGCAAGAAGACCTTCAACACAGAGGATCTGGCACGCATACACACACGTAGAGTAAACTCTGTTGCATGTATGCGCTGAGAGACACTTACCTCTAGACGTATACACTGAAAGATATAAACCTCCATAATGTGTTCTTATGGCTCTAAAAGTGAAGGATGAAGTGAAAAAGCTGGAAGAAGCAATGAAAAAAATGAAAAAGCACACAAATGGCACTATAGTAATGAAAAAAGGAAGAGCAGAGAGATCTGTAGTGAGATGCTCTCAGGAAGACGGAGAGGCAAAGGAAGTGATAAAGGTAATAGCAAGGGGGAAATAGTGAAGACAGATAAAGACATTCTGGTAGGAAAAAAAGAAGTTGCTAATGATATGATGGATTCCAGGACGCTGTCGGGGTATGAGGAACCAAAAGATGGGAAGAGAAAAAAATGGAAGATTGTATCTATCATTGGGTACAAAGCAGAATCTCGAGGTGCTGTCGTGAGAACGTCCGATCAAGCTAACCTTTGAAAAAAACATTACGAGAAAAAAAATGATCCTGAGATAGAAAGGAAGACTGAAAACACATATCACATTATCATTTATTTTGACAGGGGCAGGATGGCGCTGGAATAACTCAGGGAGTATATAAAGAAGAGAGGGAGGCGGGAAGGATCACTCAGCCCCAAAGACCCCTCCTGGTCCACCCACTGCTCCATTCTGAGCTAGCCCATCTAGAGACCCTCCCTCACGACCCTAACACTTTCTCCACACCCTCTTCCCTCCCCCTCGTATCTACAACAGCTACACATCAGTCCCAGTTCTACGTACTCACTCCGGGCAGATGCTCAACTAACAGAAAGACTAGACCACAACAAGCAGAACTCGGTGAAGAAAAGAAAGTTCAGTGTGGTACATAAATGCCGACGAACTGCCGAACAGAAATGATCGTCTAGAACGGAGAGCAGAGAGCAGAAAATAGTAGGTCAGGCTATTGATACTCCTCTAACATCTAGCCTGTTTCTGGTTGTGTAACAGATTTCGTTAATAACAACAGTTGTGGTCCAATTATCCACAGGAAAGACCTACATGTTATTTGGGAATACATCTTAGTATAAAAAAAGTAATTCTTATAGAGCAAGACAAAAAGGGGGAAAATTCGTAGGAATATACCATGACTGCAACCTGAAATTCAACATTTACATCCAATATATATCTAAGAAAATTTGAAAAACAGAGCATTCTATGAAAAATACGCCATGTTCCTTAAGCAACATTAGTTCCTCTGCACTACTTACTATTTTATTTCTTATGGAATCTCTGCTTGATGATCTACAACAACATACCACTTACAATCTATTGTGACTCAACTGAAATCGGCTATTAGAATAATCGCTCATTCAGGTCGCCTTACAAAACATTCACACCTACTGTGCCTTCTATATAAACAAGATATTCAAAACTTCACTCTAAGTAAGAATGATCAACTTCTAAGAAAGTAATTAAATAAGTTTTTATGTCGGTAAATGAGTAATCAAGTATAAAAGCAAGAGTAAGTTTTATATAAGCTGAGTGTTCATAACACATTTTTTTAAATAGTCATGAAGGCAGACAGAGGTATTAGGCACATACAAGAATATGATCAGAGGAGACATTCTCCAATTATTTCACAATAAGTGATTTGGTTAATAAAACCGGCTAACATCAACAACCTGTTTCCTCTGGGGGAAAACCCAGTTGAACAGAAGATACATTTTCCACTTAATACACAGGATCCTACACAAGGATTTACGTACAAAGCCTACACCCTTTAAATGGTCCAACCATTTCGTATGGTGTGTCACCTCTTGAAGAGTGTTGTCATTCACAGTCGTCGTAAATTAATTACAGGAAAGTGTTAATCTCCACGAAGTCATATACAGCATGTGGAATGAGACACATCCAGTTTTGATTCCAGTTCCTTGGAAAATTAGCCTATCTCCAGCATCAAAGTAAAATAATTCAATAATGTAAAATAATCCTATTCCATTTCGAGATTAAAAGTGGCATTTAACACTATCATATATAACAACCTTCTTCTGTGAGGGATATGCTATAAATCTTGAAATTTTGAAGCAGATCAGAGGAGTCTGTCTTTAGTTATAAGCTTGTGAAAGGAGGGGGGGGAGTGTCTTAAGGAATTGGACCCGACTTATAACTTATAACTCCCAGGATCCATTAAACTCCTACAAGATTGGCGCTTTGCCATGAATGTAATGGTGAGGTTGATGATGATGATAGTGATGATGATGATGATTATAGTGATGATAACTGTCTTCCGATATCACACGGAAAGAAAATTTAAAAATTATCTATATGACACAGCATAAAACACGAATTTTTATTCCCAGTTTGTCAATATAAAATTCTGTAAATTCTTGTTTAAAAAAAACTAATATTTGATATTGATATAAAAAAATCCACCTTAATAAAACTGGCAAAAAATAGTAAATTTGCATTTACACACATTAATATTAATAGACAAATATTTTTAATTAAGTATCAGAGTATTTTAGAGTTTTAAGTCAATTTACAAAGAGTACCATTTTCCTAGTTTATTACCGGAAAACAATTACTTAATAAAATCGGCAAATTGAAATGTATCCAAGTCCAAGATGAGTTTATAAGTTTCGTTATAAACATGGTTGGCCCGGTGGTGAGTCTGGTGGCTAAAGCTCCCGCGTTCACACACGAGGGCCCGGGTTCGATACCCGCGGTGGAAACCACGACCCGTTTCCTTACACCTATTGTCCGTTCACCTACAGCAAATAGGTACCCTGGTGTTTAGTCGACTGGTGTGGGTCGCATCCGGGACAGGATTAAGGACCTCCAATGGAAAATAAGTTAGAACAGATCCTCGATGACGAACTGACTTCTTGGGTACTCCAGTGCTAACTCAACCCTCCGGTTTTAAAAAAATCCGAACAAATCTTATCTTATCTTATCTTACAAAAGTAAATGTTTTCAAGATTATTAGTAAATGTTTTCTCCAGTAATTGCTCTCTTTTCAACGTCTTTATCTATTTCAGTAAAATTTAAAATTTGCTCGAATTCGAAGTAAATTTATTGGTTATCATCGTCAGTGTTATTTTGAAGCCAGTCGAAAGAAGGATCCAGGTAACCTCCAGGTAACATGGGGGACCAGAAATGTGGGAAGCTAAGATGCCGGAGACTGTATTGGAAAACGTCATGCACCAAAATGATTAGGATATAACCAGGGAGAGAGATGAGATGTTGTTGCAGCAAAGCTGTATCTCATATTCACCTTGAACAGTTCAGACACAGGAGATATCACACATGAAAAGCCTCTTGGCGCAAGTCATCCACGTCCTGTGTTTTAAATACTTTTAGAGTTAACACCAAACCAAACATCTAAAAAGGGAATGACAAAGTATTACCTGGAGTTTACCTGGAAGAGAGTTCCGGGGGTCAACGCCCCCGCGGCCCCGGTCTTTGATCAGCCTCCTGTTGGATCAGAGCCTGATCAGCCATGCAGTTACTGAGCTGGCTGCACGCAATCCAACGTACGAGCCACAGCCCGGCTGGTCAGGTAACCGACTAGGGTTGCATGTCCAGTGCCAGCTTGAAAACTGCCAGGGGTCTATGTGATCCCCCTTATGTATGCTGGGAGGGCAGTTGAACAGTCTCGGTCTTCCTGACACTTATTGTATTGTCCTCTTAACGTGCTAGTGAAAACCCCTGTTTTTCATTGTGGGGGGGAAGTTGCATCGACTGCCAAGATCCTTTTGCTTTGTTGCGAGTGATTTTAAATTTTCGTGTGCAAGTTCGGTATTTAGTCCTCTAGGATTTTCCAGGTGTATATAATCATGTATCTCTCCCTCCTGCGTTCCAGGAATCAGGTTCAGGAACTTGAAGCAACTCTCCAGTAACTTGAGGTGAAGGTTCTCTGTACATTTTCTAGCTCAGCAATTTCACCTGCTAAAATGTGCTGTTAGTGTGGCAGCAATATTCCAGCCTATATAGAACGAGCGACTAAGAGTGGCATCATTGGCTTGGCATCCCTAAATTGAAGGTTCTCTTATCCACCGTCCATTTTTCTAGCAGCTGCCGATTATACAATGTTATGTTCCGTTTGAAGGGTATGAGGGATTCCCTGCATAAGTACATGAGAAGAGAACTAAAGAGAAAAAACATTAAATTAAATGATGGAGCAAAGTGACCACTAAGTGCAGAAAAGCAGAGAAAGAAGATCATACCAAAGGGTAAAAAAAATGGAAAAACCAGAGAGCCCATAGTTTACCTAGGGTGAAAATATCCAAAGCCAAGTGTGCTAGAGCACGGAAAGAAGATTAGAAGCAAAGGACCCAGGAATATAGGGAGCTGAGTCGAAGAGCAGAAATGGAATCATACGTGATAAGGATAGAAGCCCAGCCTGATACGAGAATGACATAGCATCAATGCCCATGGTCTGACCCAAAGTTTTAATACAACAGCATTAGGAGGAAAACATAGTGAAGAACCGGTATTCCAGGCAGAGGAAGAGGAAGGGAGCTCACAAAGAATAATCAGTAAGTATGTTAAAAACCTAACACAAGATTTAGAGAAGTAATCACATTAGATGACAATGGGTTCCAGCCAAACTGAGGCGGTAGGATGCTCCAACGATTGCAGGACACGACGCACATAACCAAGGAGGAAGGTGAAGAAGCTGCTAAGTGAACTAGATTCCTCGATGGCGGTAGAAACCCAGATAACATGTTACCATTGTCCTGAGAGAAAGGAATGCTGAGGAACTGTGTCTGCCCCTAGCAGCAATCTTCAATTAATTATTGAAACCAGGTAACTGCTGAGGTATGGGAGACAGCAAATGTACTTCTACTGTTTAGGAAAGTAGAATGATAGACAGCAATAAACCACAGACCACTGCTCTGACATGTATAGTATATAATATCACGGCGAAAATTTATCTGGAGAAGAGAGAAGTAGCACCTAGGCTGGAATAGCCTAATACTTGACAACTCAGCACGGTTTCAGGAAAGGGAAATCCTGCATCACAGAACCCAAATGGAATTCCTATGACAAGGAAACAGATGTTAAGGATAGGGAAAGAGTGGATGGTTAGACTGTAAGAAGGGCTTTTGACACAGTTCCACAGGAAGATACTCGTTGAAAAACTAAGAGGATCAGGCAGGAATAGGGAAGGAAAGTTCTGCAGTTGGACAGGGAATACCTGACAGAAGGAACAAACGAGTGTTGGTCATAGACGAGTGTTGGAGTGGCATGCATGTGTCGAGTGGGGTTCTACAAGGGTGAGTTCCTAGTCCGAGTGCTGTTTCTCGTAAATTTAATGACATGACAGAAGGGGAATTAAGTCAGAGATGTCTCTGCAAAAACGTGTGAAAATTAGTGAGAAATACAAGTGAAAGAGAAAATGTAAACCATACAAGGTGAATCTCGACAAGACTGCAATCTGGTCTGACAAATGGCTGCCTTGAGTTTACCCACAGCAAGTGCAAAAGTTATGAAGATTGGGGAAGGACTAGGAGACCGCAGACGGAGTACAGCCCAAGAATAAAAAGGCTGCAAAACTCACTCAAGGAAGAGGATCTTGGGGTAAGCAGCATACTAAGCACATTTGCCTGAGGCGCAAATGAACCAAATAACTGCTGCAGCATACGGTCACCTGGCAAACCGAGAATACCAGATCGACATCTAAGTAAGGTGTCTGCACGGCACTGTACACAACTGTCCACAAATTCAGGCCCATACTGGAGTATGTGGTACTCATCAGTATGGAACCCGCACCTAGTCAAACACGTCAAGAAATTAGAGAAAGTGCAAAGGTTTGCAGCAAGACTAGTCCCAGAAACTGAGGTGTTTGTCCTACGAGTAGAGTTAAGGAACTCAACCTGACAACACTGGAACACAGGAGAAATAGGGGGACATAATAAGAACAATAAAATACTGAGAGGCACTGACAAGGTGATCAGGACAGAAATGTCCAGAGTTGGAACAAGCAACAAGGGTCAGAACTGGAAAGGTAAGACACACATGAGTCACAGGGTTGTTAGGAAAGTTATACTTTGGCACAAAGAGTTGTCAGGAGGTTGAATTATCTGTAGAGTGATAGAGTGAAGGGCAGATCCATACATACATTTAAGAGAAATACGATAGAGTGAACCTAAAGAAGAGGTTGGGGCCAGGAAGGCTATGAATCGAACCCTATCAAACCTAATAGGAAGTACCAATAGGTAAGTACACCTCAGACTTTCTCCCTCTCCGTCAACTTAAATTTCCGTGCAGTTTTTCCAATATGTTATGGTTTTATTTCCTTTTGTTTTCGTGCCTGGTAGTTTGCCGAGGAGTGGAGGGCGGGAGAGAGACTTCTCCCTATCTATCCTTGCTTCCTGCTGCACCTAGATAATTCACATTTTCTTTAATCTTGTTACAAATAAATTAATCCTCACAGCTGATAGTCCTGGCTGTGGATTTCTAAGCCGTCTGCTATCTGTCTTTCATAGTCTCTCTCTCTTTCTCTCTCCTCTCTCTCATCTCTCTCTCTCTCTCTCTTCTCGATCTCTCTCTTCCTCTCTCTCTCTCTCTCGTCTCGTCTCTCTACTCGTCTCGTCTCTCTCTCTCTCACTCACTATATTACAATCTCTCACTGACTCACTACAGTTTGCACCATACATTTCTTCTTTTTTAATTAATCTTTGCGCTTTCTCAATAGCTACACTTAATAGTGTCTTAATATTCTTATTTGTAAGAGAACAAAGAACATCCATAGCAATTGTAAGTCAGCGCACATCTAACACATCATCATGAGACACAGAACCTCCTACAACGTCAAGAGAGTCATGAAACACATTTTCCTGATCAAAAGTCACAGAATATCTTCACACCAAGATAGTTAACGAATATAAATTAGAGTCACAAACAATCTTCAATCAAGAATCACAGAACATGCATTCACGTCAGTGAAAGTCCTTACTGAGTCTTCTTGAGAGACAATCAGTTCTGTCTAGTGTAAAGGGCAATCGTTTAATATATAAGTGAGTGAGTCAGTGAAAAGGGGAAAAGGCTTTCACCCCACTCACCACCCCCTTTCTGAATACTACTGCAAGAAACCAGATAAAACATATACCATATCATATTTAAAATGACATGAAATTTCATAGAAAATAAGAATGTGGAAGAAAGACATGTAACCTACTACCTTCCTTTAATTTAGTAACTGTTCCCCCATTTAATTTCTCTTGTTAAATCACAGACACTGACAGAAAAGTTTGAGCAATGGTTCGACTCTGGTTGCGGGGTTTTCCTATTAACAAAACGGTCTACTTTCAGCTACAACATGATGTTACTCATAGTCAACTTATGGTCCTCTGCAGTTACTGAACAAACCTCTCAGCAACCAAATGAATCAGAGTTCCCGCACGTAGTATCTAGTTTAATCCTTGCACTTGTAATATGCTTTGTCTACTGGTTCTTGACTGCGTTGTTATTTGTGTTTACAGCTTCAGCAAGTAGCCTTACTGTATTCTGCTATAATTATGTATAAAAATGATGAAAAAATTATGCACCCTTTCGCATTGCATCTTCTGCATTGTAATTCAATTCCCTTGTTTCGGATTATGGGACTAATTCAGCACTTATGTTAGGTTTTCGGCCTGTGCGTCAGGAACCATAACAATATCTACAAGGTTTTGTACAAAAATCTCTCGTAGTTTCCTTCTTTTTCTAATGGAGAAATATTTCAGGGCTTTGAGTTTTTCTTCACCATTGTTTCTGAGTGATGTAATGAGCTTTGTTTGATATCAGTATTCTCTTCAATATATAAAATAATATATATATATATAGCAATAATATATATATATATAATATATATATATATATATATATATATATATATATATAACTCATATATCCATGATTTATTATAATATCGGGACCAAAACGAGAAGGATATTCACGAAACGGTCTACCAAGGTGGCATATAGATTCAATGTTTGTGAGTGTCAAGTTCCTGTGGTTAAAATTTCTACTTGATATTTTGGATCCGCTGATAGGCATAGTTTGGTACGTTTGAGGTTATTGATAATTGTTACTATCTCAAGGTCCTTTCTCTCTCGGTTTTATTAATATTTCTGAAATCGTATTTTGTTTTTGTATTAGATTGTTTACTTATCCAAAATGCATTACTTGCAACTTCTCTACTCTCAAACTCGTCTTCCCCCCCTACCAGCCCACTGGGAATCTTTCAAGGTCGCTCTGAATACTCTGTCTTCTACAGTGGTGTCCTATTCTCCCAATATTGTTTCCTCAGCAAATTTTGCTCTTTGATGACAGTCGTAGCTCGATATCATTTATGTACTTCGTCAACATGAACCGACGATCCCAGGGGAGCTCCACTGTACGTCTTGCAACTTAAACACCTACGTATCTACAGAATACAACTTTCTGTCTGAGAGTGTGAAATTTTTATATTATACTCGTTGCTTTTATTTTCACCAGCAAGCAATACTCGATTGAAATCTAGATATACTACATTTATATATATATATATATATATATATATATATATATATATATATATATATATATATATATTATATATATAATATATATATATATATATATTATATATATATATATATATATATATATATATCTATATATATATATATATATATATATATATATATATATATATATATATTATATATATATATATAATATATATATATATATATATATATATATATATATATATATATATGCAATAAGATCACAGTAAACAGGGGATTCGGAATATGCAAAACAACCACTCTGAAAAAATAGAGAAATTCCAAGCGCTTTCGTGACTACTCACATTATCAAGGAACTATGAAAGTAAAGCATCCAAGGAAGCTATATAAGGGGTCTGGCCAGCACCTCACTATCAGATCCCACAACGGTTAAACACCTGACGCGCGGCGACCCAACTTGGATAGGTCCTTTGCACAACTCACCCCACAAACTATTCTACCCAAGAAAATTTAAAAATTATTTGTCCAGTGTATTATTAAATTCTTCCCAAATTCTATTAATTATAAATTATAATTAATAGAATTTGGGAAGAATTTAATAAGACACAAAACATTCTTCACACCATCAGAAGAGAGACAAAACATTCTTCACAGCATCAGGAGAGAGACAAAACATTCTTCACAGCATCAAAAGAGAGACAAAACATTCTTCATAGCATCAGGAGAGACACTAAACATTCTTCACAGCATCAGGCGAGAGACAAATTCTTCACAGCAACGAAAGAGAGACAAAACATTCTTCACAGCATCAGCAGAGACACAAAACATTCTTCACAGCATCAGCAGAGACACAAAACATTCTTCACAGCATCAGCAGAGACACAAAACATTCTTCACAGCATCAGCAGAGACACAAAACATTCTTCACAGCATCAGCAGAGACACAAAACATTCTTCACAGCATCAGCAGAGACACAAAACATTCTTCACAGCATCAGCAGAGACACAAAACATTCTTCACAGCATCAGCAGAGACACAAAACATTCTTCACAGCATCAGCAGAGACACAAATCATTCTTCACAGCATCAGCAGAGACACAAATCATTCTTCACAGCATCAGCAGAGACACAAATCATTCTTCACAGCATCAGCAGAGACACAAAACATTCTTCACAGCATCAGGAGAGAGACAAATCATTCATAACATTATGAGAAGAGAAACACAAAGCATTCTTCACAACATCAAAGAAACACAGAACATTCTTTATAGCAACAGAAGACACAC
>NC_069408.1:82617511-82646809 GCF_026875155.1 Cherax quadricarinatus
TGTCTCTCGCTGTGAGGAGGCGTTTTGGGGGAGGCAAAACGGCTACCAGCAGTGAGGTGCACCCAGCACCTGTAAAAGTGGCGGTAGTTCACAGTAGGGAAGGGCGCATCAGGAAAGGGAAGTAGACTAAAAGACCCTGAAGGTAGAAATCGCTTCTCTGTTCTTCAGGATGAATGTACTTCAGTGGCCAGTGAAGGTAAGGGTACTACTGCCCCTGCTAATGGAGGTAAGCGCATTCTTGTGGTTGGTGACTCTCAGGTAAGATACATTGACCGTGCTTTTTGTAATAGGAATAAGAAGATGAGAGATAGAGTGTGCTTCCCTGGAGCTGGTGTTGGGGACATTGTCAACAGGCTGGATATATCATGTCAGGTAATGGGAGCAAGCCCATATCTGTCTCAGTGCTGGTGGAAATGATATTGGGAAGGGTAGGAGAGAAGAGCTGCTAGATAAGTACAGGTCAGCTATAGATTTCATTAAGTCTAAGGGAGGGATCCCAATCATATGTAGCATCTTGCCTAGAAGGGAGTAGGAAAATGAATGGTTGTCTAGGGCAATTGGTGTAAATTGCTGGCTAGACAGATACTGCAAGGAACTTGCAATCCCATTCATTGACAACTGGAACAACTTTTATGGCAAACATGATATGTATGCAAGGGATGGGGTACATCTCTCTGGGCTGGGGTGGTAGCACTTGCAGACTCGATTGAGAAGGCCATTGGTGAAATGCCTATGATTTTAAACTGATGGAAGATAGAGGTATGGGTGTGTGTGGAAACAAGCAGGTTGCAACACTTGGGGTTGGAAACAGTAAATGTATAAAAGGCATTCAGCATGAAGTTATAAATAAAGACAATAGATCAGGTCAGCAAACAAAGGGGGACAGCAGAGGGCAGCAAGGGACTAGCTCCCTTAAGGTTTACTATACTAATAGCAGGAGTGTAAGAAATAAGATAGATGAGCTAAGATTAATTGCAAGTGCAGGAAACATAGATATTATTGCTATAACAGAGACCTGGCTCAATCTGAAAGATAGAGAGATGCCTCTGAATGTCACCATACAAGGCTATAAATTATTCCACACTGACAGGGTCAACAGGAAAGGTGGTGGAGTAGCGATGTATGTCAGAGACATTTAAATTGTTGTGTTAGACAAGATATTAAATTAAAAGCGTCAGCCACTGAATCTGTTTGGTTACAGCTTCTCGAGGGCCGAGAAAAACTAATTTTGGGTGTGATTTACAGGGCCCCAAATCTTGATAGGGAGTGCAGTAAACTTCTATGGGACGAAATTCGTAAGGCATCTACATACGAAATGTTGTGCTAATGGGAGATTTCAACTATAGACAGATTGACTGGAGCAATTTGACAGGAAATTTAGAGTCAGGTGACTTTCTTGATACGATCCAGGATTGTTTTTTAAAACAGTTTGTGACAGAGCCAACTAGGGGAAATAACCTCCTTGACTTGGTTCTTGCCAGTAGGGAAACACTAATTATAATCTTGAGGTTAATGATGAGCTTGGGGAAAGTGATCACAAATCACTCAGTTTTAATATATCATGGAATTCCCCTAATAATGGCAATCAAGTCTCCGTCCCTGACTTTCGCTTGGTGATTTCATAGGACTGAAAAATTACTTAGGTGGGCTGAACTGGAATGACCTGACTAAGGGTCAGGTAGGTGGTGATGGTTGCCGATATGATGCTTTCCAGGGCATAGTTCTAGCCTGCTCAGTCAAATTATGTTCCAAATAGGGAAATCAGATCAAACAAAAATGATCCTAAATGGATGAACAATAGATTAAAATATCTGATTGGTCAAAAGAGAGGCATATATAGGCAAATCAAAAGAGGAGAGGGGCAATTGAGAAATCGATATATTCAGTTAAAGAGAGAAATAAAAAAGGGAATTAGAAAAGCAAAAAGAGATTATGAGGTTAAAGTTGCAAGAGAATCGAAGACTAACCCAAAAGGATTCTTTCAGGTATACAGAAGTAAGATCAGGGACAAGATAGGCCCACTCAAAAGTTCCTCGGGTCAGCTCACTGACAGTGATAAGGAAATGTGTAGAATTTTTAACACATACTTCCTCTCATTTTTACACAGGAGGATACCAGCGATATTCCAGTAATGATAAATTATGTAGAACGGACGGTAATAAACTGTGCACTATTAGGGTCACAAGTGACATGGTCCTTAGGCAAATAGATAAATTTAAAACCTAACAAATCCCAGGCCCTGATGAACTGTATGCAAGGGTTCTAAAGGAATGTAAAGAGGAGCTTAGCACACCTTTGGCTAATCTTTTCAACATATCACTACAAATTGGCATGGTGCCAGATAAGTGGAAAATGGCAAATGTGATACCTATTTTCAAAACAGGTGACAGGTCCTTAGCTTCGAACTATAGACCAATAAGCCTAACCTCCATAGTGGGAAAATTTATGGAATCAATAATTGCCGAGGCAGTTCGTAGCCACCTTGAAAAGCATAAATTAATCAACGAATCTCAGCATGGTTTTACAAAGGGGCGTTCCTGCCTTACGAATTTATTAACTTTTTCACTAAGGTATTTGAGGAGGTAGATCATGGTAATGAATATGATATGTGTATATGGACTTCAGTAGGCTTTTGACAGGGTCCCACATCAGAGACTATTGAGGAAAATTAAAGCACATGGAATAGGAGGAGAAATTTTTCCTGGATAGAGGCATGGTTGACAAATAGGCAGCAGAGAGTTTGCATAAATGGGGAGAAATCAGAGTGGGGAAGTGTCACGAGCGGTGTTCCACAGGGGTCAGTGTTGGGCCCCCTGCTGTTCACAATCTACATAAACGACATAGATGAGGCATAAGAGCGACATCGGCAAGTTTGCCGATGACACCAAAATAGGCCGTCGAATTCATTCTGACGAGGACATTCGAGCACTCCAGGAAGATTTGAATAGACTGATGCAGTGGTCGGAGAAGTGGCAGATGCAGTTTAATATAGACAAATGCAAAGTTCTAAATTTTGGACAGGACAATAACCATGCCACATATAAACTAAATAATGTAGATCTTAATATTACGGATTGCGAAAAAGATTTAGGAGTTCTGGTTAGCAGTAATCTGAAACCAAGACAACAGTGCATAAGTGTTCGCAATAAAGCTAATAGAATCCTTGGCTTCATATCAAGAAGCATAAATAATAGGAGTCTCAGGTTGTTCTTCAACTCTATACATCCTTGGTTAGGCCTCATTTAGATTATGCTGCACAGTTTTGGTCACCTTATTACAGAATGGATATAAATTCTCTGGAAAATGTACAAAGGAGGATGACAAAGTTGATCCCATGTATCAGAAACCTTCCCTAGAGGATAGACTAAGGGCCCTGAATCTGCACTCTCTAGAAAGACGTAGAATTAGGGGGGATATGATTGAGGTGTATAAATGGAAGACAGGAATAAATAAAGGGGATGTAAATAGTGTGCTGAAAATATCTAGCCTAGACAGGACTCGCAGCAATGGTTTTAAGTTGGAAAATTCAGATTCAGGAAGGATATAGGAAAGTACTGGTTGGTAATAGAGTTGTGGATGAGTGGAACAAACTCCCAAGTACCGTTATAGAGGCCAGAACGTTGTGTAGCTTTAAAATAGGTTGGATAAATACAATGAGTGGATGTGGGTGGGTGATTAGACCTGATAGCTTGTGCTACCAGGTCGGTTGCCGTGTTCCTCCCTTAAGTCAATGTGACCTGACCTGACTAGGTTGGGTGCATTGGCTTAAGCCGGTAGGAGACATGGAACTTGCCTCGCATGGGCCAGTAGGCCTTTCTGCAGTGTTCCTTCGTTCTTATGTTCTTATGTTCTTAATAGTGGGTGGAGGATAGTGGGTGGAGGATAGTGGGTGGAGGATAGTGGTTTGAGGATAGTGGGTAGAGGATAGTGGTTGGAGGATAGTGGTTGGAGGATAGTGGGTGGAGGACAGTGGGTTGAGGATAGTGGGTTGAGGATAGTGGTTGGAGGATAGTGGTTGGAGGATAGTGGGTGGAGGATAGTGGTTGGAGGATAGTGGGTGGAGGATAGTGGGTGGAGGATAGTGGGTGGAGGATAGTGGGTGGAGGATAGTGGTTTGAGGATAGTGGGTAGAGGATAGTGGGTGGAGGATAGTGGGTGGAGGATAGTGTGGTGGAGGATAGGGGTGGAGGTTAGTGGGTGGAGGATAGTGGTTGGAGGATAGTGGTTGGATGATATGGGTGGAGGATAGTGGTTGGAGGATAGTGGGTGGAGGATAGTTTGTGGAGGATAGTGGGTGGGGGATAGTTGGTTGAGGATAGTGGTTGGAGGATAGTGGTTGGAGGATAGGGTGGAGGATAGTGGTCGGAGGATAGTGGTCGGAGGATAAGTGGGTGGAGGATAGTGGGTGAAGGATAGTGGGTGGAGGATAGTGGGTGGAGGTAGTGGTTGGAGGATAGTGGGTGGAGGATAGAGGTGGAGGATAGTGGTTGGAGGATAGTGGGTGGAGGATAGTGGTTTGAGGATAGTGGGTGGAGGATAGTGGGTGAAGGATAGTGATTGGAGGATAGTGGGTGGAGGATAGTGGGTGGAGGATAGTGGGTTGAGGATAGTGGTTGGAGGATAGTGGGTGGAGGATAGTGGGTGGAGGATAGTGGTTGGAGGGTAGTGGGTGGAGGACAGTGGTGGAGGATAGCGGGTTGAGGATAGTGGTTGGAGGATAGTGGGTGGAGGATAGTGGTTGGAGGGTAGTGGGTGGAGGATAGCGGGTTGAGGATAGTGGTTGGAGGATAGTGGTGGAGGATAGTGGTGGAGGATAGTGGTTTGAGGATAGTGGGACGAGGATAGTGGGTGAAGGATAGTGATTGGAGGATAGTGGGTGGAGGATAGTGAGTGGAGGATAGTGGGTGGAGGAGAGTGGGTTGAGGATAGTCGTTGGGAGGAGAGTGGTTGGAGGATAGTGACTGAGGATAGTGGTTGGAGGATAGTGGTTGGAAGATATGGGGTGGAGGATAGTGGTTTGGAGGATAGTGGTTGGAGGATAGTGGGTGGAGGATAGTGGTTGGAGGATAGTGGGTGGGTATATTGGGATGAGGATAGTGGTTGGAGGATAGTGGGTGGAGGATAGTGGTTGGAGGATAGCGGTTGGAGATAGAAGTTGGAGATAGTGGTTAAAGGATAGTGGTTAAAGGATAGTTTTTGGAGGAAGTGGTAGAGGATAGTGGTTAAAGGATGGTGGTTAGAGGATAGTGGTTAGAGGATAGTGGTTAGAGGATAGTGGTTGGAGGATAGTGGTTGGAGGATAGTGGTTAGAGGATAGTGGTTAAAGGATAGTGGTTGGAGGATAGTGGTTAGAGGGTAGTGGTTAGAGGATAGTGGATAAAGGATAGTGGTTAGAGGATAGTGGTTATAGGATATTGGTTAGAGGATAGTGGTTAGAGGATAGTGGTTAAAGGATAGTGGTTAGAGGATAGTGGTTAGAGGATAGTGGTTGGAGGATAGTGGTTGGAGGATAGTGGTTGGAGGATAGTGGTTAAGGATAGTGGTTTGAGGATAGAGGTTAGAGGGTAGTGGTTAGAGGACAGAGGTAAAGGATAGTGGTTAGAGGATAGTGGTTATAGGATATTGGTTATAGGATAGTGGTTAGAGGATAGTGGTTGGAGGATTAGTGGTTTGAGGATAGTGGGTGGAGGATAGTGGTCAAGGAATAGTGATTGGAGGATAGTGGGTGGAGGATAGTGGTTGGAGGAGAGTGGTTGGAGGATAGTGATTGGAGGATAGTGGGTGGAGGATAGTGGTTGGAGGATAGTGGGTTGAAGGATAGTGGGTGGAGGATAGTGGGTTGAGGATAGTGGTTGGAGGATAGTGGTTGGAAGATAGTGAGTGGGGGATAGTGGTTGGAGGATAGTGGTTGGAGGATAGTGGGTGGAGGATAGTGGTTGTAGATAGTGGGTGGAGGATAGTGGTTGGAGGATAGTGGGTGGGAGGATAGTGGTTGGAGGATAGTGGGTGGAGGATAGTGGTTGGAGGATAGTGGTTAAGGATAGTGGTTAATGGATAGTTTTTGGAGGATAGTGGTTAGAGGATTTGTTAAAGGATAGTGGTTAGACGATAGTGGTTAGAGGATAGTGGTTAGAGGATAGTGGTTGGAGGATAGTGGTTGGAGGATAGTGGTTGGAGGATAGTGGTTGGAGGATAGTAGTTAGAGGATAGTTTTAAAGGATAGTGGTTGGAGGATAGTGGTTAGAGGGTAGTGGTTAGAGGATAGTGGATAAAGGACTAGTGGTTAGAGGTTAGTGTTATAGGATATTGGTTAGAGGATAGTGGTTAGAGGATAGTGGTTGGAGATAGTGGTTTGAGGATAGTGGGTGGAGGATAGTGGGTGAAGGATAGTGATTGGAGGATAGTGGTGGAGGATAGTTTTTTGGAGGAGAGTGGTTGGAGGATAGTGATGGAGGATAGTGGGTGGAGGATAGTGGTTGGAGGATAGTGGGTGGAGGATAGTGGGTGGAGGATAGTGGGTTGAGGATAGTGGTTGGAGGATAGTGGTTGGAAGATAGTGAGTGGGGGATAGTGGTTGGAGGATAGTGGTTGGAGGATAGGGGGTTGAGGATAGTGGTTGGAGGATAGTGGTTGGAAGATAGTGAGTGGGGGATAGTGGGGTAGGATAGTGGTTAGAGGATAGTGGATAACGATAGTGGTTAGAGGATAGTGGTTAGAGGATAGTGGTTAGAGGATAGTGGTTAGAGGATAGTGGTTAGAGGATAGTGGTTAGAGGATAGTGGTTGGAGGATAGTGGTTAGAGGATGTTAGTGGTAGCCCAGAACACTGTGATGGCTCTGTCATCAAGTCGTATGGTATATAAAGGCACAAATTAAAAACTATTAACTAGCGAGTTTTACATGTGTTAGTTTTCTCTTTATGTAGTTTTATTCTACTTAAAATTCTCTACAATTCTACAAGAAAAAAATAATTGATTGTGTGAAGGCTGGGTAAACCCATTTCGATTTATACTTAAATAAAACTGGCAAATTGGTAACTGTTTAGCACAAATTCAAAAGACGAACATTTTTCCTGTAAGACAAACAAGCACTTCAGAGTTTGAAGCCAACCTTAAGAAGCATTCTGTAGTTATTACAAGGAAACTATTTTATTATAGAAAATGGCATATTAAAGGTGACATACCTCCAGGTGAGAGCAAAACTTTCTTCCTACACAGCCAGTAATTACTAAATGTTGGAAATTTATCAGAAAATGTGTTCTGTAATAATTAAAACTGTTTCGTGTCCGGTGATTCCAAGTTTTCAACAATTTTATTAACATTCCAAATTTGCACTTATTGGGTGACATCATTCTTATGGAACGCAGTACCCTTTTTTTTTATTTTATTTTTTAAAAGATGTAATTCTTTAATTAGAGACTGGATGTCAGTATCACAATTTATTGAATAAAACTTCTCAAATTTGTGCCTCTGCAGCCAATAGTAACCCAAATTGTGCTTTCTGCAAGGCTCACCAGACTGAATTTTTGAAGCCAAACAGACAAAGCCAAGCAGACAAAGCCCAGCAGACAAAGCCAAGCAGACAAAGCCAAACAGACAAAGCCCAGCAGACAAAGCCAAGCAGACAAAGCCCAGCAGACAAAGCCCAGCAGACAAAGCCAAGCAGACAAAGCCAAACAGACAAAGCCCAGCAGACAAAGCCAAGCAGACAAAGCCCAGCAGACAAAGCCCAGCAGACAAAGCCAAGCAGACAAAGCCCAGCAGACAAAGCCCAGCAGACAAAGCCCAGCAGACAAAGCCCAGCAGACAAAGCCCAGCAGACAAAGCCAGCAGACAAAGCCCAGCAGACAAGCCCAGCAGACAAAGCCCAGCAGACAAAGCCAAGCAGACAAAGCCCAGCAGACAAAGCCCAGCAGACAAAGCCAAGCAGACAAAGCCCAGCAGACAAAGCCAAGCAGACAAAGCCCAGCAGACAAAGCCAAGCAGACAAAGCCAAGCAGACAAAGCCAAGCAGACAAAGCCAAGCAGACAAAGCCAAGCAGACAAAGCCAAGCAGACAAAGCCAAAGCCAAGCAGACAAAGCCAAGCCAGACAAGCCGAAGCCCAAGCAGACAAAGCCAAGCAGACAAAGCCAAGCAGACAAAGCCAAAGCCAAGCAGACAAAGCCAGCAGACAAAGCCAAGCAGACAAAGCCAAGCAGACAAAGCCAAGCAGACAAAGCCAAGCAGACAAAGCCAAGCAGACAAAGCCAAAGCCAAGCAGACAAAGCCAAGCAGACAAAGCCAAGCAGACAAGGCTTTGTCTGCTTATCGCACAGATTCCTTCAATTCCAGGGTATTCAATCTAATCATGTATTTTGACATAGCTGCCCACATGCACGCTAAATTTAAGAGTTACTGTCCTGTCCAAAAAATGAATCATCTATTAAATATTGAAGTTATTCAGAACAGATTCATAGTCAACGTGATTCATGGTAAACGTGATTCATGGTAAACGTGATTCATGGTAAACGTGATTCATGGTAAACGTGATTCATGGTAAACGTGATTCATGGTAAACGTGATTCATGGTAAACGTGATTCGTGGTAAACGTGATTCATGGTAAACGCGATTCATCGTAAACGTGATTCATGGTAGACGTGATTCATGGTAAACGTGATTCATGGTAAACGTGATTCATGGTAAACGTGATTCATGGTAAACAAAAATAAATCACTAACTTACACATAATATTTCCAAGTGTTCACCTACACACTCGAACTTCACTTTCCGCCGTTATCGAATTAGGAGCACTTTTTTTTTTTTTTTTTTTTTTTTTAATTCAAGTAGCTGAGTGTTTTCAAAGTTTGCAGAGCCATTCCATTAACCTGGGAATGGCATCTACAATTTTTTTTCGTAGGGAACCTGCACATGTCAATTGTTGCAAAAATCTTGACCTACATTCAGTGCAGACAAAGCTGATCAAATCAGATCTCGTGTTGTGAGTGAAATAAGAACGAGAAGTTAGTGAAAGAAAAATTTAAAAATATATAAATAATTTTAGGTAGCCTCTTTAAGGTCCCCTTTCGTATATACCTGACTACGAGTTCTTATTATACCTTTAATTGTGTTGATCTCTAGTGTAATCATGAATGTTAACGTACAATAAATCAACATAAATCAACTGTGGCAATAGACAATACAACCATTGACAGAATTATGAAGTGAGCGAGGATAAATTCCTACCCTTGACATCAGAAGTATCGCAACTTTATCAGCCAGTACTTTATCTCAATACTACTCACAGGCTGGTTAGGCTTTAAGCCTTGAGATGCTTTTAGTTCACATACCTGATCCCCACTAAATTCTAGCTTGAAATTTCAGAATGGCATGCTGGAGTTGAAATTTAGTGCTAAAATACTGACACTAGTTTTCCAAATAAGTGAGTTATCGTCCTCTGAAGTCTTGTAGGGTAAAGAACTTGATTTATAGGTATCTGGTAGGATTACATCCCTCACATAACTTCCATCCACTGCTATTTATTTTCTATTTTTGTTTCACTCTTCCTACGACTCGATTCCGTTTCTCGTCAGGCCTTATGAAGTATGCGTCACTTTTAAGACATCTTTCTTTCTGATCCCGTTTACTGACTAGTTTTATGGCATTACTCAACTGGGAGGGAACCGTCAAACCTGCCATCATCAACTCTCATAATACTCTACAAGATTATTTTCCTTTGCTGTTCTTTTCTTTAATTGATTTTCTTTTATTTTGCTAATGTTAATGTTTATAGAACCTATCGTTCACTAACTAATGCTTGGTCACTCTTAACATAGACCTGTCTACACAAATTCACTAGAGTCTGCACTCGTGAGCATGCATAAGAACATAACATAAAAACATAAGAAAGAAGGAACACTGCAGCAGGCCTACTGGCCCATGCGAGGCAGGTCCAATTCTCCCACCGGTTTAAGCCAATGCCTTGACCTTCGCAGATGGAGGAACCTGTGGACACCTAGCTAGCTGCGTATCCTTGGGTCGATGCATGGCCTCTGATTTTATCTCATATATTATTATTCCCTCATTAATTTGTCCCAGCCATACTATGTAAATAGATTGTCTTCATCTATTTTGTTTCGCCAATACTAAGCAAATATCTTGATATCTTTTTGTCTCATCTTATTTAGCAGGTTTTCACCTCACAACAGACTGTTTACTTTCTCTAGTCCCTCGAGGACTTTGACAATCAGTGCCACGTCTCAACCTGGTCTGTCGTCTTCTAGCATTAAGTCTGGTCTTGTAGTCCTTCATTCACAGTTGCTATAACAAAGTAAATTTTGTTATTTGTACATTTCCTAGTACATTGAGATTATGTATTTACAATAATAAGTTGCAGTGCAAAGAGAGCCTCTATCATGCCTAGGCATTATGGGCAGACTTAATTTAATGGCTTACTGACTACTTAGTACTAATACTTAATACAGTCTCGATGTAATTATGGGTTTTGCGTTTTAATAAGTGCTATCTATTTGAACACACTGTATGTTGTGTGTAATATTCTGCTCAAGCTCTTGGCTCATTCTTCATAATAAATCAGTAGAAATATCTCATCACTAATCCTGTGGGTTTTGACTTATTTACACTTAAATTATTGCTTAGAATTATTCTCCACTACTTTCTCCCCTCGTACGTTACCCCTTTCCTTATATATCTCAATGGCACATTTATTTGTTTAGTTTCTATGAGTTTGCCCTCGTCCTGATTCCACCCCTTTCACATAGTCTGTTTTGATTCCCCTTGTCAATAAATTTGAGTATATAGAACACTGCGACTATGTCTCCGCTTACTGTTACAAAATTTAAGTTTTAATGAATGTCTTGACAGCTAAGATAATTTATCTGAAGAACTAGACTGGTGAGTAACTTTATATCTCAAACGAAGGTATTCAATACAATTAAGTTAAGAACTGCAATCACATAATGGAAATCAGATCTAGTTTGTGAGGAAAAAATCGGTCATCAAAATCCCGTTATTTACAAAACCACACACTTCACACACAAACACACACATTCAAACACCCATACACACACACCAGTCTAGTTCTTCATATAAAATTATCAAAATCCGGGGCCAGGAGCTGTGAATCTACGCCTGCAACAACAAATAGAAGAATACACACACACACACACACACACACACACATACACACACGCACAGAGAGAGAGAGAGATTGTATCAATCTTCCACACCTTTTCCGTGTCTCACTTTGCATGTCTTGCCGACCGGGAGTGACAGGAGCAGGAAGCAAGTGACAGGAGATCGTCCTAAGTGATTCACAAAGGTCGGCAAAAACCCTTCTTGGGGCTCACGATTTATATGGCAGGAAACGGAGAACAGTCTAGTACAGTTGCTGCCTCTACGACTGCTACAGAGAGGAGAGATGAGGGTTAGGAGTCGTACATGAACTAGTTGCTGATGAACCATGACCAGACGCTGCCACACAATATGCTACTGCTAAAACAATTTGCATAGAAATTTTGGAGCATTCGAGCGTGAGATCCGGAATATTCATCCTCCTGCGTCTTGTGGGTGTGACAGAGACACCTCATTGAAGCCTCTCCTGATGAGGATTCCAGCTGGGAGTCAAAATATTACAGTCTTTAGGTATCAGGGAAAGGGTACCTAGAAGGGGTTACCTAATTTGTTGCTTTTTTTGTACTTTCTTCAACTTTTCATTTTCATTTCTCTAACGACTCGAGAACGCTTCAGTTAATCGGCTTCAAATTTCCAGCGCTTGTTTACAGTAAATAGGACCATTTTTCTTGGAACAATTGACATGATCACATCCCCTGTGACTAAGGAACTTGAACTCATTCTCAGCATCCTGGAGGAACTTGGATAACTTCTAAAACGCTCAGTGGCGTAGCTTCAAAATTTCGTAAAAGGCACCTTATTATTTGATCATGGCGAGGATAATATTCTAGTGTGTAGATGCATATTTGATCATTTTAGTTTACATCTTCTAAACGGCTTCAATATTAAATACCTGATGCATCTTAGGTTTTGACTAAGTGGAGGCGAATTTGCTAGAATCGTTGGAATCGTTGGAATCCGTGTATTAACTGAAGAACGAATCTTCTAATCGGTTTTAAACTTAAACTACTGGAGTGGCTACCTGACCGCCAGGCTCACGCTGCTTTTGCATGTATGCGCGTAAGTCCCAATTTCCAAATTTCATAGAGTAAATAGTAATATTCATTTTATTCATTAAATAAAGCATCCTTCTTTCGACTGGCTTCAAAATAACACTGACGATGTATTTTACAAGGATGATAACCAATAAATTTACTTCGAATTCGAGCAAATTTTAAATTTTACTGAAATAGTTAAAGAAATTGAAAAGAGAGCAATTACTGGAGAAAACATTTACTAATAATCTTGAAAACATTTACCTTTGGTGGACTATGTTAAAACGAAACCTGTAACTCAGTTTAACTTGGATACATTTCAATTTGCCGATTTTATTAAGTAAATTGTTTTCCGTGTAATAACTAGGAAATGTCTCTTGTAATTGACTTCAAACTCTAAATACTGCGAATCTTAATTAAAAATATTTGTCTATTAATATTAATGTGTGTGAATGCAAATTTACTATTTTTTGCCAGTTTTATTAAGGTGGATTTTTTTATATCAATATCAAATATTAGTTTTTTTAAACAAGAATTTACAGAATTTTATATTGACAAACTGGAAATAAAAATTCGTGTTTTATGCAGTGTCATATAGATAATTTTTAAATTTTCTTTCCGTGTGATAATGGAAGACAATATTATCATCACTATAATCATCATCATCACTATCATCATCATCACTATCATCATCATCATCACTATCATCATCATCAACCTCACCATTACATTCATGGCAAAGCGCCAATCTTGTAGGAGTTTAATGGATCCTGGGCAAATTGGAAACATTCAGATTCGTTCCAAGGAGTTATAAGTCGGGTCCAATTCCTTAAGACACTCCCCCTCCCCCTCCTTTCACAAGCTTATAACTAAAGACAGACTCCTCTGATCTGTTTCAAAATTTCGAGATTTATAGCATATCCCTCACAGAAGAAGGTTGTTATATATGATAGTGTTAAATGCCACTTTTAATCTCGAAATGGAATAGGATTATTTTACATTATTGAATTATTTTACTTTGATGCTGGAGATAGGCTAATTTTCCAAGGAACTGGAATCAAAACTGGATGTTATACCCAAGGAAGCATTTCTTCGGCTTGGCAGTGAGGCCATGTAAGTGTAACCTACGCAAAACTGATGTTAATGTTTGGATATGCTCGCCACACGTAGATGTCATTACGTAAATGTTATCAAAATAAATTGAAACATTTGGCATATTACCCAAGACCTTTCTCATCAGTCTCACGTAGGTAGCACAGGCAGTTACCAAACCGAAGGGAATAGTTCTATACTGCATCAGTCCTTGGTGGGTAGGAAAAGCGGTGTACTGCTTAGAAGAAGGATCTAGCATTACCTGATGATATGCCTGTGCAATATCAATCTCTGAAAAGAAGGAAGAGTCATAAAATTGTGTAGATCGCTATCTATTAAGGGCATAGGCTCAGCATCCCACCGAGTTATAGCATTAAGGCCTCTGAAGTCAATAGCAAGTCTATATGAATTATCCGCCTTCTTAACCATGACTACTGGTGAGCAATATGCAGATACTGAAGGTTCAATGATCTTTAGTTTTAATAATTTGTCTACCTCTCGGTCAAATGGTGAACTGGAACTGGGTATAATTTCCGTTTGATAGGATTGTCCGTCAATAAGTCAATCTTATGGACTACTGTGGAGGTAACACCTGGAATATCAGTAAAGACGTCTGAAAAGTTACTCACACATTGAAGTAGTTCATGTCTCTTATGGTCATCCAAAGATTCATTAATATTAATGTTGGTTGCGCCCGAGTGGTCAAGAGTCACCAAGTCAAGTAGTTCTTCATCATAGTCAAAGTTAGAGGTGTCAATTACGCACACTTTACATTCTTCAGTTGCCTTATCAAGTTCGTGTGGAAAAACTAAGTCAAAGTTATTAAGGCAGTTAACCGAATTTCTTCAGTAATATTTCTTAAGGATGTTGATATGATAAAGCTTAGTTTCCCCTTGACTTCTATGAGGTAGTCAACTTTCCACAAATTTTTAATACTTTTATGGACCTTTCCATGCTACTAATAATTTATTTGACTTGATAGGCAAAAGTACAAGAACTTCATCTCCTACTTAAAACTTCTCCTCTGACTTTTGGAATCAAAATAGGTTTTGTACTGGTCCATTGACAAGCTTAGGTTTTTCGAAACTATGTCAGAGGTCTCCTCAAGTTTGGATCTAAGGTCAAGGAAAAACTGGTAAGAAGACTGAACCTCAGCATTTACCTCCTCATTAGTCCATAAGTCATGAAGGATGGACAATGGGCCTCTGGCTGTCTACCATAGAGAAGTTCAAAAGGTGAAAAAAACCCCAAAGAGTCACTGGGAACTTCCCTCATGGCAAACAAAGCACAGGGTAGATAACGATGCCACTCCTTAGGTTTAAGGGAGCAAAGTTTCCTTAAAATGGACTTGAGAATCGAATGCTGGCGTTCAATCCTCCCATTACAGCTGGGATGATAGGGTGTTGTGAAGAGAGGCTTCACTCCCAGAAGTTGGTATAGATGTTGCATTAAGTCAGATGTGATTGTGTCCCACGGTCAGACAAATTTCTCTAGGGATGCCAACTCTGGAGAAGATGGACAAAAGGGCTTCAGCCACCTCTGTCGTAGTTATGGTCTTTAAGGGAACTGCTTCATGGAAAACTCGAGCATAATCAACTAATGTTAATATATATCTATGTCCCCCAGATGAAAGTGGAGATAAAGGACCAACGATATCAATAGCTACTCTTTCAAACGGTACCGTAAAGATAGGCATTTTGGACCATAGGTACTCGCCTGGTACCTCGGGAGGATGACAGTTGGCAAAACTTTACACGATCTACAATTAGGTAGTGACATCTGAGGACATTTTAGGCCAAAAATAGGTTTCCCTAATTTTATTTAAAGTTTTACGATGCGAGAAATGTCCGGCCACTGGCAGGTCATGAGCCATTTTAAGAACAGTCTCTCTGCATTGACTTGGAACAACTAAGATGGAATAGTCTATCTCATCAGAATTTAATTTGAATACTGACTTGTGCAAGATACCTTTTATATATTCAAATTTATATGAAAAGTTTTTCCTTTGGATAACTTGATTTTGTTTAGCGGCATTATGGCAATTCTGAAGAGAGAAGGGCAATTACGTTGTAAATTGACAAAAGAGTCCTTCGATATATCTAAAGGCTTGAAGTCAGGGAAAATCAAAGGATGGACAGTAGGAGAAGCCTGGGCCTTTGGACTGAGCCTAGTCAAGACATTTATGGTATCGGAGGTGATACCTTCAATTTCATCTAACAAGTGAACCGGTGATCCTACTACCTCGCTTTCGAGAGTAGCATCACTGGTTTTTAAATCCCACATGAATCTCACGAGACATTGTCTCATCTGAACTTTCGAGGGGCTTCTCTGACTCTACAGGAAGAGGATCTGAAACACTTATATCCACCTTTGGTGATGAAAGGTCAACCTCAGAAGGAAGAATGGCACCTTTTACATTACCTATTAGTACGGAGCAAGAAGTGATGGGAGCTAGTACGGCTTCAGACCAACCTGTGAACCATTTAGACCTAATGTAACAACGGATGGTAGGAAAAGTGTCTGTGCGGCCCAAGTAGTCTGAAAGTATAGCAGAGGAATGAGTGAACATTAAAATGGTATAAAATACCGACAGGTTGTTAGGAAAGACACATGTGCAACAGTTAGGTATCTTTATTTTGAAACGTTTCGCCTACACAGTAGGCTTCTTCAGTCGAGTACAGAAAAGTTGATAGAAGCAGAAGAGACATGAAGACGATGTAATCAGTCCATCACCCTTAAAGTTTTGAGGTGGTCAGTCCCTCAGTCTGGAGAAGAGCATTGTTCCGAAGTCTGAAACAATATATAAATAATATATATATATATATATATATATATATATATATATATATATATATATATATAAAATAATATATATATATATATATATTATATATATATATATATATATATATATATAATATATATATATTATGTCGTGCCGAATATGTAAAACTGGTCAATTAGCAAGAACTCATTTAAAATTAAGACCTTTCTGAAATTTTCTCTTATACGTTTAAAGATATATTTTTTTCATCAATGTTAATGTAAAAATTTATAATTATGGGCCAAAAGAATCTTAGAAAACTTACCTAACCTTATTATAACAAGTATAATTTATTTTAGCCTAACCCAACTAAATATATTTTAAATACGTTTACAATAATTTAATACTAAACAAACACAATCAAATATATTTTTTTTCGTTAGGTTCAGAATGATTTTGGCGAAATTATTGCATACACAAATTTTCACTTGTCCTATATGGCAAGATGAGCGTTGCTATTTAAGCCAAGATCGCAAGTTCTGCCTATTCGGCACGACATATATATATATATATATATATATATTATTTATATATATATATATTATATATATTTATATATATATATATATATATTATTTATATATTGTTTCAGACTTCGGAACAATGCTCTTCTCCAGACTGAGGGACTGACCACCTCAAAACTTTAAGGGTGATGGACTGATTACATCGTCTTCAAGTCTCTTCTGCTTCTATCAACTTTTCTGTACTCGACTGAAGAAGCCTACTGTGTAGGCGAAACGTTTCAAAATAAAGATACCTAACTGTTGAACATGTGTCTTTCCTAACAGAGGAATGAGTTTCTTTAAGGTTAGGGAACAGCTTATCAGAAATTACTATACATGTGCATCCAGTGTCTCGTAAAATGGTAGATACATTAAGTCCATTAACTGTTCCTGAACAGAAGGGTGCTTGGTCATTACAGTCTTTAAAACATCTTCCAACTTTTTGGACCTTCTTAGAAGGACAATCTGGACGTTTATGTCCCTTAACACCACACACATGACAAACAGGAATAAAAGAAGTCATGTTACTTTCCACTAGAGGCTTTGATTTCTTAAGGTCTGATGAACCCTTGCCCTTAGGGTTTGACCCCTTTAGGTCTTTATAGGAATTGTGAGCCTCAGCATACAGGTCAGCAGCCTCAGCAACTTCCTCAGCTTTAATCAGGTTACGTTCTCTGATGAATGTTCGTATCTGATGGGGAAGAGCTGTCAGGAACTGGTCAGCAACCATGAAGTCTCTAAGAGATTCATAACTGCGATCAATTCCTGAACTCTCTATCCAAAAGTCGAACAAGCGAAAGAGTGTTACCTGTAGCTGCTGAAAGTTCTGGCCAGGCTGTAAGGTGGCATACCTGAAATCTTTCCTGTAATAATTTGTGGTTTTTTGATATGCTTTAAGGATCGCCTTCTTCAGTAGGTTATAATTACATATGATATCCTGCGACAAAGTTGCATAGATATTCAAAGCGGTACCAGAAAATAACATTCCTAACCAGGTGTCAGCAGGCCATTCACAGAGGGTAGCGGTATTTTCAAACCTGATAATGTAAGAAGTTATGTCTTCCCCCTCTGTGAAGGGAGGTAAATTAGGTGTTGGAATATGTGCACTAGCTGCACGTTGTTCCATTACTCCTTCATCTAATTGCTGTTGTGAGAAAGTTAACTTCTTATTCTCTAATTCAAGGCGAGCTTGTTCGAGCTCGCGATCCTTTTCTCTCTCCCTTAACTCATATTCTCTGTCCTTTGCTCTTTCCTCAAGTTCCCTTAATTTAACTTTTTCCTCACGTACTCTATTTCTTTCTTTACGATCAAGTCTATCACGCTCCTTTTTGTCTTCTCTTTCGATTCTCTCTCTCTCCTTTTTCTCTTCTCTTTCCCTTTCTAACTGTCTTTCTTCTCTCTCAATTCTCTCTCTTTCAAGTCTTTCCTGGATCTTAGCACTAATGAAAGATTCTAAATTTTTCCCTGTTATTCCTAACTTACTTCCAGCATTCATCCAAAACTGGTATTCATCCATTCTTGCAAGAATAACTTAAACTATCAGGGGAAATGAAACGGGTATTAAAGAAAACGGAGGGTTCAATTCCTGCTCCGCTCAAACTGTAAATAAACCAGAGGGCTCGATCCCTGCTTCAATTAAACATTATGTATTAACGAAAATGAAGGGTTCTATGCCGGCTCCGAGCAAACAGTAAGTAGAATGGGGTCCCTTGACCATCCAATCTTCTCACCAACAAATCAAGAGTGTCCTATGACAGTTCCCTTGATATAATAAAGAGCTCAATGAAACAAGTTGTCACTGGAAAATCTCGGGTCCCTAGAGTCTAATCCTCCAAAGTGTTTCAAGCTCACTCACAATTAGGTGGCAGAATTAAATATTATATCCTGCCTGACTTGACTTACAATAAATTGAGACTATAACAATCACCAAATCTTTTAAATACCTGTACCGTAGTCCTACCATAGAGAATGATTACTCATGGCTGGTGGTAACTGTCTGTGGTATGCGGCGTTGAAGTTCCAATGGTAGATTCGAGATGGAGTTGAATCTTGATTCAGTAGAGTTGATCCTGGCAAGGTCCCCACTTGTGAAGGCTTACTCAGCCCTGTAACAACTTCAGACAGTATTACCAAGGCTGGCTCATCCTCAGGAAAATTAGTGAATAGAAAAAGAAATAATAACAGACAAACATAAACACTTTATTATATAGAAATTTAAAATATAAAACACTTAAATATGAAATATTAATCCTACATTAAAGAAAATGAAAAATGAAAAATATAAATGATAACTTAATTCAACGCTGATAGGTATAGGGGTGTCTGGTGTTGGTGGCATTGTGTTGTTGAAATCGTAGCCGTTGCTGATGATGGGGGGGGGTCGCAGGTGTTGGTTACGACCCACTGGCTAGTTCTTCACAGTAGATAGAGCCTTGAGTATAATATCCCGATGACAGGAAAGCAGGTTCTTTACCGCTGCAATGATGTGGGGTTACGTCCTGCAATTTCATACAGGTGCACAGGTACTTAGATCCAAAATGGGACGTCTCCAGGACGTTAGTCCGTCTCCTGTTCTTCTCGTTGATTGACAGGTGACCCTCACTGTCATCCAAGCTGAAAAGATAGACAGGTTACCCACTGCTTAAATAATCACTCTCCATGGCAAGTACAATACTCAAAAGACGTGGTGATTATTACAACAGTCAACCTAGAGCAAGACTGAAAGGACTAAGTTTATTATTGGTCAAAAGTGAAGCTTTTAACCAATAAATCCACTAGAATACAAGGCAGGCATGTACTTACAGTAGTGTTGGGAGCTTTGAGTCAAGTGATTTACTGTTTGACCAGAGCCCCACACGTCACCTTTCGGGGGGGGGGGGGAAGAGGGAGGGGAAGGGATAGCGGGAGCTAGACTGACCCTACCTTAACAAGCAGCCGGCAGTCAAACTATCACTTTCAGGGAGGGGGAAAAAGGCGGGAAAAACGGGAGCTTGACTTACCCTACCTTAACTAGTAGCCGGCAATGAAACTATCACTTTCGGGGAGGGGGAAGAAAGGCGGGAGCTTGACTTATCCTACCTTAACTAGTAGCCGGCAATGAAACTATCGTTACTATATCGCTACTCCTATCTATTGAACTTTTCCCTCACACTCTGTGTCTCTTCATATTCTTCTCTTGGCCTCCTGCAGTTTTAAGGTGGATTGTACATCACTGTAATTATCACCTTAGATCCTTTCCATTTCCTCAAATCCCCATTGGTTTTTAATGACCAGTGCATCTTCTCCCACCTGCTTCCTCTATCTTTTTTTCTGAATCTGATATCCGGGTGAGAAGATTGTGTCCGTTATCATCCTGGTGAGTTTCGTTTCTCTGACTGCTATGATGCCTGGGGGTGTCTCCTTGATTCTTTTATGCCACTGCTCACATTTATTTGTTACGACGTCCCCATACGTATACCAAGCCTTCAACTTCTTTTCTGAAACTGTGGTATGGGGAGTACGTTGGGGTTAGGGAACCAGAAGACCTGGTGGGGAACTATGGGGGGTTGCTGTGAGGGTGGAGTTTATGATAATGGGGGTGGGGGCAGTGAGTATCGTGTGTTAGATTAGTTGCTTGTATTGGAGTTGTCATGGTTGAGGGTCTTCTGTACGTGATTTTGAGGGAGGGTGTATTTGCTCTTCCTCCTGAGTTTGGGTTCTCCTGCCCATCTCCCTCTTTCCCTCTCTTTCCACCTAGCATTTTTTGCCTTCTCTTTCAATTTCTGCCTTTCTTTTTCTGTTCTGTCATGGTCGAGGTACACCCTCCAACATGCCGATGTGTAACTTAGTCGTGCTTTCTCATGTTGGATCCTGTTTCGAGCCAATTCTGCCTTGAAAATCACTCTGACTGGCCGTTTTTTCCCACATGTAAACTCCCCTATTCTCAAACAATTTGTCAGCTAGGTCATGTCATTCTCTCCTATTGCTTTTATACTTTCAATTGCTTTTTACTTCCCCTGTCTTCTTGCTTCATAAGTTTTCCCTTTAACTTCCTGGAGCCGAAAAACAAAGACTAACCTCTCTCTGTCATCCTCTCACTGCATTTCCCTTTGCATCTCCTGAGGAGCATTTGTTGGACCAGGTTTACATCATGTCCAGATCCCTCTTAGTCTTACTTGATCCTCGTCAGCTTGAATTTTCCACATCAGTTTCAAGTCATCTGCAAACAGGGATACCTCTGAATCTATAACTTCCGTCATATCATTCACATATACAATAAACAGCACTAGCTGTAGGGCTGACCTTTGTGAAACCTGGTTCGACACATGCACCCAGTCTCATTCCTCGCCACATACCATGGATCAGGTATTCCCTGATCCACTGCAGTTCTTTACCTCCTATTCTTGCCTGATCCAATCTCTTGTGCTGTGCTGAGTACAAAGCCTTTTTTCAGTCTTAAAAAATTGCAATCTATCCACCCTTCTCTTTCCTGTCTTACTTCTGTTACTTTGTCATAGAATTCCAGGTCTCTAACACAGGATTTATCATCGCTGAAGCCATATTGTTTGTTAAGGATAAACCCGTTCCTTTCTACTCGCATCGTTACTCTTCTCCTCATAATCTTTTTAATGACTTTACATTCTATACCTATCAGCGACAGTGGTCTGTAATTTAATGCTGCCTGTTTGTCTCCTTTTACTAAAAATTTGGATTACATTTGTTGTCTTGGAGAAGTAAGGTAGTTGCCCTGTTTTAATAGATTTGTTGAAGATTAGCAATACAAACAGTGCCTCTGTTCTGTCTCTCAGAACCCATGGAGAGATATTATCTTGGCTCACTGCCTTTAAGTTCACATAGCAGTTTCTTCATCTTCTCCTCGGTTATGTGCAGTATGTACAACACTTGTTGCTCTATCTTTCAGCCTCGGTTTGCTGGAAGTCTTTGTCCGCTGAGAATACATCCCTAAATCTTGTTCGGAAGACTTTGCATACTTCCAGGTCATATCGTTTTTCCTTCTTCATCCTGATTACCTGGCCCTTGATTGTTTTCCTTCTGATGTGGCTGTATAACAACTTGGGGTCAGATTTTGATTTTGATGTTATGTCATTCTCATGTTGCTGCTGTGTTTCCCTCCTTATCAATGCATATTCATTTCTGGCTCCTTATTTTTCTGATTCCTTTGCCTTATATACTTTTTCTATGTTTTAGCGTCCTTGGGCTTGGCCTCTTTACATCTTCGGGTGAACCATGGCAAACTCTTGTCATCCCATTATTTCCATTGCCCCTAGCTACAAACTTCTCTTCTGCCTCCCTGTGCTATATGACCACATGCTTCATCATTTCATTTACTGTTCCTTTTCCTACTGCCCCTAATGCACGAGTTTTTTCATGCATGTACTCCCCTCTTTTGAAATTTGGCTCTTTCCTCCTTCTCGTGATGTTTCATTCTTCAGTATTAACTCTAAGATGTATTTGAAACTCAGAACCATGTAATAACTAAAGCTGATTAGCCTGTCGTATATAATATCCCCAATATCGGAACTGCTCAAGGTAAATATGAGGTCCAGTAATGCTGGTTCATTTTCTGCTTTCTCTCTGGTTATATCCCTAACATGTTGGTGCATGAGTTTTCGGTATCGCCTCCAGCATCTTAACCCTCCACGTTTTTGTCCCCCACATAGTTCAAAGTTTTCATAGTCAACCTCCGTGTGCTTGAAATTCCCCATGACGAGCAACTTTGTCCTTTCCATGTTGGCCATTCTGGCTGCCTAAGCTATTGTGTTGTTCTCACTGTACTCGTCTTGGTCTCTTGCTATTCAGTGGGGGTTGTTCATCACCGCTATCGTCACCTTGGGACCCCCCGGTGTGAGTGTTCTTATTATGTAGTCATTTACTTCCCCCTCTGTCCATTCCTTCGAACTCCTCAAAATTCTTCTTGTTTTTGATGAGCAGTCCAATTCCTCCACCTCCTCTGTTTCCTTTGTCTTTCCTCATGATCTGATAGCCAGTCGGGAAGTTCATGTCTCCTATCATCCCAATGACCTTTTTTTCTGTTAGTGCTATGATGTCTGGGAATGCCTCCATTAGTCGCTCATGCCACTCCTTACTCTCATTTGTTAGTCCATCGGTGTTGGAATACAATACCTTCTACTTCTTCTCTAATACTGTATAAAGAGGGATGGGATGTGGAGTTGGTGTGGGCTGGAAGAGTGGGAAGCAGTAAGGGATTATGAGAATCGGTTGTGAAGGCGGAGTTTGTGCCAAAGGGGTGGGGCTGTGGTTGCAAATTGCGGTTTGTTTTGGTAAGTGTGTTTGGTTGGGGTGGTAGGGGTTGACAGCGTTCTGTAGGTGGTTCTGTGGATAGTTGTGGTTGCTGGTCTTCCCAAATGGGCTTCCCCATCTATGGATGCGTACCTTGTCTCTCCTTCCTGACACATGCGTCTTTGTACTTTCTCTCTCTTAGTTTCTGCCATGTACTCGCCTAATTGTACTCAACTAATTGTGGTTGCAGGGGTCGAGATTCAGCTCCTGGCCCCGCCTCTTCACTGAGTACAACTAGGTCCTCTCTCTCCCTGCTCCATGAGCTTTATCATTCCTCATCTTAAAGCTATGTATGGTTTCTGCCTCTACTACCTCACTTGCTAGGCTATTCCACTTCCTGCCTACTCCATGACTGAAGAAATACTTCCTAACATCCCTTTGACTCATCTGGGTCTTCAACTTCCAATTGTGACCCCTCGTTTCATGTGTCCCCTCTCTGGAACTGTCTCTGTCCACCTTGTCTATTCCACGCAGTATTTTGTATGTCGTTATCATGTCTCCCCTAACCCTTCTGTCCTCCAGTGTCGTCAGGCCGATTTCCCTTTACCTTTCTTCGTAGGACATTCCCCTTAGCTCTGGAACTAATCTTGTCGCAAACCTTTGCTCTTTCTCTAATTTGTTGACGTGCTTGATCAAGTGTGGGTTCCAAACAGGTGCTGCATACTCCAGTATGGGCCTGACGTACACAGTGTACAGTGTCTTGAACGATTCCTTACTAAGGTATCGGAATGCTATTCTCAGGTTTGCCAGGTGCCCATATGCTGCAGCAGTTATCTGGTTGATGTGTGCTTCAGGAGACATGCTCGGTGTTATACTCACCACAAGATCTTTCTCCTTGAGCGAGGTTTGCAGTCTTTGGCCACCTAGCATATACTCCGTCTGCGGTCTTCTGTGCCCTTCCCCGATCCTCATGACTTTACATTTGGCTGGGTTAAATTCGAGAAGCCAGTTGCTGTACCAGGTGGCCAGCCTCTTTGAAGTCCTACCTGATCCTCATCTGATTTAATTCTCCTCATTAACTTCACATCATCTGTGAACAGGGACTCTTCTGAGTCTAACCCTTCCATCATGTCATTCACATATACCAGAAATAGCACTGGTCCTAGGACCGACCCCTGTGGGGCCCTGCTCGTCACAGGTGCTCACTGTGATACCTCATCACATACCATGAATCGTTGTTGCCTCCCTGTTAGGTATTCTCTTATCCATTGCAGTACCCTTCCTGTTATAGGCACCTGTTCCTCTAGCTTCTGCACTAATTTCCTATGAGGAACTGTGTCGAAGGCCTTCTTGCAGTCCAAGAAGATGCAATCAACCGACCCCTCTTTCTCGTGTCTTACTTCTGTTACTTTATCATAAAACTCCTGTAGGTTTGTGACACAGGATTTGCCTTCCAGAAATCCATGCTGGTTGGCATTTATACTCTTGTTCCATTTCAGGTGTTCCACCACTTACCTCCTGATAATCTTCATGACTTTGCACACTATACACGTCAGTGACACTGGTTTATAGTTTAGTGCCACTCCTTTTTTAAAAATGGGAACTATATTTGCGGTCTTCCATACCTCAGGTAGTTGCCCAGTTTCAAGGGATGTGTTTAAGATTGTGGTTAGTGGCTCACACAGCATTTCTGCTCCATCTCTAAGAACACACAGGGAGATGTTTTCTGGTCCCATTGCCTTTGAGGCATCAAGGCCCCTTAGCAGCTTCTTCACCTTCTCCTCAGTTGTATGTCATCCAACACTTGTTGGTATATTCCTTGTTGGTGTCCCCCTCTGTTCTGTCCACCCAGAGACTTTCCAGTCTCCACAGTAAATACTTCCTTAAATCTCATGTTGAGCCCCTCAGATACCTCTTGATCACTTCTGTTGAGTTCCCCACCTTCTTTCCTCAGCCTGATCACCTGGTCTTTGACTGTTGTCCTCCTCCTAATGTGGCTATACAGCAGTTTCTGGTCAGACTTGGCTTTCGATGCTATGTCGTTGTCGTACTGTCGCTCGGCCTCCTTTCTTATCTGCGCATACTCGTTTCTGGCTCTTGGACTAGTCTCTCTATTTTCCTGGGTCCTTTGCCTCCTGTACGTTTTCCATTCTCTGGTGCACTTAGTTTTTGCCTCAGTACACCTTCGGGTAAACCAAGGACTCGCTTTGGTTTTCTCATTATTTCTATTGCCCTTGGGAACAAACCTTTCTTCTGCCTCCCTGCATTTTGTTGTTACGTATTCCATCATTTCATTTACTGACTTTCCTGCCAATTCTCTTTGGATGTGTGTGTGTTAGTTACCATTTTGTCCTAGGCACATGTCGATTAGACACTAGGCCTGCTGTATTTGCGAGTGTGTGTGTGTGTGTGTGTGTGTGTGTGTGTGTGGGTGTGTGAGTGCATGTGTATGTACTCACCTAGTTACACTCACCTAGTTCTGGTTGCAGTGGTCGAGTGTGTGTGTGTGTGTGTGTGTGTGTGTGTGTGTGTGTGTGTGTGTGGTGTGAGTGTGTGTGTGTGTGTGTGTGTGTGTGTGTGTGTGTGTGTGTGTGTGTGTGTGTGTATGTTGTGTGTGTGTGTGTGTGTGTGTGTGTGTGTGTGTGTGTGTGTTCACCTAATTGTGGTTGCAGGGGTCGATCACAGCTGGCCCCACCTCTTCTTAAAGCTATGCATGGATCCTGTCTCCACTACATAACTTTCCGTAGTATTGCACTGCCTGACAACTCTATGACAAAAGAAATGACTCAGATGAGTCATCCCTGTGACTTATGTGAGTTTTCATCTTTCAGCTGTGACTCCTAATTGCTATATAACATCTAAGAAACATTCTGTCCATATCCACCATCCACCCTGTCAATTCCTCTCATTATTTTAAGTTATGGTGTCCGCCCTATCCTCCTGTTATTAGGTTGAGTTCCCTCAACCTCTCTTCGTAGGACATACCCCTTAGCTCAGGGACTAGTCTTGTTGCAAACCTTTGCACTTTCTCTAGTTTTTTTTTGACGTGTTTGCTCAAATGTGGGTTCCATATTGGTGCTGTATACCCGAATATGGGTCTGACGTAGACGGTGTACAGTGTCGTGAATGACCCCTTACTTAGATGACGAAACGCTATTCTTAGGGATGCCAGGCGCCCATTTGCTGCAGCAGTTCTTTGGGTCTTTGGATGATGTACGTCTCAGGAGATGTACTCGGTAAGATGCTCACCCCAAGATCATTTTCCTTGAGTGAATTTTGCAGCCTCTGGCCTCCATTTGCAATCTTCTTTGTCCTTCCCCAAGCATCATAACTTTGCACTTGCTGGGGTTAAACTCCAGGAGATCTGGACCAGAGAGGACTACAAGGGGATCTGGACCAGGATTGCAGCCTGCCCAGATCCTCTTGTAGTCTTACCTGATCCTCGTCCGCTTGCATTCTCCTCATTAGTTTCACATCGTCTGCAGGGACACCTCTGACCCTTTCCCTTCCGTGATGTCATTCACATATATAAAAAACAGCACCGGACCAAGAACTGACACTTGTGGAACCTCACTCGACACATGCACCCACTCTGACACCTCGTCTCGGACCGACACACGATGTTTCCTTCCTGTCAGGTATTACCTGATCCATTGCAGTACTTTCCCTCCTATTCCTGAAATGCTGATCACTTACCAAATGAGTTCTTGGGTAAGCAGCATCGATGTGAAGAACTCCCCATCATCATACTAGTACTGTGAGAAACATAAGCAGGAATAAAAATTATAACACGCTCAACCTAGTGAATATAGAATAACACAGAGACAGAATCAAATACCATAAACAATTCTGTGTTCACCATACCTCCCGGTGGCCCGAACATCACTCCCAGGCAAATTGGGAATGCTCTTTTCCAAGTGATAATTCTAACAACGAAGAATGTTCAATGATTTTGAACATTTAGTGACCGAAAGTGATGCTCACGCAATGTGGAAAGATGCAAATTTAATAAATAATAATAATAATAATTATAAAGATAGGTTATTCTGGTTAGGGTAAATTATATTTTTCGAACGCGTGCCTCAGCTTTATTTGGAGTCTGATACAATCAGTGTGTCTATGCTTCCCAAACCATGAAAACTAGCCTGATGGGAAAAGAAGGGACTCCTTATCAGTAGACTGTCAGCTGGATAAGCGAGACGGGTGCAGCGCAATGAGGTCTAGGGAGGCCTAGGTTTACGGAGACAGCTACCCTAGCGGTATTTATGGGAAACTGACATGGGGTAGGCACACTGTCGACATCACTCGGGCACGATACAGAAAGTCGTAATGACCGTGTCATTAAAACTGGCTTTCTCTCTCTCTCTCTCTCTCTCTCTGTGTCTCTCTCTCGCAGGAACAGGGCATCGGCGTGGGGACTAGAATGAAATGCAAAGATATGTACATGGATATAAAAAAAATCCTAACAGGGAGAGAGGAAAAAAAGGCGGTGTCCTAAAGAAAAAAAAAACACTGAAAAAAAAAAACTGTGAGCCACGGTAGGCGTCACTACAAGCAGGAACTTTTGTAGGAGGAAACACGCCATCCTGGGAATGGTCCAGAGACAGCGTAACACAGTTTCGTCTGGGACAAATGTGTGAAGTAACATCATTGAGCGCGGCGAACATACTTTCTATATAGGATGCTTGGACGACTCACGTACCTGATGCCAGGGTTGACTGGAGGCAATCGTTAAGTGATCACTGAGGGATGTGCTACAATGATGTGGTCTCAGACCACACTCTATAACACATGCTATATATATACTATAACGCAGAGGGCTGAGTTACATTAATCTGGATTCACACCACACTCTAGAACACAGGCAAAAAACTATCACACCTGCACGGAACATGTGGTAACATAATTTTCAACATGACTTGCACTAACGAATGATACTTTTTCTGTGCAAAATCGACAGTATGGCATTTAAGAAGACGTGGAACCTGATTGAGAGGAATTAGCATGTGACTTTACTGAAAATACTTTAAATGGCTCACTATTAAACTACAAAACAACACAGCAAAACAGACGCTACAATTAGCTAGATAGCGAAAGGAAGAAAGAAACTAAAGGTAGGATATATATATGTCGTGCAGAATAGGCAGAACTTGCGATCTTGGCTTAAATAGCAACGCTCATCTTGCCATATAGGACAAGTGAAAATTTGTGTATGCAATAATTTCGCCAAAATCATTCTGAACCTAACGAAAAAAATATATTTCACTGTGTTGTTAGTATTAAATTATTGTACCAAATCTAAAATATATTTAGTTGGGTTAGGCAAAATAAATTGTTCTTGTTATAATAAGGTTAGGTAAGTTTTTTAAGATTCTTTTGGTGCAAAATTAAAAAAATTTACATTAACATTAATCAAAAAATATTATCTTTAAACGTTTAAGAGAAAATTTTAGAAAGGACTTAATTTTAAATGAGTTCTTGCTAATTGACCAATTTTACATATTTCGGCACGACATATATTATATACATATATATATATATAATATATATATATATATATATATATATATATATAATATATATATATATATATATAATATAAAATATCGTGCCGAATATGTAAAACTGAATCACACATAAAGCTGGAGTTGTCACAGTTTGCTCTTTGCTGGGTGACACTGTGCTTTTGGGTGATTCTGAAGAGAAGTTGCAGAGGTTGGTGGATGAATTTGGTAGGGTTGTAAAAGAAGAAAAATTAAAGTAATACAGAAAAGAGTAAAGGGTTTTGAGGTTACAAAAAGATTAGTTTATGAAAGATTGGATATAAGATTGAGGCAGAGAGTATGGAGGAGGTGAATTGTATTCATAAATGTTACTTGCTCACACTACAACAGCACGTCAAGCATTAGAAACCATTTGTCTCCATTTGCTCCCATCTAACACACTCACGCACGCTGGAAGTCCAGGCCCTTTGCAAACTAAACCCCCCTTTACCCCCTCCCTCCAACCTTTCCTAGGGCGACCACTCCACAGAAATTTTTTCACTCTCGAATCATCCTATTTGTTCCATCTTCTCTGCATATCCAAACTATCTCATAACCCTTCCTCACCCTGATAATAGTTTTTGGTAATCACGCACCCCCACCTAATCTCCAACTACGGATTCTCTCATTATATTCACACCACACATTCCCTCAACATAAAATCTAAACTGCTTTCCCGCCTTCCCTTGTTGCAACATTTACCAAACCATGCCTCACACCCTACAAGGGGATTGGCATAACTATACTCTCATACATTCCCCTCTTTGCTTTTTTAAAAAAAAGTTCTTGTCTCCACAGACTTCTCAAACTCCCACCTTTTTTCCCTTCGTCAATCTGGGATTCACCCCACTTCTAACCCTCGCTAAAAATTTCCCCCCCAAACTCCCAAAAACATTTACCCCCCTTTTCCCCTCCAATCGATTCCAATCTT
>NC_069408.1:82647309-82707596 GCF_026875155.1 Cherax quadricarinatus
ACACTAACCACCCCCCCCCCGCCCCAAATCCAACCGGGGCCCCCCCCTTTGGGGTTTTCCCCACACCCCGGGAAACCCATCCCCTAACACCTCCTCCACCCCCGCCATTACTCTCCCCGCTTGGAACTTCTCGTCCTGGATTTTCCGCAACCTCTCCTTAAGTACCATAATGTCGTCCATAGGATAGGTACCCTCCACCGCTCCCCGTACATAACAACCCCTTAACCTGTCTTCCAAATAGTTAAATACGAGTGTGTTAGAAGATGAGGAGGGGCTGGAGGGTTTTACAGCGCTGTGGGAGGGGTTAAGTGAGGAGGTAAAAGGGGTAGAGGATGTGGTGACGTGGTGGGATGGTGTGGCTAAGGAACGGATTCGGCATTATTATGTGCGGGAAGGGAAACGGATCAATTCTTTAAAATATGGGTTCATTAACTTCCAGTATCCCCTAGAGATATTAGCTAATGACTTCCACTCGACCTCTGCAACTACCGCCCGATGATCGGAAAAAGCTACTTCAATTGTACGGACAGACTTTGACAATACCCCGTGAGATATGTACAACCTATCTAACCTAGCCGCATAACCTCTCCTCACGAAAGTGTGCTCTACCTCCCACGCGCCCCCACCTACCACATCCCTCAACTGAACATCCACCATGAGATTTCGTAAGTCTACCAACATGTGCCCCCCTCGTGGTTCCACATCAGCTCTCCTAATTACACAATTCCAGTCCCCACCAACTATGGCTACTGCAGGTAAACCACGTAAGGCGAGAACTAGATCATCACACACAAAATCCCTCTTTACTTTCATATCGTTTTCTGCTGGCGCATACACACTTACAAAGGTTACCCTCTGCCCCATCCACCACCCATCCACACGCAACACCCTCCCCCCCCTCCCCCCCTCCCCCCCCCCCACTTCGTATCAACACAAACGGGTGGATAGGAGGGGGGGGGACAATGTGGCAGATGTTGCAAATGTATGAAATAGGAGGTAGGTTTATTGAAAGTGAGGAGTCTATACGAGGATAGTGAAGTTCAGGCTAGAGTATATAGGCGAGAGGGAGATTATTCCCCAGTATAAGTAGGTCTTAGACGAGGATGGGTGCTGTCACTATAGTTGATCAATATATTTATCGATGGGGTTGTAAGAGAAATGAATGCTTGGGTCTTGGCAGGAGATGTGGGGTTAAAAGATAAAAATCTAACGCAAAGTTGGAGTTGTCACAGTTGCTCTTTACTGATGACACAGTGCTTTTGGGAGATTCTGAAGAAAAGTTGCAGGGGTTGGTGGATGAGTTTAGTGGGGTATGTAACAGAAGGAAATTAAAGTGAATATAGGAAAAAATAAGGTGATGAGGATAAAAAAATTAGGTAACGGAAGATTGGATATCAGATTGGAGGGAGAGATTATGGAGGAGGTGAATGTATTTAGATGTTTGGGAGTGGACGTGTCAGCAGATGGGTCTATGAAAGATGAGGTGAATCATAGAATTGACTAAGGGAAAAAGATGAGTGATGCATTGAGATGTCTGTGGAGACCAAGAACTTTTTTTTAAGAAAGCAAAGAGGGGAATGTATGAGAGTATAGTTATGCCAATGCCCTTGTATGGGTGTGAGGCATGGATGGTGAATGTTGCAACAAGGAGAAGGCTGGAGGCAGTTTAGATGTTATGTCTGAGGGCAATGTGTGGTGTGAATATAATTCAGAGAATCCATAGTTTGGAGATTAGGTGGGGGTGCGGGATTACCAAACTATTATCCAGGGGCTGAGGAAGGGTTATTGAGATAGTTTGGATATGCAGAGAGGATGGAACGAAATAGAATGACTTCAAGAGTGTATAAATCTTTTGTGGAGTGGTCGCCCTAAGAAAGGTTGGAGGGAGGGGGTAAAGGAGGTTTAGTTTGCAAGGGGCCTGGACTTCCAGCGTGCGTGAGTGTGTTAGATGGGAGCAAATGGAGACAAATGGTTTCTAATACTTGACGTGCTGTTGGAGTGTGAGCAAAGTAACATTTATGAAGGGATTCCGGGAAACCGGCAGGCCGGACTTGAGTCCTGGAGATGGGAAGTACAGTGTCTGCACTCTGAAAGGGGGGTGTTAATGCTGCAGTTATATAACTGTAGTGAAAGCTCGTTCTGGCAAGACAGTGATGGAATGAATGATGAAAGTTTTTCTTTTTTCGGGTCATCCTGCTTTGGTGGGAAAAGGCCGATGTTTTAAAAAAATTGAGATTTACAAAAGTTCATCTTGTATACTATAAAAAAAAAATTGAAAATAATTATGTAAACAAAGAAATGTGAAATGTTGATACTATAGTGTAGGCTGCGTTTCACTCACCAGGAGCTTTGTCAAGCCTTAATGTTAAAAGGTGAAGAGAGAGAGAGAGAGAGAGAGAGAGAGAGAGAGAGAGGAGGCTTATATAGCGGAGAGATGAGGTGCTAGGGTAGTGCTCGAGGATAATGTTAACAAACGAGAGACAGGAATAAAGCTGTGTGTATAGAAATAAAGGAAAATGAATGTGTGGTATCTCAGGACAGACAGCTGAAGGAAGCTTCTAAAAAGTTCCTTGTATTTGGAATATTTGTTTGGCAACTACGTTCTGGTCATTCTACTTGATGAGAATACCCTCAGAGGAAATAAAGACACTTGAAGCAGAGAATACTTTTAATACAAGATTCCATTCAAGGTTTTATTAAGTCATACTGAAAGAATTCTTTGCTACCAGTCTTTATTTTACACTGTTCGGCTTTTTCCATGACCCTGAGAACGGTGTTATGGTTACTGATAGTATAGTTATATATATGTTAGCAAATCCATAATTTCATTTTATCTGAAGATTCACCAACGATGTTGAAAGCATCGCTGCTTCCACCATCAGCTGTTTTAGTTCAGGCTAACAGGCACGATCGTGGCCGTAAGATGCATCCCTCTATTAAATAGTGAAGCCATTCACTTAAATAGTGAAGCCGATGTTCACTTAAACTCTTAAAATTAATTCTTCGCCTCATCGAATTAGGAGGCACCTTTTTTGAACATTTGAAGCTACGCTGCAGATTGTTTTGGAAGTTATCGGAGCAATTTCAAAATGATACGAATGGGTTTAACAGCTTTGATCATTGGGAACTTGCATATGATAATTGCTCATGAATATTAGACTAGTTACCATATACCAGCATAGAGAATTTGATGTTTATCACTTGTGTTATAAGCGAAATGAAAAAGAAAGAGCCGCAGCAAGCCAAAAGAAAAAAATTTAGCCACCACTTCAGGGTCTCCACTGGGGATATTTAATAATATTTATAATACACTAATAATAATGTAGACAGTATGCATACCCCATATCTATTTCCCATAACTACAGCTAGAGGATCTTTCTCAATAGACCTGTGCTTCCGCCTGGTGGGCGTCTAGGCCTCCCTAGATGTCACTTTGTGACACTGCACCCTTCACTCACCCTGTCAACGCTCCCTCTGTGCTGTTTCTCTGTGAATTTCTAGCCAGAACTGTGTTTCAGAGTGCACAAGACACTCGAAGTCACGTGGATCAGTTAAGCCACGCTGGTTATCAGGCTGTGTGGATCATCAAGCCAATTGATGTCCAAGCCACATGGTGCCCATGCCTAATGTTCAAGCCAGATGTCCAAGCCACATAGCTAAGGTACTATAGCGTGAAGTAAGTTTTTGTGTGTGTTTTCCTGTTATCTGCCCCCAACATGTCAGTCCTGGGCGCCGCCTACGTACCCCCATCCCCCTCACACACACACACAATATATATATATATATATATATATATTATATATATATATATATATATAATATATTTTATATATATTATAATGCCAAAAGATATATTACATATATATATCACTGTATAAATGTATATACATACATTTTTATTAACTGCCTTATCCCCTCCTAGAGGCAGGTGTACCCACCAAAAGAAAAACTTCAATATTACTCCATCACTCCCAGCAGAAGGTTTAAACCATTTTTAACTGCAACAAACACGCTCGCTGGGCAGAGTGCAGGCACCCTACTCCCCATCTCCAGGACTCAAGTCCGGCCTGCCGGTTTCCCTGAATCCCTTCATAAATGTTACTTTGCTCACACTCCAACAGCACGTCAAGTATTAAAAACCATTTGTCTCCATTCACTCCTATCAAACACGATCACGCATGCCCGCTGGAAGTCCAAGCCCCTCGCACACAAAACCTCCTTTACCCCCTCCCCCCAACCTTTCCTATGTCGACCCCTACCCCGCCTTCCTTCCACTACAGACTGATACACTCTTGAAGTCATTCTGTTTCGCTCCATTCTCTCTACATGTCCGAACCACCTCAACAACCCTTCCTCAGCCCTGTGGACAACAGTTTTGGCACTCCCGCCCTCCTCCTAACTTCCAAACTACGAATTCTCTGCGTTATATTCACACCACACATTCCCTCAGACATGACATCTCCACTGCCTCCAGCCTTCTCCTTGCTGCAACATTCATCACCCATGCTTCACACCCATAAGAGCGTTGGTAAAACTATACTCTCATACATTCCCCTCTTTGCTTCCAAGGACAAAGTTCTTTGTCTCCACAGACTCCTAAGTGCACCACTCACCCTTTTCCCTCATCAATTCTATGATTCACCTTATCTTTCATAGACCCATCCGCTGTCACGTCCACTCCCAAATATCTGAATACATTCACCTCCTCCATACTCTCTCCCTCCAATCTTATATCCAATCTTTCATCACCTAATCTTTTTGTTATCCTCATAACTTTACTCTTTCCTGTATTCACTTTCAATTTTCTTCTTTAACACACCCTACCAAATTCATCCACCAACCTCTGCAAGCTTCTCTTCAGAATCACCCAAAATCACAGTGTCATCAGCAAAGAGCAAATTGTGACAACTCCCACTTTGTGTGATTCAGTTTTACATATCTTCGCAACGATATATATATATATATATATATATATATATATATATATATATATATATATATAATATATATGTCGTGCCGAATATGTAAAATTGGTCAATTAGCAAGAACTCATTTAAAATTAAGTCCTTTCTAAAATTTTCTCTTATATATTTAAAGATATATTTTTTGATTAATGTTAATGTAAAATTTTTTAATTTTGCACCAAAAGAGTCTTAGAAAACTTACCTAACCTTATTATAACAAGAAACAATTTATTTTAACCTAACCCAACTAAATATATTTTAGATTTGTTTACAATAATTTAATATTAAACAAACACAGTGAAATATATTTTTTTCGTTAGGTTCAAATGATTTGGCGAAATTATTGCATACACAAAGTTTCGACTAAGGGGCCATCTGATGATGCGCAAGCTGGGAGCCGTTGTGCAAGAAAGGTATGAAAATACCGACAATATGAAAGTTAAGAACACATATGCAACATCTGGATATCTTACTGGATGACGAATTCGTCTGACAATAAAGATATCCAGATGTTGCACATGTGTCTTAAGATAACGTTGCTATATTAAGCCAAGATCGCAGATTCTGCCTATTGGGCACGACATATAAAACCTACCTAGTTCTTTCTCTCATTTCGCTATCTACTAATTGCAGCGTCTGTTTATGCTGTGTTGTTTTTGTATTTAATATTGAGCCTTTTAAAGAGTATTTTCAGGTAATGTCTAGAAGAATTGATAGAAGAAATATGAAAGTATATTCTAGTACCGTAAAATCACATGTTAATTCCTCTCATCAGTTCCACGTCTACTAAAATGCATATTGTCCGATTTCGCACAGAAAAAGTATCATTCGTTAGTGCAAGTCATGTTGAAAATTGTGTCTTTACCAAACATGGTCCGTGGCAGGTGTGATAGTTTTATGCCTGTGATTCCAGAGTGGTGTGTGACTCCAGATTAATGTAACTCATCCTCTGCGTTCTATTAGTATATACGTGCATGTGTTATAGAGTGTGGTCACGAGACCACATCATTGTAGCACATCCTCATTGACACTTAAACGACTGCCTCCCCCCAGTCAACCCTGGCATCAGGTACGTGAGTCGTCCAAGCACCCTATATAGAAAGTATTCTCGCACGTGCTCAATGATGTGTTACTTCACACATTTGTCCCAGACGAAACGTGTTTACGCTTTCTCTGGACAATCCCAGGATGGCGTTTTCCTCCTACAAAGGTTCCTGCTTGTAGTGAACGCCTACCGTGCCTCACAGTTTTTTTTTCAGTGTCTTTTTTTTCTTTTAAGGACACCGCCTTTTTTTTCCTCTCTCCCTGTTAGATTTTTTTTATATCCATGTACATATTTTTGGCATTCATTCAGTCCCACGCCAGTGCCCTGTTACTGCGCGGAGAGAGAGAGAGAGAGGAGAGGGAGAGAGAGAGAGAGAGATGAGAGAGAGTAGATGAGAGCGAGAGAAGTGAGAGAGTGAGAGAGTGAGAGACAGAGAACAGAGACAGAGACAGTAGGCAGAGAGAGAGAGAGAGAGAGATAGAGAGAGAGAGAAGAGAAGAGAGTGAGAGAGAGAGAGAAAGAGAAAGAGAAAGAGAAAGAGAAAGAGAAAGATGAGAGAGAGAGAAGAGAGAGAGAGAGAGAGAGAGAGTAGAGAGAGAGAGAGAGAGAGAGAGAGGAGACCAGAGACAGAGACAGAGACAGAAAGAGACAGAGGGCAAGAGAGATGAGAGAGAAGGAGAGAGATGAGAGAGAGAGAGAGAAGAGAGAAAGAAAAGAGAAAGAGAAAAGAAAGAGAAAGAGAAGAGAAAGAGAGAGAGAGAGAGAGAGAGAGAGAGAGAGAGAGAAGAAGAGAGAGAGAGCAGAAGAGAGGAGAGCCCAGTTTTAATACATGGTCATTACGATTTCTGTATCGTGCCCGAGTGATGTCGACCAGTGTGCCTACCCCATGTCAGTTTCCCATAAATACCGTGCTAGGTAGCTTCCTCCGTAAACCTAGGCCTCCCTAGACCTCATTGCGCTGCACCCGTCCTCGCTTATCCACAGACAGTCTACTGATAAGGAATCCTTTCTTTTCCCATCAGCCTATTTTTCATGGTTATGGAAGCATAGACAACACTGATTGTATCAGACTCCAAATAAAAGCTGAGGCCACCGCGATCTAAAAATATAATTTACCCATAAGCCTGAAAAAACCTACTCTTTAATAATTATCATTATTATTAATTTATTAAATTTGCATCTTTCCACATTGCTGTGAGTCATCACATTCGGTCACTAAAATGTTGTCAAAATCATTGAACATTCTTCGTTTGTTAGAATTATCACTTGGAAAGAGCAATTTCCCAATTTGCCTGGGATTTGATGTTCGGGGCACCGGGAGGCATGGTGACACGCATTGTTTTATGGTTTGATTGATTCTGTCTCTGTGTTAACCATATTCACTAGGTTGACGTGTTAGGATTTTTATTCCTGCTTATTTTCACACAGTATGTGTGATGATGGGCGAGTTCTTCACATGATGCTGCTTACACAAGAACTCATTTGGTAAGTGATCACATTTCAGAATAGTAGAGAAAGTTCTGCAATGGATCAGTACTACCTAACAGGAATGAAAGCATCTGGACGGTCGGAGACTGAGGTGTCAGAGTCGGTGCTGTTTTTTTTACATATGTGGAAAATGACATCGACGAAGGGAAAGGGAGTTCAGAGTCGCCCTGCAGACGATTGAAAACTAATGATGAGAATGCAAGCAACGAGGACAGGTAAAACTACAAGAGGGATCTTGGCAGGCAGAAACTTCCTGGTCCAATCCCTTGTAGTCCTCTCTGGTCAGATCTCCTGGAGTTTAAACCCCAGCAATGCCAAAGTCTAAGATCTTGGGGAAGGACAAAGAAGATTGTAAATGGAAGCCAGAGGTTGGCAAAAATCACTCAAGGAAAATTGATCCCTGGAGGGTGGGGCAATCTTACCGAGTACATCTCCCAGAGAAGTACATCATACCAAAGACCCAAAGAACAGCTGCAGCAAATGGGCGCCTGGCATACCCTAAGAATACGTTTATCGTCATTTAATATGGGGCCATATCACAGACACTGTACACCGTGTACTGCAGACCCATATTGCGGGTCACAGCACCAAGAAGGAACCCACATATGTGGCAAACACACCTCAAAAAAAACTAGAGAATAAGATACAAAGGTTTGCAACAAGACTATCCCAGAGCTAATGGGATGTCCTACGAAGAAGAGGTTGAGGGAACTCACACCTGGAACGACACTCGAAGACAGGAGGATAGGGCGGACACGATAAACATAAAAACTGGAGGAGAATTGACAGGTGGAATGGGTGGAAAAGGAACAGAATGTTCTTTAGATATTATATAGCAATTAGGCTCACAGCCTGAAAGATGAACACTCACATAAAGTCACAGGCGGATGAACACATCAGAGTCATTTCTTTATCTCATATGTCTGTCAGGCAGAGCCAATACTACGGACATTTATGTAGTGGAGACAGATCCTTGCATAGTATTTAAGAAGCGGTGGGGCCAGACATTGATCGACCCCTGCAAACACAAATAGGTTAACACACACACACACACACACACACAGCACACCACACACATCACAACACACCACACAGCACACACACACAACATCGCGACAGAGAATTGCGCAGAAGTCAGTAAATGAAGTTGATGGAATACTACAACAAAATGCAGGGAGGCGAGGAACTAGGTTTGTTCCACAAGGGAAATAGAAATAATGGGAAAACCAAAGTCGAAGTTGTAGGAGGCAAAAACTAAGTGCACCCATAAGAAATGGAAAACGTACAGAGGCAAAGGACCCAGGAAAATAGAGACTATCCGAAGTGCCAGTCAAACGATTATGCGCAGATAAGAAAAGAGGCCGAGCGGACAGTACGAAACAACATAGCATCGAAAGTCAAGTCTTGACCAAGAACCTGCGGTATAGGCCACATTAGATGGAAGACAACAGTCAAAGACCAGGTGATCAGGCTGAGAAAAGGTTGGGAACTCAACAGAAGTGAAATCAAGAGGTACTGAGGGGCTCAACATGAGAATTATGGATGTAGTATAACTGTGGGAACTGGAAAGCCTCTGGGTGGACAGAACAGAGGGGGACACCAAAAGGAATATCACCAACAAGTGTTGGATGACATACAGCACAACAGAGGAGAAGGTGAAGAAGCGGCAAGGGACCTTGATACCATCAAAGGCATGGACCAGACAACATCTTCCTGTGTGTCCTTAGAGAGGGAGCAAGAAATCTGTGTGAGCCCTAACCACAATCTTTCAACCCATCCCATTGCAACTGGGCAACTACTGAGGTATGGAAGACCGCAAATAGTCTAGCTCCCATTTAAAAAAAAGGAGTGGCACTAAACTATAAACCAGATGTCACATGACGTGTATAGTATCAAAGTCATGAGAAGATTATCAGGAGGTGAGATGGTGGAACACCTGGAATGGAAACAAGAATATAAATGCCACCAGCATGGATTTATGGAAGTCAAATTCAGTGTCCAAACCTACAGGAGTTGTCTATGAGATAAATTAACAGAACTAGTAAGACACGAGAAAGAGGGGTCGGTTGATGCATCTTCTTGGACTGCAAGAAGGCCTTCGACACAGTTCCTCCACAGAGATTAGTGCAGAAGCTAAAAGAATCAGCGCGTATAACAGAAGGGTACGCCAATGGATAAGAGAATACCTGACAGGGAGGGCAACAACGAAATCAAGGTCTTTGTGATGAGTATCACAGTGAGTCACCTGAGACGATGCAGAGCCCCACAAGGGTCGGTCCTAGGCGACCAGTGCTATTTCTGGTATATGTGACATGACATGATGGAAGGGTTAGACACAGAATTTGGTCCCTAGTTCACTGATGAATGTGAAGTTAATGAGGAGAAATTAACATCAGATGAGTAATAGGTAGGACTCTTCAAAGAGCGGCCCACCTGGTACAGCAACTGGACTTCTCGCGAATTTAACCTCGCCGAATGCGTCAGAGGATCGAGAAGGGCACAGAAGACCTCAAACGGAGTAAATGCTAAGAACGCAAAGACTGCAAACCTTACTCAAGGAGAAAGAACTTGGAATGATATAACACCGAGCATGTCTCCTGTAAGCACACATCACCAGATAAGCTGCTAGCAGCATATTGGCACCTGGCAAAGCTGAGAAGCGTACCTATACCTATCGATAATGAAACGTATCAAGATACTGAGCACGTGTACGTCAGGCCCATACTGAGTATGTAGCACCATGTTTGGAACCCACACTTGATCAAGCACGTCAACTAAAATAGAGAATTGAGCAAAGTGAATAGCGACAAGGTTTAGTTCCAGAGCTAAGGGAAAGTGTCTACGAAGAAAGGTAAAGGGAAAGTTGGCCTGACGACACTGGAGACAGGAGGGTTAGGGGAGACATGATAACGACAAACAAAATACTGCGTGAATAGACAAGTGGACAGACACAGTTCCAGAAGAGGGGACACAGACACGAGGTTCTCAATTGAAGGTTGAATACCCAGATGCATCAAGGGGTGTTAGGAAGTGTTTTCTCAGACATGGAGTAGGCAGGAATTGGAATACCTATCACTTGAGGTAGTAGAGGCAGAAACCATACATAGCATTAAGATGATGAATTGATAAGCTACATGGAGCAGGGAAGAGAGGAACCTAATGTACTCACTGAAGAGGCAGGGCCAAGGACTGCGTCCTCGACCCTGCACCCTACAATTAAGTTGAGTAGCAATTTAGGCGGTACATGGCAGAAACTAGAGAGAGAAAGTACAAAGGAACGCCTGTGTCAGGAAGGAGAGATACAAGTACGCATCCATAGATGGTGAAAGGGCCCCATATTTGGGAAGACCTAGCAACCACAACTAACCACAGAACCACCTACAGAACGCTGTCAACCCCTACCATCCCCCCCAACCAAACACACTTACCTAAACAAACCGCAGTTATTTGGCACCCATAGCCCCACCCTCTTTAGCACAACTCTGCCTTCACAGCCGATACTCATAATACCCTTACTGCTTCCACTCTTCATCCATCACCAACTCACATCCCTCCCCTTAACAACAGTATTAGAGAAGAAGTAGTAGTACTGTATTCCAACACCGATGGACTTATCAAATAAGAGTAAGGAGTGGCATGGCGTACTAATGGAGGCATCCCAGACATCATAGCAACTAACCGTAAAAGAACGACAATGGGATGATAGGAACATGAACTTCCGGGGGGGTCGGGGGACTGGCTATCAGTCCAATGAGGAAAGACAAAGCGAAACAGAGGAAGTGAGGAATTGGACTGCTCATCAAAAACAAGAAGAATTTTGAGGAGTTCGGAGGAATGACAGAGGGGAAGTAATGACTACAATAATAAAACACTCACACCGGGTGACCCAGGGTGACGAAGCGTGATGAACAATCCCCACTGAATTAGCAAGAGACCAAGACGAGTACAGTTGATAACAACACAATAGCTTGGTGCACCAGAATGCCAACATGGAAAGTACACAAGAGTATGCATCGTCCTATGGCGGGATTTCAAGCACACCAGGAGGTTGACTATGAAAACTATTGAACTATGTGGGGGACAAAAACGTGGAGGGTGTAAGATGCTGGAGGCGATACCGCAAACTCATACACCAACATGTTAGGAATAAAACCAGAGAGAAACGCAGAAAATGCGGAACCAGAATTACTGTGACCTCATCTTTTACCTTGAGCAGTTACCGATATGGGGAAAATTATCTGACGACCAGGCTAATCAGCTTAGTTATTACATGGTTTCTGAGTTTTCCAATACATCTTAGAGTTAATATCTGAAGAATGAAATAACACGAGGAGGTAGAGAGCCAAATTTCAAAAGAGGATAACATGCGATGAAAAAACTTCGTGCATTAGCAGTAGGAAAAGGACAGTAAATGAAATGATGGAGCAGGTGGTCATATAGCACAGGGAGGTCAGACGAGAAAGTTGTAGCTAGGAGGCAATGTAAATAAATGGGATGACAAGGGTTTCGCCATGTTCACCCGAAGAGTAAAGAGGCCAAGCCCAAAGAGGGGGGAAGGAGGGGGGACGCAATAAAAATAGAAAAAAAGTATAAAAAGCAAAGGAATCAGAAAAATATGAGCCAGAAATGAATATGCATTGACTAAGGGGAAATCACAGCAGGAACATGAGAATGACAATAACAGCAACATCAAAATCTGACTCCCAATTTTTACACATCCACATCTGAAGGAAAACAATCAAGGGCAGGTAATCAGGATGGAAGAGGGAAAACAGATATGACCTGGAAGTAATGCAAAGTCTTCGGACCAAGATTTAGGATTATTCCAGCGGACAAAGACTTCCATCAAACCGAGCTGAAAGATTACGCAACAAGTGTTGTACAACACTGACACATAACCGAGGAGAAGATGAAGAAACTGCTATGTGAACTTAAAGGAGTGAGCCAAATAAAATCTCCTCCATGGTTCTGAGAGACGAACAGAGCACTGTTTGTAATTGCAGATCTTCAATCAAATCTCTTAAAACAGGGCAATACCTACTTCTCCAAGACAACAAATGTAATCAAAATTTTAGTACAAAAGGTGACAAACAGCAGCATCTAAATTACAGACCACCTGACGGTTATTAGGAGAATGAGTAACGATGCGAGTAGAAAGGAACGGTTTACCTTAAACAAACAAAGGCCTTCAGACGAGGATAAATCCTGTGTTCAAGACCTTGAATTCTATGACAAAGTAACAGAAGTAAGACAGGAAAGAAAAGGGTGGATAGATTGCAGTTTTTTAAGACTGAAAAAAGGCTTTCTACTCAGCACAGCACAAGAGATTGGATCAGGCAAGAATAGGAGGTAAAGAACTGCAGTGGATCAGGGAATACCTGATCCATGGTATGTGGCGAGGAATGAGACTGGGTGCATGTGTCGAACTAGTTTTCACAAAGGTCAGCCCTACAGCCAGTGCTGTTTATTGTGTATGTGAATGATATGACGGAAGTTATAGATTCAGAGGTATCCCTGTTTGCAGATGACTTGAAACTGATGTGGAAAATTCAAGATGACGAGGATCAAGTAAGACTAAGAGGGATCTGGACATGATGTAAACCTGGTCCAACAAATGCTCCTCAGGGGATGCAAAGGGAAATGCAGTGAGAGGATGACAGAGAGAGGTTAGTCTTTGTTTTTCGGCTCCAGGAAGTTAAAGGGGAAACTTATGAAGCAAGAAGACAGAGAAAGTAAAAAGCAATTGAAAATATAAAAGCAATAGGAGAGAATGACATGACCTAGCTGACAAATTGTTTGAGAATAGGGGAGTTTGCATGTGGGAAAAAACGGCCAGTAAGAGTGATTTTCAAGGCAGAATTGGCTCGAAACAGGATCCAACATGAGAAAGCCCGACTAAGGTACACATCGGCATATTGGAGAGTGTACCTCGACCATGACAGAACAGAAAAAGAAAGGCAGAAATTGAAAGAGAAGGCAAAAAATGCTAGGTGGAAAGAGAGGGAAAGAGGGAGATGAACAGGAGAACCCAAACTCAAGAGGAAGAGCAAATACACCCTCCCTCAAAATCACGTACAGAAGACCCTCAACCATGACAACTCCAATCCAACCAAATAATCTAACACACGATACTCACTGCCCCCACCCCCATTATCATAAACTCCACCCTCACAGCAACCCCCCATAGTTCCCCACCAGGTCTTCTGGTTCCCTAACCCCAACGTACTCCCCAGACCACAGTTTCAGAGAAGAAGTTGAAGGCTTGGTATACGTATGTACTGTACTGGTCTTGTGTGTTACTGTACTGTACTGGTCTTGTGTGTTACTGTACTGTACTGGTCTTGTGTGTTACTGTACTGTACTGGTCTTGTGTGTTATTGTACTGTACTGGTCTTGTGTGTTACTGTACTGTACTGGTCTTGTGTGTTATTGTACTGTACTGGTCTTGTGTGTTATTGTACTGTACTGGTCTTGTGTGTTACTGTACTGTACTGGTCTTGTGTGTTATTGTACTGTACTGGTCTTGTGTGTTATTGTACTGTACTGGTCTTGTGTGTTATTGTACTGTACTGGTCTTGTGTGTTATTGTACTGTACTGGTCTTGTGTGTTATTGTACTGTACTGGTCTTGTGTGTTACTGTACTGTACTGGTCTTGTGTGTTATTGTACTGTACTGGTCTTGTGTGTTATTGTACTGTACTGGTCTTGTGTGTTATTGTACTGTACTGGTCTTGTGTGTTATTGTACTGTACTGGTCTTGTGTGTTATTGTACTGTACTGGTCTTGTGTGTTATTGTGCTGTACTGTTATTGTCGTACTGGCCAGGTTGTGGCAACACACAGTCGTACTGGCCAGGTTGTGGCAACACACAGTCGTACTGGCCAGGTTGTGGCAACACACAGTCGTACTGGCTAGGTTGTGGCAACACACAGTCGTACTGGCCAGGTTGTGGCAACACACAGTCGTACTGGCCAGGTTGTGGCAACACACAGTCGTACTGGCCAGGTTGTGGCAACACAGTCGTACTGGCCAGGTTGTGGCAACACACAGTCGAACTGGCCAGGTTGTGGCAACACACAGTCGAACTGGCCAGGTTGTGGCAACACACAGTCGAACTGGCCAGGTTGTGGCAACACACAGTCGAACTGGCCAGGTTGTGGCAACACACAGTCGTACTGGCCAGGTTGTGGCAACACACAGTCGTACTGGCCAGGTTGTGGCAACACAGTCGAACTGGCCAGGTTGTGGCAACACACAGTCGTACTGGCCAGGTTGTGGCAACACACAGTCGTACTGGCCAGGTTGTGGCAACACACAGTCGAACTGGCCAGGTTGTGGCAACACACAGTCGTACTGGCCAGGTTGTGGCAACACACAGTCGTACTGGCCAGGTTGTGGCAACACACAGTCGTACTGGCCAGGTTGTGGCAACACACAGTCGTACTGGCCAGGTTGTGGCAACACACAGTCGTACTGGCCAGGTCGTGGCAACACACAGTCGTACTGGCCAGGTCGTGGCAACACACAGTCGTACTGGCCAGGTTGTTGCAACACACAGTCGTACTGGTCAGGTTGTGGCAACACACAGTCGTACTGGCCAGGTTGTGGCAAACACAGTCGTACTGGCCAGGTCGTGGCAACACAGTCGTACTGGCCAGGTTGTGGCAACACACAGTCGTACTGGCCAGGTTGTGGCAACACACAGTCGTACTGGCCAGGTTGTGGCAACACACAGTCGTACTGGCCAGGTTGTGGCAGCACACAGTCGTACTGGCCAGGTTGTGGCAACACACAGTCGTACTGGCCAGGTTGTGGCAACACACAGTCGTACTGGCCAGGTTGTGGCAACACACAGTCGTACTGGCCAGGTCGTGGCAGCCACCACCAAAATTCTTATTGTCAACAGATCGAATCATCCAAGTTGACAGTTTTTATTTTTATTACCCAGAGTTTTTTTTCCATCTGTTGTGGTGAATTATTTATGTTATTAAAGTGGTGAGAGAATTATTTATGTGAAAACTGAGAGAATTATTTCATAAATTATTCTATTTAAACTAAATGTTTATTTAGATGATTTATAAGAATATTTTCTTTGTTTTAACTACAAGTCTCTCATGTCAGTCTCTTCTTCCACAAGTCTCTCATGTCAGTCACTTCTTCCACAAGTCTCTCATGTCATTCTCTTCTTCCACAAGTCTCTCATGTCAGTCTCTTCTTCCACAAGTCTCTCATGTCATTCTCTTCTTCCACAAGTCTCTCATGTCAGTCACTTCTTCCACAAGTCTCTCATGTCAGTCTCTTCTTCCACAAGTCTCTCATGTCAGTCTCTTCTTCCACAAGTCTCTCATGTCAGTCTCTTCTTCCACAAGTCTCTCATGTCAGTCTCTTCTTCCACAAGTCTCTCATGTCAGTCTCTTCTTCCACAAGTCTCTCATGTCAGTCTCTTCTTCCACAAGTCTCTCATGTCAGTCACTTCTTCCACAAGTCTCTCATGTCAGTCTCTTCTTCCACAAGTCTCTCATGTCAGTCTCTTCTTCCACAAGTCTCTCATGTCAGTCTCTTCTTCCACAAGTCTCTCATGTCAGTCACTTCTTCCACAAGTCTCTCATGTCAGTCTCTTCTTCCACAAGTCTCTCATGTCAGTCACTTCTTCCACAAGTCTCTCATGTCAGTCACTTCTTCCACAAGTCTCTCATGTCAGTCACTTCTTCCACAAGTCTCTCATGTCAGTCTCTTCTTCCACAAGTCTCTCATGTCAGTCACTTTTTCCACAAGTCTCTCATGTCAGTCTCTTCTTCCACAAGTCTCTCATGTCAGTCACTTCTTCCACAAGTCTCTCATGTCAGTCACTTCTTCCACAAGTCTCTCATGTCAGTCACTTCTTCCACAAGTCTCTCATGTCAGTCACTTCTTCCACAAGTCTCTCATGTCAGTCACTTCTTCCACAAGTCTGTCATGTCAGTCACTTCTTCCACAAGTCTCTCATGTCAGTCACTTCTTCCACAAGTCTGTCATGTCAGTCACTTCTTCCACAAGTCTCTCATGTCAGTCACTTCTTCCACAAGTCTGTCATGTCAGTCACTTCTTCCACAAGTCTGTCATGTCAGTCACTTCTTCCACAAGTCTGTCATGTCAGTCACTTCTTCCACAAGTCTGTCATGTCAGTCACTTCTTCCACAAGTCTGTCATGTCAGTCACTTCTTCCACAAAATATTTCATCAAAATATTGTAACATTTATTCCATTTTCTTAAGAAAATTTAAATTTTATGATCAAGAATTTTCTTCATTTTCTTACACTATTTATAGAATATATATTAATGTAAACAATGTTGTGGGAGAGTGTAGATATACTTATTGTTACGTGTATACATGTATGTATGTGTGTGTGTAGTGATGTGTATGTGTACACATGTATGTATATATGTGTGTGTAGTGATGTGTGTACACATGTATGTACATGTGTGTGTGTAGTGATGTGTATGCGTACACATGTATATGTGTATGTAGTGATCTGTATGTGTACACATGTATGTGTGTGTAATGTGTATGTGTACACATGTATGTATGTGTGTGTAATGTGTAAGTGTACACATGTATATATGTGTGTGTAGTGATGTGTATGTGTACACATGTATGTATATGTGTGTGTAGTGATGTGTATGTGTACACATGTATGTATATGTGTGTGTAGTGATGTGTATGTGTACACATGTATATATGTGTAGTGATGTGTATGTGTACACATGTATATATGTGTGTGTAATGTGTATGTGTACACATTTTTATATGTGTGTGTGTAGTGATGTGTATGTGTACACATGTATGTGTGTGTAGTGATGTGTATGTGTACACATGTATGTATGTGTGTGTGTAATGTGTATGTGTACACATGTATATGTGTGTGTAATGTGTATGTGTACACATGTATATATGTGTGTAGTGATGCGTATGTGTACACATGTATATATGTGTGTGTAGTGATGTGTATGTGTACACATGTATGTATGTGTGTAGTGATGTGTATGTGTACACATGTATGTATATGTGTGTGTAATGTGTATGTGTACACATGTATGTGTGTGTAGTGATGTGTATGTGTACACATATATGTATGTGTGTGTGTAGTGATGTGTATGTGTACACATGTATATGTGTGTGTGTAGTGATGTGATGTGTACACATGCATGTAATATGTGTGTGTGTAGTGATGCGTGTGTGTACACATGTATATATGTGTGTGTGTAGTGATGTAGTATGTGTACACATTGTGTGTAGTGATGTGTATGTGTACACATGTATATATGTGTGTGTAGTGATGTGTGTGTGTACACATGTATGTATATGTGTGTGTGTAATGTGTATGTGTACACATGTATATATGTGTGTAGTGATGTGTATGTGTACACATGTATATATGTGTGTGTAGTGATGTGTATGTGTACACATGTATGTATGTGTGTGTGTAGTGATGTGTATGTGTACACATGTATATGTGTGTGTGTAGTGATGTGTGTGTACACATGTATGTACATGTGTGTGTGAAGTGATGTGTATGTGTACACATGTGCATGTGTGTGTGTGTGTAGTGATGTGTGTGTACACATGTATGTACATGTGTGTGTGTGTAGTGATGTGTATGTGTACACATGTATGTACATGTGTGTGTGTGTAGTGATGTGTATGTGTACACATGTACATGTGTGTGTGTAGTGATGTGTCTGTGTACACATGTATGTACATGTGTATGTGTGTGTAGTGATGCGTATGTGTACACATGTACGTGTGTGTGTGTGTGTAGTGATGTGTATGTGTACACATGTATGTATATATGTGTGTGTGTAGTGATGTGTATGTGTACACATGTATATATGTGTGTGTGTATAGTGATGTGTATGTGTACACATGTATGTACATGTGTGTGTGTGTAGTGATGTGTGTGTGTAGTCCAAAGTGAAAAGTAAACATCAGAAGATAACTTACAAGAACTACATAATAATTCACAATAAAGAAGATCACAGTTCCGTGGTACTGCTGTCAGCCTGGCTGACTCTGCTGTCAGCCTGGCTGACTCTGCTGTCAGCCTGGCTGACTCTGCTGTCATCAGAGTCAGTATAAAAGTAATGAGTCAATAAGAAGAATAAAACTGGTAAATTTAGAATGTATTAAGAGTGAAGTTTGTGAGGCAGTTGTAATAAAGTATTGGAATAGTTAATGATTTTGTTCATAATGTTTATAAAAGAAGAAAAGAGTAAAAGCTTTTAAAGAATGTAATAATATGCAAGAAAGACTGTAAAGATTTACCCAAACAACTGTGTCTTAGATAATGTTGTGTGATGTCACCTGTGGTCTTAAAGACGTGTGATGTCACCTGTGGTCTTAAAGACGTGTGATGTTACCTGTGGTCTTAAAGACGTGTGATGTTACCTGTCGTCTTAAAGACGTGTGATGTCACCTGTGGTCTTAAAGACGTGTGATGTTACCTGTGGTCTTAAAGACGTGTGATGTTACCTGTGGTCTTAAAGACGTGTGATGTCACCTGTGGTCTTAAAGACGTGTGATGTCACCTGTGGTCTTAAAGACGTGTGATGTTACCTGTGGTCTTAAAGACGTGTGATGTTACCTGTGGTCTTAAAGACGTGTGATGTTACCTGTGGTCTTAAAGACGTGTGATGTTACCTGTGGTCTTAAAGACGTGTGATGTCACCTGTGGTCTTAAAGACGTGTGATGTCCCCCTGTGGTCTTAAAGACGTGTGATGTCACCTGTGGTCTTAAAGACGTGTGATGTCACCTGTGGTCTTAAAGACGTGTGATGTCACCTGTGGTCTTAAAGACGTGTGATGTCACCTGTGGTCTTAAAGACGTGTGATGTCACCTGTGGTCTTAAAGACGTGTGATGTCACTGAACTTTGGTCAAAACACAATATATACAAAGTCATCATGTAGACCAGATGTCACTGTAAACACAGATTTATTAACATACCATGTAAAACTCTGTACACACACACATATATATAAATATATATATATATATAAATAATATATATATAATTATATATATATATATATATAATATAAAATTATAATATATATATATATTCATATAGTCGGACTTGAGTCCTGGAAATGGGAAGTACAATGCCTGCACTTTAAAGGAGGGGTTTGGGATATTGGCAGTTTGGAGGGATTTGTTGTGTATCTTTTTTACGTATATGCTTCTAAACTGTTGTATTCTGAGCAACTCTGCAAAAGCAGTGATAATGTGTGAGTGTGGTGAAAGTTTTGAATGAATGATGAAAGTATTTTCTTTTTGGGGATTTTCTTTCTTTTTTTTGGGTCACCCTGCCTCGGTGGGAGACGACCGACTTGTTGAAAAAAAAAAAAATTCATATATAATGTGTGTGTGGTGTGGTGTGTGTGTTGTGTGTGTGTGTGTGTGTGTGTGTGTGTTGTGTGTGTGTGTGTGTGTGTGTGTGTGCGCGCGCGCTCCCATGTATGTATATATGCATGTATTTATTAAGACCTCCAATTTCATTTACTAAACACGAGAAACATGTACACATGACACTCATACACAATACATAAACATTACGATCATTGAAACATAATAACATGTACACATAACATTCATCAACACATAACATGTAAACATGACTCCTATACCACTAACAAATAAACTTACATTTATTTATATATTCTAACATACATAATAACGTGTCTTATATATTCTGAATATTGATCCACATAAATATTTCTTTATTTCCCTTACATAGTCTCTATTATATTAAGTTTAACCACTATGTGGACGAGTACAGGAATGTTTATGAGAATGTTGTCACATGTATGTGCGCATGAGAGTTCATGGCAGGTGTTTCGAGTGAGGTGTGTGTGTGTGTATGTATGTGTGTGTGTGTATGTATGTATGTATGTGTGACCTCATATATGATAGAGTGATAGGAGATAATTGTGTACAGTGTTTGCATGTGTACGTATTTGTAATACCTGGGATTGTGTATGTGGTTTATACATGTAAGTATATGTATAATGGTGTATGTGTAAAGGGCGTGTTTTTGAAACGTAAAAATTTTAATGTGAAAATACTTGTATATTTGTGCGCTTGTTAGCCTATGAGTGTAAAATGCAAAAGACCAATCAATAAATAAAAATGAAAACAGTGTAACATTTAATACAGTTTTGATGGAGGTGGAAAAGTTCATAAAACATTTGGGACTTTAATTTAATAAACAAAACTCTCACAAATATTTTTAAAACTGCTAAAAAAGAAGAAAGGGAAAAATGTACTTAGTATAAATTTCATTGTGTAATAAAAAAAGGATTTCCCAAAAATTGCTATTAATTAGCCTCTCCGGGTGGCCGAGCTGTGTGCGAGTTTGTCCCGTCTACCAGGCCTACTTTTCCCCGCGGTCTTGGTGGGTGTAATTACTGAACGCAGTTTACTGTGTGTCCCTCCAGAAATTTCCCACCCACCTGGACGTCTACAGTAGACCATCTAGACAAGACCAAGTTTCCACCCAGTAAGGTCATGAGGGTGGCAACCGCTGACTCTGGAGAAGTGCGGAAGGGAGTCCACTTAGTGACACAAGTAGACTCCTGGAGACACTGATCTGGGGAAGGCACCCCCGACTTAGGTAAGTGAGGAAGGGGAAAACATCCGGGGAGCGAGCGGTTTGAATTCCTGGATACATGAACTTGGGAAGGTTGTTGTTGAGGCTGACTTGGGTAAGTGGGGAAGGGGAGACATCTGGGAGCGAGCGGAAATGGTTTCCCCCTGGATACATGAACCTGGGGAAGCATGAATACCAGCAGTTGAGGCTGACCTTGGGTAAGTGGAGAAGGGAAGATATCCGGCGGTAGACGGATGGTTCCCTGGATACAAAAGGGCCTGGGGAAGGCAAGATACAGCTGACTTTGGGGAAGTGGGGAATCCCTTCCCCACCTGAGGTGACACCAAGTGGACTCCTGGAGACACCGATCCGGGGAAGGCACTGACCTAACTCGCTGACCTTAGGTAAGTGTGGAAGGGAAGACATCTGGGAGCGAACGGATGGATTCCTGGATACATGAACTTGGGGAAGGTTGTTGTTGAAGCTGACCTTGGGTAAGTGGGGAAGGGGAGACATCCGGGAGCGAGCGGATGGATTCCTGGATACATGAACCTGGGGAAAGCATGAATACCAGCAGTTGAGGCTGTCCTTGGGTAAGTGGGGAAGGAGAGACATCCCGGAGCGAACGGATGGATTCCTGGATACATGAACCTGGGGACAGCAAGAATACAGGTTGGTGAGGCTGACCTTGGGAAAGTGTGGAAGGGGAAACATCCGGCGGCGGACGAATGAATTCCTGGATACATAACCCTGGGGAAGGCTCAGGCTGGAAGGCAGAGATGAGAGGTGAGGCTGACCTTAGGGAAGTGAGGAAGGGGAGACACCCGGGGGGCCCCAAACGGAGGATTCCTGGACACATGAACCTGGGGAAGGCGAGGGGGGGGACCTTAAAGACGAACCACTGGCCTCCACGTGGCAAGGTCTGGTAACTCAGAGATAACTCTGAGGCTGACAGTGGTCGCAAATAATTTTATTATTTTTATTATTATTGTTATTCATGATTTGCTAATTTAGATTCAAAAGCGTCAACCAGCCTCCCTGACAGTAGTCACGGTGGTGTTATTCCCACTCCAGCCTCCCTGACAGTAGCCACGGTGGTGTTATTCCCACTCCAGCCTCCCTGACAGTAGCCACGGTGGTGTTATTCCCACTCCAGCCTCCCTGACAGTAGCCACGGTGGTGTTATTCCCACTCCAGCCTCCCTGACAGTAGCCACGGTGGTGTTATTCCCACTCCAGCCTCCCTGACAGTAGCCACGGTGGTGTTATTCCCACTCCAGCCTCCCTGACAGTAGCCACGGTGGTGTTATTCCCACTCCAGCCTCCCTGACAGTAGCCACGGTGGTGTTATTTCCCCTCCAGCCTCCCTGACAGTAGCCACGGTGGTGTTATTTCCCCTCCAGCCACTCTCATAAGAGTTACGGTAGTGTTCTTATTTGTGTTCATTCACCGGAGTTAACTCAACAGAAATAACGCTGAAACAACTAGAACTGTCAATAATATATGTTGGAGAGTGGTATAGCGAGGTGAAGATGGCAGGTTTCCTGGGTACACATGTCTGGTACTCTAACATAACGCAGGAAAAGACATCGGGCCGGGACAATACCGTGAACCTACTTCATTAACATTTCACCTACACAGTAGGCTTCTTTAGTCTAATACAGAGGCAGCAGCAGTGAATGTTACTGTACTCTGCTTCTGTGTTACTGTATTGATTTCCTGTGTTACTGTACTGCACTGTTCTTATGTATTACTGTACTGTTCTTCTGTATTACTGCACTGTTTTAATTTACTGATCTGCGTAACTGTACTGGTCATCTTTGTTACTGTACTGGTCTTCTTTGTTACTGTACTGGTCTTTTTTGTTACTGTACTGGTCTTCTTTGTTACTGTACTGGTCTTCTTTGTTACTGTACTGGTCTTGTTACTGTACTGGTCTTCTTTGTTACTGTACTGTACTGGTCTTCTGTTACTCTACTGTACCCATTATTCTGTGTTACTGTATTGGTCTTCTGTGTTATTGTACTGGTCTTCTGTGTTACTGTACTGGTCTTCTGTGTTACTGTACTGGTCTTCTGTGTTACTGTACTGGTCTTCTGTGTTACTGTACTGGTCTTCTGTGTTAACGTTGTCATGGAACGCCTTCCTCCTGAAGAAGAGAATGAAAAAATAACTGATGAAAAAACTTTTTGGATAATAAGTTAATTTTCTGATGATTTTAATTAAAAATAAATAAAAAAATGGCGGCTGTGGTTCCAGTAGGATGTTGGGACATGAGTATCTTATTACCAGGATGGTCTTCTGATGATTTTAGAATAAATGGGTTGGTTATCCTGGGTGGGGGTGTTTCGTCCTATGTTTTTGAAATTTCCCGCCCACAATTTAGATTTCAGAGGTGAGGAGTCGTAATGTTCCACTACGTCCTTTAGACAGCGATCTTGCTCCAGTTAACTAGTGTCTACCTTGGTTAACCAGGCCAGCAGCAGAGCTGATAATCAAGAAAATAACACTGGTTATACAAGTGTTCAATAAGTTTAACATTTAAGAAAGACAAAGTGTAGTGTTCCACTTCAATGTCATTACTGGTAACCAGGTAAAATCAGTAACAATGAACAGAAATATTCCTGGTAGATCAACCTACTTGATCAGGAGAAGAGTGAAGGTGAAGCGATTCGCAAAGTTCAAACCACATCAGGTAAGGTTAATACTACCAGGAGTGCGAATTAAAGCAAATCAGACCCGAGGAACTGAAGTTTTTGCCTCAGCCGCAGAGGGTAGTGGCGGGCGGTAACACGCTAATGGTTCCTGGGTGTCTGAACAACCCTAACACCCACTTTTTAAGGGCTTTTCCCCTCACAATATCCCCTTTCCAAAACTTATGATCGGAGGCAATAAGTTAATTTACAGAGGGAAAAGTACTATGTATACCCTCGGCTCAGCTAATCTGAGAAGTGGTTTTTCTCAACCAGATATATATACAACTTTAAACTTATAGGACTGGATAGCCAAAGCCCATCATAAAAGTCAGCTATTGGAACCTTTGAAGTTTCTCAGGTACATCAGTGGCTTGTGATCTGTTTCAAACACAAAGGGTTTTCCGTATAAGTAGTATTTGAACCTACTTATAACCCATACCAATGTATAACATTCCTTCTCCACAGTTGAGTATCTTCCTTCCCTCGGCAGAAGCTTCTTACTGGTGGAAGATATAGGGAAGTGAATCTCATCATAATACTGTAGTGGAACATTCCCGAGTCCTGAATGGTTGGCATCTGTTCTGAGACAAAAGACTATTAATATCGGTTGTTTTAGAACAGGAGAGTTGGAAAATATTCTTTTAATTTGTTCGAAGCTTTCATCAGCCTCTTCTGAACACACAAGAGGTTCTTTTACATTCTTTTTTAAATAGTCTGTGAGAATGGAAGTCAGACCTTTTAAATTATTTACAAAAATTCTATAGAAATTTACTGACCCAAGGAAACTTCTTAGCAATTTATTTGTAGTTGGGAAGGAGCTTTCTAGAACTGCTTTCGTATTGTTAGTAAGATGTGAGAAATTGTCAGAAATAATAAACCCAAGGGATTGTACCTTCAAATATCTAAGAAAACACTTACGTGGTTTAATTGTAAGGCAATGAGCTATTAGTCCTTTTAAACCAGCGAGAGAGTAGCAAGATGATCCTCCCAGACACGAGTCATGATGTAAATATTATCGAAATACACTGAAACATTCTTGAGGTCAGAAAGGACTATTCTCATAAGCCGGATATACGTGGCACAAGGGGTCACCAAGCCGAAAGGCATTGTGCGATATTGCATTATTCCTCTGAGTAGGGAAAGCCGTGTATGATTTAGTCTTTTTTTTTTTTTTTAATGGCTTTAGTTCATATCTTGTACATTCTTGGCACATAAGGCACATAAATTAAATGGGATACATGTCTTTACTTAACACAATCACACCTCCACCTGGTGAAAGAAAACCCCGCAAAAGTTTAATTTTCTAAGAAGGTTGCAACAATGAATGTCAACACCCAAAGGCAACTTATGTGCAATTATCTTAGCATGTAAACTCTATTCATTCAACACAGTATATAAATAAAAACTTAATATTATGAAAAACATCACATAATACAAAGGTATAAAGTATAAAACCCCAGCCATGTAGCGGCTACACGCAAAAAAAATCCACATACTTCCCTAACACAGATAAAACAAAACAAAATTTTGTGACAACTGCACCCAAACACAACTCGCATCATATGACTTTTAAGACTGCTATGACATAGGAACAACATAATAATATGACTTAAGACTGATAGTACATAGATAACAACATAATAATATGACTTAAGATGATATGTACATAGGGAACAACTAATAATATGACTTAAGACTGATATGTACATAGGTAACAACATAATAATATGACTTTAAAACTACCCTGTACATAGGTAACCCAAAATAATAAAATGACTTAAGACTACTATGTACTAGATAACAACATAATAATATGACTTAAGACTACCCTGTACATAGGTAACAAAATAATAATATGACTTAAGACTACTATGTAAAGATAACAAAATAATAATATGACTAAGACTGATATGTACATAGATAACAACATAATAATATGACTTAAGACTGATATGTACATAGATAACATAATAATATGACTTAAGACTACCATGTCATAGGTAACAACATAAAAATTGACTTAAGACTACTATGTAAAATAGATAACAACATAGTAATATGACTTAAGACTGATATGTACATAGATAACATAATATGACTTAAGACTGATATGTACATCGATAACAACAACATAATATGACTTAAAAAGAACATGACTGGGTAACAGATAATAATAAATTTAAATTTGAATGGATCACATTTTAAAATCACCAAAACAATCAGGCTTAGAGAGTAATCTCATAGACAGTCCAAGTCCAACATGCAGTAGCCCCCATTTTTACTACAAATATGCGTTTTATCTAACAAAATACTACAACAACGGACGCAACGTCCATCATTTCCAACAATATATGCCCAAAACCCCCCTCTGCACATGATGTAGGAACCCCCCCCCCTTAAAATACCTTATCCCTCATTCACTAACCTTAAAGGGAAAACTGAGACTTGTGAAGTAAAATTTTCCAGACACACAAAAAAAGGGCCACTCCACGGGGTGCGCACCTGGTCCAAATTATTCACTCACGCATCACTCATCCAACACAACGCATAATTTTTGTTTTTCATCCAGTACCATGGGGGCGACCTTTTTTTCCCCCAAGACTTCCCTGCCCCAGCAACATTTTTCCCAATCGTACCCCCCCCCTCCCCGTATTTTAAAATTTCTAAAAAAACCCTGTAAGAAAGTTGCCTATACCCCTCTGAAAAATTCCTCACCCACCTCCCCCAAAAATTTCCTTATTTTAATACCGTTTTATAGAACGTTACCGCTAACACCCTCCTCTTCACCCACTGACCTGTTCCCCCGCAATCCCCACACTAATATATATATAAATCTCCCATAATGCCCCCAAAAGCTCTGATTACACTTTCCCCCCCCCCCCCTCGAACTTAATGCTTCAATACAAAAATTCCTTACCCCTATCCTATTAACCCTAAAAAAAACCCACCCCTTGACACCCCTCGTCCACCCAAAAAAAAATAACTACATGAAAACCCCGAATTTCCCCCCCCACTATCCCCCCCCCCCCCCCCTCAACGACCGTCTGTCCCGTAGAACCACACCTGAGGGTAAAATCCGGCAAAAAACGATACTTTACACCCCGACAAAAGGTAAACCCCACCCTACTCAACCTATCCTTACTCCCCATGCATCAGGGGAAAAATTCCCTCTAAGCGCTACAACCCCCCGGCAACAATCTACAAAACCTCCCCATTTTAACCTTTTGGCTCTCGATCCCCCCCAGACCTCAACACAGTTTCAACTCATCAACTCAACTCCTTATCATCCTTTTCAACTTTTAGGGATCCGGGCCAACACCCCCCCACCCACACTTTCCCCATCACCCCCTTTAATGAAGACACATTGACCCCCGCTTAACCCGCAATCCAGCCCCCCCTATTTTAAGGGTAACATTCCCCGCCCCCTTTTACCCAATCACCCGAACCCCAAAGAATTTAAAAAACCCCTTTTGTTTTAAATTGCTGGCCCGTTAATGGGAACACGGTGCCAGTGCCATACTTTGCTTCAGTAAGATATAATAACAAGGCCGCTGACAAGGGCAAAGAAAAGGTCGAAATGCACCCAAGCGCCTGAATCCTGTCTACCACCCAATCGATTTTCCCATGCGTGCCACGTTAGATGCTCATAAATAAAAACCGCAAATTTTAACGAATTCACCTGCCCCCACATGCACTACCCCAATAAACCCCTTCCCGCCCAAGCCCCAAACCCCCCAAAACCAGGGATTTATCTAAATTTTTTCCTCATCCCATTGCCCCAACAAACATTTGAAATACCCCGTCTAATGTGTCCATTGACACCCCCCCCTGATCAGAACAGTTGAACCCACATACCCAATTAAAACGGGGCCAAACCCTCGCAACCCCCACCCTGGTCCCTTACGTGCACATCGCTGCTCCACCTAATAAAAGGGCCCGTACAACGAACAAAAATTTGTGACTGGGACACCCCTGCCAAAGTCCCCCCCCATTAAAACTTCCCACCCAATCGACCTTAATCTTACCCCCCGCCATTGCACCTCCATACAACGCCTCAACCCACCCACATTTTTTCCCCCAAAACCCCCTGACCCCTGAGGATGATTTTCAATTTTTTCCCGATCCACTCTACGTATGCCCCTTCCCAATCGAGCGCCCCCAAAAAAAAACCTCCCCCCCTCCCCCCCCTTTTTTGCCCCCACGAAATCCCTAATAACCCCGGCCCCCCCACCATGACCCCCCCTGGTAACCAAACTGAGTTTTTGATACACCCCCCCACCACAACTTGACCCTTTTCCCCCAAAACCCTTCACAAAAAATTTTGAAAATCTGCGCTAAAAACGAACCCCCCGGTAACCCCGAAGCGTATGCTGCCCCTTACCCTTCGTTACCAAAACAACGACGCCTTCCGCTTCTCCCCCCACTCCCTCTCCCCTTCTGAAATTTTAAATAACCAAACCCAAAAAATGCCTCATAAATTTCCCAAATGTGGAAAAAAACCTCCCGGGGAGTCCATAAATTTCCCCAGTCTTTCCCCCTTTCGCATTCCACTAAAGCCCTCCTTTTTTTCCCCCCAGTTATTTTCCCCCCCCCAGTGTTCCCCTTCATTTTTCGCAACTGAATCCACACCCCACACACTGTTCTAAAAAACCCCCCCCTACCCTTTTCGTTGCCCGTACTTCTATACCCCTTTCAGCAAAAGCCCCCCTTCCCCTTTTGTAGCTTGTTTGACCCGCCCCTCCTGTACCCTCCAAACGCTCAGAACCTCCAACCCTGGAATGTCATTTCTCGTCTTTGTTTTTTGCCCATGCAAAAGCACGATGAAGGGCTACGCCCCCTAAAACCTCTTTTCCCCCCCCCCGTACCCCCACCGCTTGGGAAACCCCTCACCCGTACCTCACGCAGCCTCCCCTTTAAATTTCCATAAAATCATCCATTGGTAAGTGCCCCCCACCGTCCCCTCCAAAACAACCCCCAAAAATATCCCCAAATAGTTTGCAAACCCCTATTTTAAAGAATTGAACGTTTCCCTTCCCCACGTAATATTTTTAAAACCGTTCTTTTGCCACACCATCCTACCACACACCAATCCCCCACCCCCTTTACCTGACTAAAACCCCCCCCCACAGCGTTTCAAATCCCCCTACCCCCCCTATGCCTAACATACTTGTATTTAACTTCCCAAAATCCCTAGATTCCGTAGTGACTCCCACCCCACCTTGCTACTACCCCCCGAGATCCAATAAGCACTTCTATTGTACGGAAAAAATTAACCAAACCCTTTGAGTATACACAGCCTATCCAAACCTAGCCGCATAATCCCTTTTTTAAAAAAGTGTGCTTACCTCCCAACACCCTCCTCCACCGCATCCCCCCCCCCAAATGAATATCCCTCAAAAAAACTCGAAGGCCAGACACTGCCCCGCCCCCCCTTTGGGGTTTTATGTCAGCCCCCCTAATAAAGCAGTTCCTCCCCCCCAAAGATGGCCACTGCAGGTAAAAACCCCGTAAGAAAACTAGTTCTTCAATACAAAAATCCCTTTTTTCTCCACATCATTTTGTGCAGGGCTAACCTTACAAAGGATACTCTCTCCCCCTCCCCCCACCCACCCCGCGCAATACTCTCCCCCCTCCCCCCTCACTTCTTGCAACAAAAACGGGGTCGCCCCCTGATCAATATACCCCACCCCCTTTCGACGGCAGATGGCAGGTCGACCAAAAACCCCTTTCCCCCTCGAGCCCCTTCCCCCCTTGAAATCTTCTTGCAGGAAAAACCCACCCCCCTATATTTACACAGAAACATTTGAAACCATTCCCCCGAACACATTACCAGCCATTTTTCGTTCACAGCTACACCAAGGCCCTTTTATAGTTTCCCAACCCCTTTCCCCCTTTCATTCACCCGGGCCTCCCGCCCCAAAGCCACACAAGGCTTAAACCCTCAAACCCCCCCCCCCCTTTTGCGATGCCTCTTATCTCGATACCTCACAGGCTCTTCCCTTTCCCCCCAGACCTCTGGCCGGGGTCAGGACATCATCAGAGTCTGACGCCCCGCCCTTCCTCTTGATCCTCCACATCCATCTTTTAGAGGTTCCCCCACGATGTACCTCAACCCCACCACGTCGTTTCCCCGCACACGGCGACAAATCACGCTTCCTTTTCCCCTTTAACCCTGCTATGGTTTTGTCATCACATTCTTTTTACAGGAAAAACCGCCCTCCACCGTCGGAACAAAATCCCCTTTCAGGCGTCAATTCCTCAAACTTCCTGAAGCCTTCCTCGGGCCCGCACCCCTCCGCACTTGCACTTCTGTACTTTCTCCTTTCCTAGTAACAGATCCTTTTTTGTCACAGCTTACCCCCACACCCAGTTTTTTCTTTTGGGAAACCCCAACCTCTTCACTCCACAAGGGGGGGGGGGGGGGGGGGGGGGGGGGGAAAAATAAAAGGTTGTGTTTAAAAGTTTTGTGGGGTCTTTTTCACACAGCTGCCCTTGGGTCCCGATATTTCACGGGGGCGTCTCGTTCCCCGGCGTACGAATTTCCCATAACCCTTTTTCGTCCCGAAGTCCCCCAACACGCTAGCGGTATGGAAAATCTCGGTCATCTTTAGGGGAAAAAATTCCCCCCGACGGCCCCTGTAAGCACCAGCCCTCCACTTGCCCCGTTGTGCCCGATTACGGTCCTAGCCCCAAAAACACTCCTGATGTCAGCCTCACTGCTCAAAGGGGGCATTACGAATCTTAACCCCCGAAAAATGGCGGTACGTGTCAAACCACCTTCACAGTGGGAAATGTTTAAGACCCGTCTTGGAATCTCGTCACCCAAGACTCGTACACGGGGCTGGAAATTCGTTTGAAGAAGATTCTGTAGCCCCATTCAGGGCAACACCATAACCCCACGTCCTGGAACCCCAAGTCTCCCCGATTGTTGGGGAATACCTCGCTGAAGAGGGTAAAACGCCCACGAAGCACTCAAAACCGACGGAATTTACGGCCCCCCTACATCAGCGCATGTTGAAAAGTAGCTCGCCCGAAAAAGAGAGGGGTGCAGAGCACAAACCGCACTCGACCGTGGTAGGCAGGGGAATGTTGATTTAGAGTTTGGGGTGTAAGAGCTTGATGGGACTCTTGTGAGTGTCCAATTCAGAGAAGAAATTACAGTCATGAATTATACAAGTCATGACGATTACTCATGGGGTCCGCGTCCCCTTTGTGAAAGCATTTAAAAAACGAAAATCTTTTAGCCAGTTGGGAAGAATTGTCTTTTTTTTTTTAACCACGACAACTGCTGAAGAAGGATTTAGAAGGTTCTTGATATTTAAAAATTTAAGAGTTTGTCAACTTTGTATCAAAAGTTTTTTTCCCTAACGAAAGGAAACAGGGTAGATTTTCCGTCCCCTGGTTCATGAGCTGACAACTTTGTAAACGGGATGGTAAGTCCGGGATCGAAAAAAAGGGATAAAAAACGGGCCAATGAAAATAAACACATTTCAGTATAAGTGATCCTTTATTGACAATGTTTCGCCCACACAGTGGGCTTTATCAAGTCACAAACCTGGGTGTTGTTGTTGTTAAAAATTCGCCGGTATTCTCCCGGCCCGGGCCCTTCCAAGTGGTGGCCCGGCACTGGCTCCCTGTCTAGGGAATGTCTGAGACCTAAGTCTCCCATGGGAGGAGGCACAAGTACCCCCCCTCATGTGAGCTACAAACTGGGCTCTGGCACCAACCCTGCCCTAGAAGGGCAAGGCATGGTGTCGATCGTGCTAGCGCTGCGCTCTCCTGTGTGGAGTGTCGTGTGTTGGTGTTCATTTTCATTCATTCATGTTGATTCGCCGGTACTTCCGACCCAGGTCTTCTCCAGATGGTGACCCGGCAGTGGCCCCCCAGGTGGGGGGTGACGATCATCTTTCTTCTTTCTTGGCCCTCCGGTTGGAGGGTGTCGTCTTCTTCTATCTTGCGCTGACTTCCCCGAAGAGAAGCGCAGTCGGGCAGAGGCAGCAGTTACAGGGTCGATTGGAGCCACACCCCAGCTTTAGCGGACAGCAGAGCGCTGGGGAAACTTATCTTCATGGTGAATGGTCATGGATAGTCGTGCTAGAGGAGGGTACCGTCTTCAAGGTCCCCATTCTGAAGCATCCTGAATTTCCTCTTTGAGGTGCACTCGACTTCCACAAGGTGTTGGGTGTTGGCAGTGATTAGTCTGGTCATGTCTGCAGTGGTGTATGCAACAGTTTGGTCGTAGGTATACTTGACTGTTCCGTCCTGGAGGTGCTGATGGATTTCTGAAGACAGAAATTTGTATTCTTATACTGCTTGGTTGTGTAGAAGTATACTCCCTTCAAGGTATCGGACTTCTTGTGGTGCAGCAGTGTCAGTGGCACCGTGAGGTGCATCGCAGTTTCTTGTGTTTTTTGCTTTCTTGGCTGGGGGCTGAACTGGTGAAGGCAAGTTTTCCGACTGGTCAGTTTTCTCTAGCATGGATGCAAAAGGTAGTGGACTCTCATTTTGGGGTTTGCCGACGTCTCAGTGGTCTCTGATTGGTCCATCTCTGTTCTAGGGGGTTGTGACAGCGGTGAGCAGCGGTGATGCTGGTAATATTTGCAGTAGATTTTTTGGACTAGTGGAAGGTGGTGAGGGAGGGAATGTGAGGCCAGGGATATTATTTAGTTTGAAAAGTTCATGATGGGGGTTTGAAGGAAACCCGGCTCACTGCATTCGTACATGAGGGATACATAATGCACAAAGAATCTGGTGGAGGTCGGCAGTATAGTTCTGGCGGAGTGGTGGGACAGCTTGCGTGTGAGTATCTTGGTAGTTCTGCTGAAGCCCTTTGGGGATAGCCCGAATAAGGGTTTCTTGTGGGTTGGTTTCTTTTTGTTGTTATTGTTGTTTCTGAGTAGTCTCCTCTGGTAGGGCACCTGGCAGCAAGAGTATGGTGGTCATTCTTTTAGCTCAAGCATTTGGGTGGTGAAGCAGTAGTGCAATTCTTGAAGTCATGACCCTCACGGCCACAGGTGGAGCAGAACTTCTTGTCCTTGGTAGGACAATCATTTGTGGTGTGTAAGTATGAGTAACAATTATAGCACTGAGATATGTTGGAATTTCTCTGCATCGATGAGGCTGGGTTGATGGGAAGTAGTGAATAGCCAGGCCCTCAGCGAGAGCTCTGGCTGCCATGTTGACGTCACTGAAGGTGACCTTCAGCATGGATGAAGCATTGGGTATTTTAGTAATGAAGTCCACCTTGGTCCAAGGGTTCTTTGCTTCGATGACTTGATTTCTTCAGTGGCCTGTACAGTGATAAGGTTGTCGAGTCGCTTGAGGAACACAGTTCTCCTGGCCCTCAGTGCTGGGGAAGTCAAGACAAGAAATCCCTGGTCTCGTAGAGTGGTAGTAGCAGTGGTGGTAAGTAGTTTCTCAGCCTCTGTGTCGTCTGTACAGACGACAACAAAGGCCTCTTTGAGAGATAAAATCGCATTACATTTGACTTGCAGCCTGCCACTAACGACAGCTGCAAGTGCTAGTTTGGACGACTCATTGGTTGTGCCACTCGCTGGTTTGATCTTTACTCTGTTAGAGTAATGCATCGTGAGTAAGCAGTGCTCTGGTGTGTCTTGACGGACCTGGGTTGTATGTATAATGTTCGCCAAGATCAGGGTCCTGGCACGGGTCTTAATCTTGAGATGACCCGTCTCTGGCTCCTGAAGGAGAATTGATTCTTCACTGTTGCAGCATATGCTGCTCAAGCACTGTTCCGGACAGTTCAGCTAGTGTGCCTCATAAGCGACTGAGGTTACTCCATCTCAGCTGTTTCCTGAGCTGGGGACTGGGCTCTGTCCGCTCTGATAATCTGCAGATTCATGGCATCCACTGTTTCCTGCTCTGTCAGCAAGCACACCCTCAGGAGAGTGCTGACCATCTTCCGGAACATGCTCTGCTGCTCCGTGGAGGTGATCGTGTTGCAGATAATATCCGTGAACGCCTTGATGAGTGGTAAGAGATCGTCTCTGTTTGGGGCCTCTGTTGTCGGTGGGTTCGAATCAGTGGACATTATCTGTGGGGACTGCTGAGGGCTGTATTTCTTCACTGTGCACACCGTGGCCTGTTGATGTATGCCAAGTTGTGTAACCGGCATCTGCTGGTGAGGTGCAGCTACAGCCTGCATAGTGGCTGTGCCTGGCAAGGAGGCCGGTGGCGGCTCGTGTAGTGCCGTCTGCTGATTGCATCGCCCAGATGTTTCCCGCTGGCGCTGCCTGTTACTCCCTGTTTCTGTTCTTCTTTGCGGTAGTGGGGGAAGATGCTCCTGTTCATCACACCTGGTTGAGTCTTCAAGGGTCGGAAATTCCTGGGCATTGAGTTGGGTTGCCTGATGAGAGTTCTGCAGTATCGCAGGATTCTCTGCACCCATTGTCTGCTGAGGGTGATGCTCTGCCCTAGCCTGCTGTCTCGTCGTTGGTGCCTTCCAGGCCTCACGAATTCTAGTGACCTCTCAGGGCATCGGGGTTCCAGGCATGGTGTTTTTGCCTGAAATTCGGGCATCGTGGAGTGGGTGGCGATGCATTCTTCAGCTTCGTGATGCATTCCTCGGTAGGGTGGGGCTGGCTGCAGACACCGCAGATTACTCTGTTTGGACAGAGTGCACCCAGGTGTCCGTAACGCTGGCACTTGAAACAGCGAACTGGTTCTGCCGTGAAGGTCCTGACATCGTACCTGCCCCAAGAACCAGTCCACTGGGATGGCGCGGTCCCCCCTGCTAAAATGGGGACCTGCCGGTTGGGGTGCTTGCCTGCCGTTTTTGCCTTGAGACGCGAGCGACACGACACTGGGATAGCTGTCGCCCGATGGGCACATCACTTTATCCATCACTACACCCTTGTGACCTTCGCTGAAACCAGTTCCCCCGGGGTGAAGGAGGGGTCTGTCCCAGACTTTTTTCAAGGTGATACATTTCCCTGTTAAAGGGATCAATATTTTTTCTCCCCCCTCGGTTAAAACCATATCTTAAACCTCAGTTTGTGCCGTTTTCCGGGTGTGAAACCCACCCATAGGGGTTTTTTGTTTTCCCCATAAGCCTTTACCTTAATCTAAAGGGTGTTTTGAGCGGGTTTTACCGCCCCTTTGGAGGGGGGGGCGTTCTTACTGTTCACTTTGGGCCACCCTTCCGTATTCCCTGGCTGCATTTTTTAGGCTTGTCAGAACGGGACTTTCCTTTTGGCCCCGGAGTGGTCTCGCAACTTCTTGCTAGGTCGCCCCACATTACTAAATCTCGGTGTCATTTAACGGCATCCGTCGTGTCCCTGAACCTGACGCCTTCATTTTGGCAGAAGCTGTACTGCCACGTGGGTGCTAGCTGTGATGCATGAACTAACCTGGTGACCTTACTGCCACGAATCCACGTTCCGCCAGGGTTGAAGGAGCGAGTCTATCTCATGACTTTCTAAGGTGATAGAATTTCCCGTTGCATAGGAGTCATATTGGTTTCCCTCAGGTTGACCATATCTTGAACCTCTGATTGTGCGTGTTTCCAGTTGTAACCACCATAGATGGGTTTTGTGTTCCCATAAAGCCTTTACTGAATCTGGAAGGTGATTTGACTGGTTTACTGCTCCATGGAGGACGGCGTGTATTACTGTTCAATTGATCCACTTCCGTATTCTCTGCTGCATGAGTAGCTTGTCAGACTGGAGACTTTACCTTGATGACACGGATGATGGTCTCGCAACTTCTTCGCTGGACTGTCCCCAATTTCTAAATCGAGTCGTCATTTCTAATCGATCATCCTGTGTCCCTGGAATCGTGACCTCTCCTTTCGGAGAAGCCATGTGTCTGTCCACGTGTCTGCTGTGATGCTGACTAATCGTGGTGTCTTACGTGTACTACAACGGACCTGGGTTAATGTACGAGAGTATTTATAGTCAGGTGTTACGAATGCTGGTCAGGTGGAGAAGTGCAACTGATGATCTACCTTCATCAGGAGATTGGTTTTGACTGAAGAACCCACTGTGTGGACGAACGTTGTCAATAAAGGATCACTTATATGACATTTGTTTATATTCTCAAGTCCTGGATCCCTGTGATATCGTAGTGATAACAGTATTTACTTCTTCGGCACTTACTGAGACTTTCGTTTTCAGATGTTCTAGTGTATATTTAAGTTGTCTGAGGAGGATGTCCGTTAAGTATGAGCGCTGCATCGATTCTGTGTTGAGACTCGTCTCCTATGTACAAACTTGACATTCACAAGTCATTACTGTAACTAAGCTGTAAGCACGGCTTCATCAAGGGTTTAAACGAAGTTAACTTCTCCGTGGTCAGTTCAAAATATTGACTGAGTCCTTATTCTCTTACCCTTGACATCAGAATAACTCCTTTGTACAGACTTTACTTCTTCATCCGAGTCCGCACCAGATATGATGCCGAGTGTAATATTTAAGTGCTCCATGAAGGATAGGTCGAGTTGCGCGCTTTTTGTGGTCCTTATCTCTCCTGCAGTGCTCCTGTGGGTCCTTATCTCTTCTGCAGTGCTCCTTGTGGGTCCTTATCTATCCTTGCAGTGCTCCTTTTTCTTTTCACTTCTACTACTACTACTATCACTGCTACGACTACCACTCCTTTACTATTATTTCTGTCTATTCTGCTACTATTACTACTACTACTGCCTCTCTTCACTCCCTTTTCTGTCTCTTGTGGCACAAATTACTCCCGCTTCTTCCACCACCATCATTACCATGTCCACTACTTGTATGTATAATGTTCGCCAAGACCATAGTCCTGGCACGGGTCCCAATCTTGCGATCTCTTCCCACCTCTCTTTCTCCCGTCACTGTCCTCCTCGCCTATATATACTGGCTCACTCACTCTCTTCATAAACTTTTCTCTCTGCTATGTGCAGGTTATTTGTGTATGAGCTGAAGATGTTATATGCACAGCGTCTGCAGTCTTATGTAGTGTTGTAGATTTGTTGATGTGAAAGAAGAAGATTCCTCTGGTTAGTTCAGATTTCGAGACTTGAAAAGAAGTTATTGATAACGCACCTTTGAGAATTTCTCGCGTTGTCCTAACAGACAAATGAATTATGCCCTGCTGGTTGGTCTTTTCGCTAGACTAAAACCTTTTCAGCAACAACTCAACCTCTGCCAGGACTTTTACCACTTTGCCTAAACATCAACAAACCCCTTTGGGAGATCTGTGGTTTGGAGACAATGTATAAAATATAAGACACGATGTGCAACTCTTGGAGTATCTTATGAGGAAACGTTTCCAGCAAGCGGTTCAGCTTCATCAGTCAACAAAGCAGAATCTTAAGATAGGTAGAAAGAGGTAATCAGTCCCACCTAGTCTATGTGGTCAAGTCCATCAATCCTATCAAATGATGACTGACCAATCGACTCAAGGTGAGGGACTGATTACTCTCATTCTCCTCCATTTTCAATTTTCCATTGTATGGATGATGAAGCCACTGTTGGCGAAACGTTTCCTCCAATAACAAACCCAAACTTGCACTGATTTTCAATTTTCAACCAAATCGACTCCTGTCTGGGTAGACTTTTCTCAACTCAACCTTTTCGAGCAATCAATTACATTCATCCACCTGACTTTTCCACATTATCTGCCTTATTAAATCACTACTCCTAGTCTGTGTGACTGTGGGAGAAACGTTCCTATAAAGAATTTCCGTTATAAGAACATAAGAAGAACACTGCAGCAGCCTTCTGGCCCATGGCAGGAGGTCCAAGATCTACGGCTAACAATGCCCCAATAAGTCAGGTCAGGTCACCCAACTTACAGACACGACAACTGAACCGTAGCAACAAGCTAGTCAGGTCAATCACACCACGCCACACCCACCAAATTTTATCTAACCTTTTTAAAACTACACACCGTTTTAGCCTCTATAACTTGCTCACTTTGGATTTGTTCCACTCATCCACAACTCTATACCAACCATCTGCTCTATATCCTTCTAATGATTTTCCAATAATTACGAACCATTTGCTACGAGTCTGTTGCGGCTAGACATTTTCAGCCGTTTATTGCATCCCCTCTATTTATTCTGTTTTTAACACACAACATATCCTCCCCTAATTCTACGCCTTTCTGAGAGAGTTGCAGATTCAGGGCCTCAGTCTGTCCTCAAGTGACGATTTCTGATGCATGGGATCAACTTTGTCATCCTCCTTTTGTATGTTTTCCAGAGCATTTATATCCATTCTGTAATACGGTGGCCAGAACTGTGCAGCATAATCTAAATGAGGCTAACCAAGGATATAAAGCTGACGAACATCCTGAGGACTTCTATTATTTATTACTTCTTGATATGGAAGCCAAGGATTCAGTTAGCTTTATTTCGAACACTTATGCACTGTTGTCTTGGTTTCAGATTACTGCTAACCAGAACTCCTAAATCTTTTTACTATCCGTAATATTAAGTTACATTTTTATTTTGTATATGCATGATTATTCCTGTCAACATTAAAAACTTTGGCATTTGTCTATATTAAACTGCCTCTGCCACTTCTCCGATCACTGCACATCAGTCTATTCAAATCTTCTAATGTCCTCGTCAGAATGATTCGACGGCCTATTTTGGTGTCATCGGCAAACTTGCTGATGTCGCTCTTTATACCCTTATCAATGTCATTTATGAAGATTGTGAACAACAGGGAGCCCAACACTAACCATTGTGGTACAAGAAAGGTATAAAATACCGACAATATGAAAGTTAAGACACATGTGCAACATCTGGATATCTTTATTGTATAGAAAGTTTCGCCATCCAGTGGCTTTATCAATACAGATTTTAGGACATAATAGGGAAAACAGTAAACTAAATACAAAAAAAAAGAGGTAATCAGTCCCTCGGCCTTGGGGTTAGTGTTCACAGCATCGTGGTGGAGGAGAGTCTGGAGCAAAGGCAAGAAGACTGGCGCTTTTTATAGGCGTCAGTGAATGGGACGGGCAGCAGACGAGGGCAGTCACTGGTTTGGCGGGATTCCCCAGTGGGAAATAGTCCTTCCCAAAGAGATGGGTTAGTTGCAGCAGCCGTGAAGAAGGTCTTGTAGATGTCCTCTGAACCAAAATTCCATGATGTTGCAGTGTCTGACAAGTTGTGCAAGAAAGGTATAAAAATACCACAATATGAAAGTTAAGACACATGTGCAACATCTGGATATCTTTATTGTAGTAGACGTTTCGCCATCCAGTGGCTTTATCAATACAGATTCTAGACATAAAAAGGAAGACAGTAGAACTATAATACAAAAAATGAGGTAATCAGTCCCTCGGCCTTGGAGTTAGTGTTCACAGCATCGTGGTGGAGGAGAGTCGGAGCAAAGGCAAAAAAAACTGGCGCTTTTTATAGGCTCAGTGAATGGACGGGCAGCAGACGAGGGCAGTCACTGGATTCCCCACTGGGGAATCCCGCCCTACCAGTGACTGCCCTCGTCTGCTGCCCGTCCCATTCACTGACGCCTATAAAAAGCGCCAGTCCTCTTTGCCTTTTGCTCCAGACTCTCCTCCACCACGATGCTGTGAACACTAAATCCAAGGCCGAGGGACTGATTACCTCATTTTTTTTATATAGTTCTACTGTCTTCCTATTATGTCCTAGAATCTGTATTGATAAAGCCCCTGGATGGCGAAACGTCTACTACAATAAAGATATCCAGATGTTGCACATGTGTCTTAACTTTTTATTTGTCCGGTATTTTATACCTTTTTTTGCACAACTTGTCAGACACTGCAACATCATGGGAAACTTGGTTCAGAGGGCATCTACAAGTACAGAGCAAACACTCTGAAGGAGGGTATTAATGTTGCAAAGTCCCCATAACTGTGGTGGATTGCGCCTCTGACAAACATAGATGGAGTGATTGATGAAGTTTTTCTCTCTCCGTGCCGCCCCTGCCTTGTGGGTCACCGCATCCTTGGTGGGTCACCCTGCTTTGTGGGGCCACCCTGCCTTGGTGGGCCACCCTGCCTTGGTGGGCCATCCTGCCTTGTGGGTCACCTCTGCCTGGGGGTCACCCTGCCTTGGTGGCCCACCCTATCCTTGGTGGGTCCACCCTGCCTTGTGGGTCACCCTGCCTTGGTGGGTCACCCTGCCTTGGTGGGGGAACGAGATGTGTTAATAAAAAAATAAAAACAATAATAATTATAATAATAATAATCTCACATTACTACAAGTACATGATATAATTATTACAGACCAGCTGACAGACATTGTTGACGGGATCCATCCATCTGATCAAGTGATAACAATAACTATTAACTACTAGATGAACAAGTGATAACAATAACTACTTACTAGTAGGTGAACAAGTGATAATAACTACTTACTACTAGGTGAACAAGTGTTAACAATAACTTACTACTAGGAGAACAAGTGTTAACAATAACTACTCACTACTAGGTGAACACGTGATAATAACTACTCACTACTAGGTTAACAAGTGATAACAATAACTACTTAACACTAGGTGAACAAGTGTTGCTGTTCTGTACTGGTTTTCTCTGTTACTATATTGCTGGTCTTCTCTGTTACTGTACTGGTCTTCTCTGTTACTATACTGGTCCTTCTCTGTACTATACGGTCTTTCTCTGTTACTATGCTGGTCTTCTCTGTTACTATACTGGTCTTCTCTGTTACTATGCTGGTCTTCTCTGTTACTATGCTGGTCTTCTCTGTTACTATGATGGCCTTCTATGTTACTGTAGCTGGTCTTCTCAGTTTTACATACAGGTCTTCTCTGTTACTATACAATGCCTTCTCTGTTACTATACTGGCCTTCTCTGTCACTATACTGGCCTTCTCTGTCACTATACTGGCCTTCTCTGTCACTATACTGGCCTTCTCTGTTACTATACTGCCTCTCTGTTCACTATACTGCCTTCTCTTGTTACTAAACTGCCTTCTCTGTCTCTATACTGGCCTTCTCTGTTACTATACTCCCTCCTCTGTCACTATACTGGCCTTCTCTGTCACTATACTGGCCTTCTCTTCAACGATACTGGCCTTCGCTGTTAGGGGGGCTATACTGCCTTCTCTGTCACTATACTGCCCTTCTCTTCACTAACTGGCCTTCTCTGTTACTATTATCTGGCCTTCTCTGTCACTATATCTGGCCTTGCTCTGTTATCTATACTGGCCTTCACTGTTACTATACTGGCCTTCCTCGTCTGTTACCATACTACCTGGCCTTCTCTGTTACTATACCTGGCCTTCTCTGTTACTATACTGGCCTTCTCTGTTTACTAATACTGGCCTTCTCTGTCACTTACTGCCTTCTCTGTCACTATACTCTGCCTTCTCTGTCACTATACTTCGTCTTTCTGTGTACTGTACTGTGAACAAGTGATAACAATAACTACTTAAACACTAGGTAACAAGTGATAATAACTGCTCCACTACTGGTAAACAAGTGATGATAACTAACTTACTACTAGGTGATCAAGTTAAAACAATACTTACTTAATTGGTGAACAGGAGCAACAAGGTTCAGGAAACCTGCCGGATGATTCCCCTGAGCAAATATTACCCACTTCAGCCTCCTGAGTTATCTCTAGGGTTACCAGATCATGCCTACTTGGAGCAAGTAGTTTAGTTCTTAAGGTTCATTTACTGAGTTTTTGATGGTGTCCCCAGGTTCATGTTGTCCCCACAATATCTCTTCCTTCCTCACTTCCTAACCACACTCAGTAATACTTGCATTAAAAGTGTCCCCAGTTCATGTGTCCAGAGTCCATATGTGTCCCCTAAACATTTCTCCCTTCCTCACTCTCCATCCTCACCTTCCTATCCTACCTACACTTCCCTACTACATCTAAGTCTTCCCCAGGTTCATGTTTCCCCTCAGGAACATTCTCCCTCCTCACTTCCCATCCTACGCTTCCTATCCTCCCCCTACACTTCATACCTACACTAATCTTTTCCCCAGGGTTCATGTGTCCAGGTCCTATCCCGTGTCCCCTCAGACATTTTCTCCCTTCCTCACTTCCAGGTGACCATCCCACGCTTCTATCCTATACTTCCCGATCCTACACTAAGTCTTCCCCAGGTTCATGTGTCCAGACTATCCTGCCCCTCAGACATTCTCCCTTCCTCAAGTGAAGGAACATCCTATGCTTCCTATCCTAATCCCCTATCTACACTTCCCATCCTACACTAAGTCTTCCCCAGGTTCATGTGTCAGAGTCACATCTTTGTCCGACATCAGACATTTTCTCGCCTTCGCTCACTTCCCCATCCTAACGCTTCCTATCCTATCCTACACTTTGCCCATCCTACACTAAGTCTTGCCCAGGTTTCAGGTGTCCAGGAGTCTATGTCCCCCTCAGCACATTCTCCCTTCCGCATCCTACGCTCCTATCCTACACTTCCATCCCTACACTAATCTTCCCCAGGTACATGAGTCCAGAGTCTATCTGTTCCACTCAGACATTCTCTCCCTCTCTCCCTTCCTCACTGTCCATCCTACGCTTCCTATCTGAACTCTCCTATCCTACACATTCCCACTCCTACACTAAGTCTTCCCCAGGTTCATTTGTCCAGGAGTCCCTCTGTGTCCCCTCAGACATTCTCCCTTCCTCACTTCCCATCGCTACGTTCCCTATCCTAAACTTCCTATCCAAACACTTCCTCCTACACTAAGTCTTCTTCCCCAGTTCATGTGTCCAGGAGTCCAATCTGTGTTCCCCCTCAGACATTCTCCCTTCCTCACTTTCCGCATCCTACGCTTCCTATCCTATACTTCCTATCCTAACACTTCCCATCCTACACTAAGTCTTCCCCAGGTTCATGGTCCAGGAGTCCATCTGTGTCCCCCTCAACAATCTCCCTTCCTCACTTACCCAATCCTACTTTCCTATCCCTATCCTACCCTTCCCATCCCATACACTAAGCCACCCTCAGGTCATATGGTCCAGGAGTCCATCTGTGTCCCCTCAGACATTTCACCCTTCCTCACTTCCCACCAACGCTTCCTATCCTACACTGCCCATCCTACACTAATCTTCCCCAGGTTCATGTGTCCAGGAGTCCATCTGTGTCAATTCCCCTCAGACATTCCCCTTCCTCACTTCCCATCCAACGTTTCCTATCCTATACTCCCTATCCTAACACTTTCCATCTACACTAGTCTTCCCAGTTCATGTGTCCAGGAGTCCATCTTGTCCCTCAGACTATCACCCTTCCTCACTTCCCATCCCCTACGCTTCCTATCCTATACTGTCCTATCCACACTTCCCATCCTACACTAAGTCTTTCTTCCCATGTTCATGGTGTCCAGGAGTCAAATCAGTTGTCCCCTCGGACATTCTCCCTTCCTCACTTCCCATTCCTAAACGTTTCCTATCCTATCCTATCACTTCCATCCTACACTAAGCTCCTCCCCAGGATCATGTGTCCAGGAGTCCATCTGTGTACCCCTCAACATTCTCCCTTCCTCACTTCCCTCCTACCTACGCTTCCTATCCTACACTTCCATCCTACACTAATGTCTTTCCCCAGGTCATGGTTTTGTCAGAGAACCATCTGTGTCCCTCAGACATTCTCCCATCCTCACTTCCCATCCTACCCTCCTATCCTATATTTCCTAACCTACTCTTCCTATCCCACTTTTGCATCGTAAGTCTTCCCCCGGGAATTCATCCCGTGGGCCCCCGGATGTTCTTCCCTTGAAGTCTGGTGATGCCTCACCCTAGTCCCACGCCCAGGTCTCATGGTCCAGACGTTCCCACCCCAGGTCCTTTGATCCAGGTATACACTTTCAATATCAACACCGCTCCCTGATGTCACAGTCCCACCCCAGTTCCAGTGGTTCCAGAATTCACCCTCACCACTTCCGAAGGTCAAGCAAGTCCACCCCATCCGTGGTTCCAGGTATTCACCCTTTCACCACATCCTGAGGTCAGCAAGTCCCGACCCCAGGTCCGTGGATCCGAGTATTCACCCTTCACCACTCCCTGAGATCAGCAAGTCCCACCCCAGTCGTGGATCCAGGTATTCACCCTTCACCACTTCCCCTAGTCCGAAGTCCCACCCCAGTCCGTGGCTCTCAGGTATTCACTCCTTCACCACTTTACTGAGGTCAGCAAGTCCCACCCCTAGCCGTGGATCCAGGTATTCTACCCTTCACACTCTTCCTCTGAGTCAGCAAGATCCCACCTCCAGGTTCCGTGGATCCAGGTATACCACTTTCACCGCTTCCCCTGAGGTCAGCAGTCCCACCCCAGGTCCGTGGTCAGTTATTCACCTTTCACCGCTTCCCGTGAGGTCGCAAGTCCCACCCCAGGTCCGTGGATCCAGGTATTACCCTTCAACCACTTCCCGTAGGTCAGCAAGTCCGCACCCCAGTCGTGGAATCCAGGTATTCACCCTACACCACTTTCCCTGAAGTCAGCCAAGTCCCACCCCAGTTCCGTGGATCCAGGTATTCACCCTTCACCACGTCCTTGAGGTCAGCAAGTCCCACCCCAGGCCTGTGGATCCAGGTATTCACCCTCAACCACTTCCTGAGGTCAGGCAGTCCCACCCCAGGTCGTGGATCCAGGATATTCACACCCTTCACACACTTCCCGAGGTCAGCAGTCCCACCCCAGGTCCGTGGATCCAGGTATTCACCTTCACGCACTTCCCTAAGGTCAGCCAGCCCCCCCATAGGACCGTGGATCAGGTTATTCACACCTTCACCACGTCCCCTGAGGTCAGCAAGTCCCACACCCAGGTCCTTGGATCCAGGTATTCACCCTTCAACCACATCCTGAGGTCAGCAGACCCTCACTGCCCTAGGTCACGTGATCCAGGTTTCACCCTTCACCACTTCCCAGATGTCAGCAGTCCCACCTCTAGGTCCGTGATCCAGGTATTCACCCTTCACCACTTCCCTTAGGTACATCAGTCGCCACCCCTATGTCCGTGGATCCAGGTATTCACCCTCACACACGTCCCTGAGGTCAGCAAGTCCCACCCAGGTCCGTGATCCAGGTATTCACCCTTCTAGCCCTTCCTGAGGTCACAGTGGTCAGCCAGCCTTGAGCAACTGTCCATATATGATATTACTACACAAGTGATTAATATCATTATAAGCGAAGGTTAGATTTTTATACAGAGGAGGACACGCGATAACAGCGCTCTTGTGAATAACAACCTCCCTGGACAGACTCGAACGTCGACTACCTGAGACATGATAGATCCTATCACAGTTTCGTCCACACAAGACTGGCCACTAAGTGAAATCTGGAACATATATTTATATTAATATTTTACCTATGTTAAATATTAGCTTGAATTAATTATTTAGTTAAAAAAGTGCATTTTGTAGAACTATTTAGGTTCGTAGACTTGTGTTGTTGTGAGAACCGTTAGCGGGCGCGTGACGCGTCAAGCGCTGAATATACGAGAAATACGAAAAGAATTGAAAAAATAAATGTGAGTTAATTTTAGCGAGAAAGAGGTGATGAAACTGGTTAATATTTGGTGTTATTTCTCGTCACTGTAGATAATTCTCTTAAAAACAGTTACCGTAATTTTAATAAATGAGTAACAGCGAATTGTTTGTGACTATACAATACAGTAGAAGTTTGTTGTAATTTTTTAGACATTTTTTTCGTCATTTTTTGTTCATATTTTAGTGCCAAATACTACAAAATACAAATTGGAAAACTCTGTCAGTGGCTGTTGGTAGAGCTGCTTCAACCACAAGATTCCTCAGTTGCTGAGGTAACATCGACAGAAGTGAAGGTGTGCCGCTCTGAGTGACCACAGCAGACCCTAGTGGCCCGCAATTTTGCCACATATTGTGCAAATTTCATATACAATGCCTCGCCCGAAGAGACAGTATTCGCATACGATCACTCGGAAGTGATTAGAAATGATGAAAAAAGCTAAATAAATGAAGACAGCGGCAGGTAGAGCAGATGACTCCTGACTGCCATCAACCACAACACATTGTTTACTGCTGGGAAATAATTGGATGTTTCTGAAACCCATCACTTGTTGAATACAAGTGAAGCGAAAGCGTATGATTGACCTGTGTAGTCAACACTCTCGAATGGCCACCCTAGATGCTGGCATGCATCACCGTGGCCACCTAGATGCTGCAGCATCACTGTTGCCACCTCCAGATGCTGGCAGCATCACTGTGGCCCACCCCGAGAAATGCTTGTGCAGCATCACTGTGGCCACCCGATGCTGGCAGCATCACTGTGGCCACCCCAGATGAATGGCAGCATTACCGTGTGCCACGCCCTCAATGCTGGCATCCATCACCGTGGCCAACGCCCAGATGCTGGCAGCAGCACCCGTGGCCACCCCAGATGCTGGCAGCAGCACCGTGGCCACCCCAGATGCTGGCAGCAGCACCGTGGCCACCCCAGATGCTGGCAGCATCACCGTGGCCACCCCAGATGCTGGCAGCATCACCGTGGCCACCCTAGATGCTGGCAGCATCACCGTGGCCACCCCAGATGCCGGCAGCAGTACCTTGGCCATCCCAGATGTGACCACCCCACGTGGCCGTGGCAGACCTAGAGGAATGAAGCGTTAACTAGGTGACTCATCTGTGGCCACAGTGATCACGCCATCACCCATATATACATCTATCTTGACCACACCTGTGGTTACACATGTGACAACCTCACCACAAATGACCATATTTCCTGCGGTCACCCTAGACATGGCCACTCCAGATGTGGCCACCACTGTCCCCAGCTCAGCTGTCACCATCTCAGCTGACCACAGCTCAGCTGACCCCGTCTCAGCTGTCACCAGCTAAAGCTAACCCCAGCACATCTACAGCTGAAGATGGTGAAATATTTGTTGAAAATGATAGTGTACATGATATATGGTATTGACGGAACTTTGTAATTTTGAGGCTATTAAGAAGTGCATAATTTGTCAAGAATGTTTTAGTAATAAAGTCACTATTACATTGATCACCATCACCTAGAGACACTTGTTAGTGCAAACTGACTGAGTTTAAGCATGTAGTGTTGGAAAAACCCAGTTGGTACGAGACACTGAATGCTGCAACTGGTACGATGGTATATGCCGAAATGCTTGCAGGTGGTGGACATGCATCCTTCATTCGTAAAAGCTGTGTGTAATTTGCCTTTTATGACTCTGCAGACATTTAACAAATATATGTCACGATTACAAAAAAATTTCCTATTGAGTCGTGGCAAACCAATACATACAGAGTAAAGGGGAAATTGTTACATGGGAATACGCCAAAGTAGTCAGTGTACCTGACCAAAGTGGAAATTTTGATATTGATGTTTACATTGATGGAACTTGGCACAAAAGGGGAAACCAACATTCAAATTATGGCTTTGGGTGCCAAAAATGATGCTGTGACGGAATTTGGGTTGTTGATACCCAAATAATGTGCAAATTTTGTTTCTTGTGTATTTCGATCTTCGTTTTCAAGAACAAGAAAATTTCTAAAGAAAAGTATGAACAATTGTAAGAGGAACATAAAAGTAAATGCTACAAAAACTTTACAGGAAGTTCTGGAAAGATGGAAGTTGAAGCAGCAATACGATATGGCAGAGATCATTTGCAAAGAAACTGAGATACAAAACTGTGTGTGTGATGGTGGCAATAGTACTTACAAAGGACTTGTTGAACTAAAAAGATGGTGCAGGTCCCTATCCAAATGTAAAGTGGCTAAAGAGAAACGCATAAACCATTACTCTAAACGACCCCAAGGGAAAAGATTAACAACTTTTGTCAAGTCTCACTACAGTGAAAAGGAGTTGAAAACAGGGAAAAGGAAACAGTACGAAATGAAGAAGGTATTCGACAGACTACATTATCGAAAATGCTGCAATTACTGTCAGAAGAACCTTAGAACGAATGTTGGCACAGACATCGAAAGAATGAGGAATGGTATCCTTGGCCAGTTTTTTCCACAGATCCTCCATGTGATGACAAGGCACCATCATCATTGCCCTACATGTCCTGATTCCCTGGTTGTTTTAACCAAAGTGCAAAAAAGCATCAAAAAAAATTTGGTTTTTCCCCCCCCCCCACCACCATCAACACTCCACTATGAAAGTCCAGTTTCCAGCTATAACCTTGTACTTCAAGGTTAATGATATCTACAAAGACCTTACAAGAGGAGACATGATGGAACGGTGTCTAAAAGGCAGAACTCAGAAACCCAATGAGAGTCTCCATCAACTAATATGGGGCCCATACTGCCATCAAAGTATTGTATCGAAAAACAGTTTGCAAGTAGAGTTCGCTGCCAGCCAGTAATGCCCGAGTAACAATGTCCTCGATGTAACCGACCGGCTATGGACGTTCTGCAGTGACCCAAAGGCGCCCTTGAAGCCATGGACATAAGAAAATGCAGACAAACAAAGGTCCTCAATGCAGGGAAGAGAGAAAAAACCTATGGACCTTACATGAGCCTGGACGACATAAGATAACCATCTATGTCCACACCTACACCTAGTCAAAGGTATGTAATTTATGTTCTTATTTGTACAATTGTAGTATATAAATATATGTGTAAATTACATGTATCTGTTTACATAATCACTGGCAAAGATACGATTTTCGGCATGTATTTTCTTTCTTTCCAGTTTCATCTGCATGGACCGTCGTGATTGGCTGATCTCTTGAGAACTTCAGGATGCAGGATCTTCATGGAACTTCAGGATGCAGGATCTTCATGGAACTTCAGGATGCAGGATCTTCATGGAACTTCAGGATGCAGGGATCATCATGAAACTTCAGGATACAGGGATCATCATGAAACTTAGGGATGCAGAGATCATCATGAAACTTAGGGATGCAGGGATCATCATGGAACTTCAGGATGCAGGGTCCACCAAGGAACTTCAGGATGCAGGATCAAACCATGAACTTCAGAATATCGTCCTATACACTCAGTTCTACTCTCAATAAACAAATAAGTCAGTAAAAGTATTTTTACCCACCACAACTAAACCTCTAAACATTTCTTCATTTTTCTCGAAAATTCATTTCATATTTCTTGAACATCAATTATTTATAAACTAATCATTATCATTTTTGCACTATTTATTTAGGGGACATTGTTCTAAATTATGATGATGAACTTTGAGTAATAATCCCTTCCATTTTTGCATACCATGAGTATGTAGCGCAAGAAATGGTGGAAAATACGTTGAGACAAATATTTTTTTTGGTTCTAAAAAAGACTATATTACATAACTGTACATCATAAAATAAATATGGCATTGATTTATAATTTTTATCCACCAAAAAAAAATTTCGACATTGACAGTATTTATCCCCTTTGCAATAATTATTGCCACGTCCAACTTCACACTTTTTTAATGTTTATTTATTGGACGATCATGATGAAACATTTATATAATATACTATGACATTATCTGTGATATATTATCTGTGATATATTATCTGTGATATATTATCTGTGATATATTATCTGTGATATATTATCTGTGATAAACATTCCAATGAAATCGTAGGAAGATAAAAAAAAAGAAAGTCTATCCACCTAATAAGTGTTTCCTCCCTGCATGATAACTATAATTAACTGTAGCAGAACTTTTTTTTCCCATCCGTCATGGTACACAAAGGTTCCACAAACAACACTCTTTCCCTCGCTATGGTACAAAAGGTTCACAGCACACTCTTACCCTCGTCATGGTACACAAGATTCACAAGCACAACCTCATTCCCTGTCATGGTACACAGAGGTTCACCACACACCAACCTCGTCTGGTACAACAAAGGTTCACAAGCATCACTCTTCCCTCGTCATGGTACACAAAGGTTCACAAGCACACTCTTCCCTCGTCATGGTACACAAAGGTTCACAAGCACACTCTTCCCTCGTCATGGTACACAGAGGTTCACCCCATCACACGCTCTTCTCTCCTCGTCAATGGTACTCAAAGGTTCACAAGCAATAACTCTTCCCCTCGTCATGGTACACAAAGATTCAACAAGCACACTCTTCCCATCGTCATGGTACACAAAGGTTCACAAGCACACTCTTCCCTCACATGGTAGAATCACAAAGGTCGCACCAGCACACTCTTCCCTCGTCATGGTACACAAAGGTCACAAGCACACTCTTGACTTTTCCCTCGTCATTGGTACACGAAGGTTTACAAGCACACCTCTTACTTTTTTCCCTCGTCATGGTACCAAGTTCACAAGCAACACTCTTCCTCGTCATGGTACATCAAAGGTTCACAAGCACAACTCTTTCCCTCTTCACGGTAACACTGAGGTTTCACAAGCACAATCTTCCCTCGTCATGGAACACAAAGGTTCACAAGCACACTCTCCCTCGAGTCAAGGTACACAAAGGTTCCAAGCACACTCTTCCCATCGTCAATGGTACACAAAGGTTAACAAGCACACTCTTTCCTCGTCAGGTACACAAGGTTCACAAGTCACACTCTTCCTGATCGTCATGGTACACAACATCACCAGCACACTCTTCCCTCGTGCATGTGTACACAAAGGTTCACAAGCACACTCTTCCCTCGTCATGTACACAGAGGTTCACACGAAGCACACACTTCCCTCATCATGTACGCAAAGGTTCACCATCACACTCGTCCCTTCGTCATGGTACACAAGGTTCACAGACCCCTCTTCACCCTCGTCATGGTACACAAAAGGTTCACAAGCACACTCTTCCCAGTCATGGTACACAAAGGTTCACAAGCACACTCCCTCGTCATGGTACTACAAGGTTCACAAGCCACACACTTCCCCGTCAAGTACACGAAGGTTTAACAAGCACACTCTTCCATCTCAAGGTACAACAAAGGTTCACAAGCACACTCTTCCCCTCGTCATGTATCACAAAGGTTTCACAAGCACACACTTCCCTCGTCATGGTACACGAAGGTTACAAGCACACTCTACCATCGTCCATGGTACACAAAGTGTTTCACACCATCACACTCTTCCCTCGTCTGGTACACCATCACACTTTTCACCTCGTCATGTACACAAAGGATTCATACAAGCACACACTTCCCTCGTCATGGTAACACGAAGGTCCACAAAGCACACTCTTCCCACGTCATGGAACACGAGGTCCACAAGTCACCACACTTCCTCCTCGCATGGTACACAAAGGTTCACATCACAACACTTCCTCTCGTCATGTAACACCATCACACTCTTCCTCGTCATGGTACACAAAAAGTTCAACAAGCACACTCTTCCTCTCGTTCGTCATTGTACACGAATGGTTCCACAACACACTCTTCCATCATCATAGTACACCAAGGTTCACTAAGCACACTCTTCCCTCGTCATGGTACACAAAGGTTCACAAGCACACTCTTGTCTTTCCCTCGTCAATGGTACACAATAGTTCACAAGCACACACTCCTCGTCATGGTAAACGAAGGGTTTTACAAGGCACACTCTTCCCTCGTCATGGTACACAAAGGTTCCACAAGCACACACTCTTCCCGTCGTCATGGTACACAAAGGTTCACAGCACACTCTTCTCGTCATGGTACGACAAAGGTTCAACAAGCACAACTCTTCCCTCGTCATGGTACCAGAGGTTCACAAGCACACTCTTGACCTTTTCTCCTCGTCATGGTACACAAAGGTTCACAAGCACAGCACTTCCCTCGTCAAGGTTACACGAAGGTTTACAAGCACCTCTTGGACACTCTTCCCTCCGTCATGGAGCACAGAGGTTCACAAAGACACACAACTTCCATACGCTCAGTTCCTGTATTGTCCACATATACATCTTACACACACTAAACGAAACAGACGCACGAACAAAGCAACACACACACACACACACATGTACATAACGTGTACAAGCACACACACCTTCAGCAGACACTGACGGGTCACCACACACCTTCAGCAGACACTGACGGGTCACGCACACACCTTCAAGCAGACACTGACGGGTCACCACACACCTTTCAGCCGAGTGAGGGGTCACCACACCCAACCTTTCAGCATACACTGACGGGTCACCACACACCTTCAGCAGACACTGACGGGTCACCACACACCTTCAGCAGACACTGACGGGTCACCACACACCTTCAGCAGACACTGACGGGTCACCACACACCTTCAGCAGACACTGACGGGTCACCACACACACACACAAATTATATATATGAGGGTTGTGAGTAGGTAGTGTATAGTATATAAATATATTATATATATATATTATATATATATATATATAAATATATATAAATATGTATATTATAATATACAATTGTATTCATAAAGACGTTCTTGTAGTATACATGCATACATTTGCAACTGAATATCCATCTGCGACCTTCAAATTCCCATTTAAGAAAACACGACAAACAGAGCATTATTATAATTTTTCTACAGTTTTTATGGATGAGATTTTTAGTGATTCGCCATTTGACACACGCACCAATACAGAATAATATGTACAACTCATACACAATAGTGATAGCCATACGTTAATGTTTTACACTTCATCAAATACACAATAACATGTACACTCACACTCAATTTGTTACGCGCTCATAAACAGTGACACTCTACACCATTACGTGAACCATACACTCATTGCTTACAAAATAACATGTACAACACATGACAATCATCAACACACAATAACATGACACTTTATCACAATAACACGTAAGCTTAACATTAATTCATACATAAGAATATGTACATATTGTCACAGTCCTACACTAGTGTCACAAACGTGCCTTCATTTATATATTTACAGGTTTCACAATGTCGACAAATACCATAAACCATCGTATAAATGTATGTTAAATACTTACATATGTGTATGTGTGGTGAGCTTGTAACCTTCAGTGTAAAATGAAAAAGACGTCAATAAATGAAATAAAAATGAAAACAGTGTAATATTTATCAGTTTTGATGGAGGGTAAAAAGGTCTTCAACACTTGACATTCATCTAACATAAAATAAAAACTCACTTATACTTTTAGAACTGATAAATAACCAAATACAAAACTCGTACTAGTATAAATTCATAGTGTAACTAAAGAGGATTTCCAAATCTTCTTAATTAGCCTCCCCTCGGTGGCCGAGTGTCATTCCTCTGCTAGCTTCCGCACGGGACAGACGCCCCTGCTCCCGATTGGCTGCATGCTTTGCTTGCTCCTGATGGTTCCCTTGCGATCCCTTGCGGGGAGAAGCTTTTGCTGTGTTTGTTGAAGAAAACTGCATTGATTTTCTTGTTTCAAGAAGCCCTTGCCTGTTTGGGTTGATTTCTGGACATTCTTAAATCTTGGCTCCAGGATTCTGTGCGTCGCTGGCTGCCTGCCCCAGGGCGGGACCGTTGGCCTCTGCACTCCTGCAGCTGGGTGAAGTCTTCCCACCTCATCCTGTTGGGTGTCGTCTGCTGATACATTGTTCACAAGCAACACTTCCACACCTCTGCACTTTGTGTATGTGTAATCCTGGCACACCGATATCCTCATTCCCATGTTCGGTTGTGACAGCATCCCGGAGAATAAGACAGCTTTTTTTTAACCAATATCGTTTTTTTTGTGTGACGGGTTTAGTCTCTGTTGTGCCGTAATCTCCTCAGAGGCCAGTCAACCTCTTATTGAGGGGTTTAAAGATCCCCACACAGTGGATCGGCTTGGGACTACATCGCTCTGGAGACACCAGCACCTTTCTTTCTCTCTAAGATTTTCTTTCTTTTTTTTCTGGATCGGCTGGACCTGCTCCTCCGTCGGTGGGAGTATTGTTGGCCCGGTCCCCGTGGCTGCATTCCTTGTGATTTACGCACGGGAAGCCTCATCTTGGCAGGTACACTCCACAACACAAACATGTCCTGTCAGAAATATACACTTGACGCCCCATAGACGCCATTAACGATTTATGCAGCATCCCTACCTGTGCTGTTGTCATGGCAACTGCACAGAGACCCAGCTTTCCGACAATGGCCCTTTTGCTAAAGTACTCTAAAGATGATAAGGATACGATTGATTATGCTTCCACCTTTTTCAACATTACCCAGGCTCGCATGATAAACATTTTCAAGACAAATATGGTTGTAAAGTAATCTTGATCCTGTGAATTATGCCCTCTGTAAAAGTAAGGCGTCCGAGACAGCTCTCTCAGGCAGGTTTTGTATCGATTGGGTCCTGTCAAAAGGGCCCGGGACACGTGTGCAAAATTTGTAGATTCTTCACTGATTAACGAATACAACCATGACAAAGACGCTTTAATGACTGACATTTCATCACAAAATCAGGTCACAGTTGAGGAACTTTTTCACCCTGAACGTACCAACATTCTTAAGATTAGATGTTCTACTCCAGCTGAGGCTGATATATTGTTCAAACATGGTGTTCGAGCAAACTACTTCCTTCTTCCACCTACTTCACTGTTTCTCCCTATGTTCCTATTCATCAGTGCTACAAATGCCTTGAGTTTGGTCATTTAAAGAATACTTGTAACAAGCAACAGCTGTGTTTTTAAGGTTCTTCTCCAGGTCACCTGGCAGAAATGTACAACCCTCCCCCACTGCTCTCAGCACATTCTGCCTACTCTTTCAGCCCTTCTCGTAGGAACATGTTTCCTCCTTAGAAAGACCAACCTCTAACCTTCCAAACCCAGTCTTACTCCTTCCCACAACTCCGTCAACTTTCCCCATCCCTTACCAACCTAATACTTCTGTTCCTTCTGCTTCCCCTTTACAGCTTATCCTTCTATGCTGCTGCTCCCAAACAAACCTTCCCACGGCTCCTTCTTCCAACAAACAATCCAAAATCTTGAAACCTTGTAAATACGTTGTCTCTGTCACAAAGATTCAAAAGTGCCAACTATCCCACGATGCTAAATGATCTTCTAAAAGCCAACAATTTTGACCCCATCATTTTCCCTCCTGATTTCTTTCTTCCCAAAGATGAACCTTTTCCTAACACCTCTCTCTCCACTGCAGAAACTTCTCTTCATGCTTATACTCAAGCAGATTCTTCTCTTTCATCCCACACGCCACAATCTTTTGCTTCTAATCCTTCTACCAGCTCAGGCTCTAGCACTGGGCGAACTCAACCTTGCTCTGCCACAACACGCCCTTCTCGTTCTCCTACTCCTTCACATAAGTCTCGTTCTCCTTGCCTACAACCAAATTATACAAATTCTCCCAACTTCAACAAGCACTTGGATAAAATTACCAACATATTAAACCAAGACCAAATCACAACCTCCTCCTCTCTCTCTAACACTTCCTCTAGCCTCAACTCATCCTCTCGTCCTACCTCATCAACACGTTCAAACTCCTCCTCCCGCCCCCCCTCACCCTCCCCTCCCCGTGCTGACTCCAAAAAACGTCGGAAAACCTTACACCCAATTAAGAACAGATCAGATGAAGGCACAATTATGATGGGTTATCCAGGTAAATGTATGAAGGATTTATATCCCCCAACTTCAGGTAAACCCAACCATGGGCCCCTTTAAAGGGTTTTCCAATTTAAACATACGAGGTTATAACGCAAAAAAAATACATTCTTGTGACCTCATTGAGTCTGAACGACCAGGGCGTGTGTTAAAACAGCACGTGTGTGCGTGATGACCAACGTGTCAGACATTTTATGATACATAACCCGTTCAATCCCTGTGATAACTGGAATGGCGTACTGCTTTTGGTGAAAGGCACCATGAAACATGAATTCTTTTCCCTCCCATTTACATATTCTCACAGCATGGCTGTGAAATTTATACGATGCTGGCCCAATAATAATATACACAACTTTTACTAGACCAAATACAAACATCAACATCCATGACCTCACCATACTTTTTAATCACACCATCCCCTGTATACCTTCTAGCTGACCTAAACGCCAAACACACGGCCTTCCATGATAACTCCCCTAACCTGATGGTAGGCAACTACTTACTTTTGTCACAACAAAAAACACTCATTCACCTTGGTCCTTAAATTCCCCACTACTTCCACATAATGGCAAGGCACTCCTGAAAGATTATACAAACAAAACAGACGCATCTACACCATTCATTACACCTGGGCCCCTTCGGTCTGACCACTTCCCGTTTTTTTTCCACATTTCATCTAATCCTAACAAATTCCTGTACGCCCCACTCGCTTATCTCAGACAGATTGGGAAATTTAAGGTTATTCCCCAATTCATCCCCCATCCCTTAATTATCAATTTTCTACGGGTTTTAAAACAAAAAAATCCCGGCCCCTTATCTTAACGAAGATTTTTTAAACGCGGTCGGTAAACGTCAACTTAATACTAAAACGAAACCCTTTATCAAGCTACATTTTTAAACCCAAAAAATAATTTTTGTTATTTAAAACAACTCTTGAAAATTTATGACCCAAAAAATAAAAACATAAAAGGACCAAATAAAAATAAATCCTCCCTCACCTATTTTTTCACAAATCCCTTTTAACCCATTTTAAAAAAACCCAACCTGGTCCAATACATTTAACAAAAGGGCCACATCTAAAGTTAAAAACCCGTCCATCTAAAATTAAAACTGCCCCCCGGGGCCCCCAACTTTCCGTTTTTTCCCCTTTCAAAAAATTTTACAAATTCGTGATCCATTACTCCGAGGGTAAAAAAAACATCACCATGTTAAAAATTTAAAAAGCCATGTAAACACTCAATTCCCCCCTTAACCAAGTGTTTAAGCCCCAGACCAAAAATTTTTTTTTCCCCCTTTAAAAGAAAAAAAGCCCCTTCCCTTTTAAGACCTTTTTTTTAAACCCAAAAAAAAAACAATTTTTCCTTTTTCCCAAACTGAGTCCAAAACATATTCAAAAAAATGAAAACATCTCCCCCAAAAATTTCCCCGACCCAAAAATTTTTGGCCCATTGAAAATTAGAATTTGAAAAATTTAGCCAACACCACCAAAAAACTTAACCCTCTGACCCTTTTAAAAATATCTCTTCCCCCCACTCCTCTACCCACCCTTACACACTTTTAAAAAGGGGGTGTTCACCCAAATTTAAAAACTCCTGCCCCCTTCTTCTTCACACTCTTTTCTTCCCATTTCCCCCTTTTTTGTTGTTCCCCCTTTTAAACCACCTTTTTAAAAAGTCCGGGGGCCGGTCTTCCCCTTTCTTAAAACCCCCTTTCAGTTGCCATTCCCGACCTTTTTAAAAACTTACTGACCAAACTTCCCTATTCTTTAAAATTGACAGACCTTTAAAAACCTTAAAAATTGATGACCAGGAACAAACCATTATTTTGAACGGAAAAATTTGGATTTAAAAACGACAAACCAGAGCAAACATTATAACGAATTTTTTCGAAAACAGCCAAAAAAAAAAAAAAAAAAAGAAAAAAGGCCCTAAACTGTACCCTGCTCTTGTTACAAAAGATTTAGAAAAACTTTGACACTTTTGGGGCATGAGGGATTAAAATATAAACTCTGTCACCCTTTGATTTCACAATAAATGTAAAAAAATTTTTTGTAACTTTTTAGATGGCCGCACGACGTAACGATTTAGTAATCAATGTTCTGACTATTCATTTTACTGCGGGGTTCCCTCAGGGATCGCCCCTATCTCCTACACTATATTTTTTTTACACAAAATTATTTCCCAGAACCACTCTATCCAAAACATTTACACTATCCTATGCAGAGAATTACACAACTCACAACACATGAAAACTTTAGATTTACACGCAAACACAACGTGAGGTCGACGGGATTCTGCATGCGAAAGAAAATATTTTAACTCTAAAACCATACATTATACCAAGACTGTAATGGCTGGATGCATCTGAGGCTTATAAGCTAAAAGGGAATGCATCCAAAGGGAAAAAATTTAAATATATAAAGCCATATACGCCCTTTCTTACTTATACCAATTGCTTTGACATTAACTGCTAAAACAAAACGTTTTAAAACTCCAACATATCCAGAATCGACATTAGTTGGGTGTTGGGATGAGAGGGGAGATTTCGCCACCAGGAATCTCTTTATCTAGAGACCCAAAACACCAGCTCTGAACGAGTACTGGAAAAAAAACCCAAGTGACAAACAACTTGAAAACTTGAACATATCATGACTATTGGACTTATATTTAGGAGAAAACGTAGGCTCCTTACAATAATGTAAATCTCTTCTCCTCTTTTTACCCCATTCCCCCTCCCCGTTACACATAATTATATGTCAATCTTGAAAAATTGTCCTTTAGCTGCCCTTGTCGTAAAAGGCCCTGGGCAAAGCTAATAATTTTCATATGACTGCGCCAAATTTCCACATCCCTGATTAAATTTTTTGTGGGGCCCATCTTGCGAAGATACCTGAAGTACAATGTAATTTATCTTCCTTTGATTAGCAGTTGGGGCTAGTCCCGACACTTTTTTTTTCTTTTCTAAAAAATTTTTTTCCCCTCCCCTCTATTCTTCTTTCTGTCCCCACTTGCCCCCCACCCCTCGTGGGTTCGTACCCTGGGGCCCTCATTCATTTATTCATTCCGAACTTGTGCGAGCTTCGTCTCGTCCAGCTGACCTTCAGTCGTGGGGTGTCTTTGGGGGTGTAATTACTGGGCGAGTTTTCGTGTCACCTCTTTTAAATTCCCCCACCGGACAGCCCCGACCGAAGGTCATCGACAAGACGAAGTTTCCACCCCAAAGTCACGGGGGGGCAACCCCTGACTCTGGCGAAGTGGGGAAGGAATCCACCTGAGGGGAACACAATGGACCCTTTAGACCTGACCGGGGGAAAGGGACCGCTGACCTTAGGGAAGTGGGGGAAAGGGGGGACATCCGGAATGAAAGGATGGATTCCTGGATACATAAAATGAGGAGGTTTTTGTTTAGGGTGACCTTGGGGAAGTGAAAAAGGGGGGACATCCGACGCCCACGGATGGATTCCGGAATATGAACCTGGGGGAAGGGGGGAGGGAGGGGGGGGACCTTAAAGACAACCACTGGCCCCCACGGGTAAGGGCTGGGAACTCAGAAAAAACTCTGAGACTACAGTGGTCGTAAAAATTTATTTTTATTATTTTATTATTTTTATTATATTATTTAAATTTTTATATTTTTATTATTATTATTATTATTAATTATTTAAATTTATTTGGGTTTGGGGGGGGAGCATGGGCAACCAGCGAGGGAGGGGAGTTAGGTCTTTAAACTAAAATAGATAGTGGTAAAGGGGTTTACGTGGAAAATCATTGAATTTTGAGTGTAGCGATATGGGTTTTTTTGGAAACCAGTTATAGGGGAATGAGGGAAAAGGTATTAATGAACAAGTAAAAACCCAAAGGCATTAGGTGATAAAGGATGTAACAGGCATGTGGGGAAAAGAAAACGAAGAAAAAAGGAAGGGGTCCCCTTTAATACAATTAACAAATAGTCGAAATGCTAGGAATAAGATGAACGAGTTAGACTATTGCAGTGCAGGTAACATTGATGTATTTACCCTAACTGAGACGTGGTTCAATACGAAAATGTCGGGGGCTGCCTGCTGAATGTACATTCGGGTTTTTAAAATTTTTTAATAATAAAGTATCGGAAGGGGGGTGGGGTGGCATTGAGTCCCGGATCGCTTGAATGTTGCATGAAAACGGGTATTAAGTCTGAAGAAACACATACAGAGTCTGTTTGGATAGAATTTTTTAGAGGGGGCATGAAAAAAAATTTATTTTAGGTGTAATAACCGTCCCCCCCAAAATTAATTGGAACCGGGGGGACTACATGGGGGGAAATTGTTAAGGCCAAAAAGGCACGATAATGTAGTAATTCAAGGAGACTTTAACTTTGTCAATTTGATTGGGAATTTTTTGACTGGGAATTTAGAAATTAAAAAAATTCTTAGAAGTGTTCAGGATTGTTTTTTGAAGCAGTTTGTGACAGAGCCTACAAGGGAAAAAAAACCTGCTTTACTTGGGTTTGGGAAAAATGAATCCCTTGTTAATATTTAAAATTTCACAGGAACTTGGGGCTAGCGACCACAAAAATTACATTTAGCATTTAATGGGAAATTGTAGTAGGGATAACTCAGAACAGTTCAAATTTTTGCTTTGCAATTAATGGGTTGAGAACACTTTACTGTAACTGGAGTAACGAAGAGAGCACAGTATGACAGCTTTTTTAACACAAAACATCTGCCCAAAAATATTTATCCCTATAAGGAAATTAGACGAATAGAAAAACCCCAAAATGGGTGAATAAAGGGTCAAATACTTTTGAAAAAGAAAGGGAATTTATGGGGTATCAAAAGGGTAGGGGCATCTTAAAAATCGTATATTGACATTAAGGGGAGTTAAAAAGGGGATAAAAAAAGCTAAACGGGACTATGAAATTAAAGTTGCTAGGGATCGAAAACTAACCTAAAAAGTTTTTTTTCCCGGTTATAGAACAAAATTAGAGATAAGATAGGTCCCCCCTTTAAAAAAACTCTCATCTCATGACTAGGAAATGAATTGGGTCTATTCTTAATAATTTTTTTCTCTCGGTTTTTACTCAGGGGACACTGACAATAT
>NC_069408.1:82708096-82736395 GCF_026875155.1 Cherax quadricarinatus
CTTGCCAGAAGGGGCTTTACACTACAGTTTTTAAACTGCAACATTAACACGCCTCCTTCAGAGTGCAGGCACTGTACTTCCCATCTCCAGGACTCAAGTCCTGCCTGCCGGTTTCCCTGAATCCCTTTATAAATGTTACTTTGCTCACACTCCAACAGCACGTCAAGTATTGAAAACCATTTCTCTACATTCACTCTTGTCAAACACGATCACGCATGCCCGCTGGAAGTCCAAGCCCCTCGCACACAAAACCTCCTTTACCCCTTATCGCCAATCTTTCTTATGTCGACACCTACCCCACCTTCCTTCCACTACAGACTGATACACTCTTGAAGTCATTCTGTTTCGCTCCATTCTCTCTACATGTCCAAACCACCTGAAAAACCCTTTCCTCAGCCCTCGGGAAACAACAGTTTTGGCAATCCCGCACCTCCTCCTAACTTCCAAACTATGAATTCTCTGCATTATATTCACACCACACATTGCCCTCAAACATGACATCTCCACTGCCTCCAGCCTTCTCCTCGCTGCAACATTCATCACCCATGCTTCACACACATACCAGGAGCTTTGGGTAAAACTATACTCTCATACATTCCCCTCTTTGCTTCCAAGGACAAATTTTCTTTGTCTCCACAGACCCCTAAGTGCACCACTCACCCTTTTCCCCTCATCAATTCTAGGGATTCACCTAATCTTTCATAGACCATCCGCTGACACGTCCTTTCCCCAAATATCTGAATACATTCCCCTCCCCCATACTCTCGGGCCTCCAATCTTATATTCAATCTTTCATCCCCTAATCTTTTGTTAACCTCATAACCTTACTCTTTCCTGTATTCATTTTAAAATTTTCTCCTTTTTCCCCACCCTACCAAATTATCCACAACCTCTGCAACTTCTTTTCAGAATCACCCAAAAGCACAGTGTCATCAGCAAAGAGCAACTGTGACAACTCCAACTTTATGTGTGTTTCAGTTTTACATATTCGGCACGATATATATATATATATATATATATTAAAATTATATATATATATATATATTTTATATATATATATATATCTATATATATAAAATATATGTCGTGCCGAATATGTAAAATTGGTCAATTAGCAAGAACTCATTTAAAATTAAGTCCTTTCTAAAATTTTCCTTATACGTTTAAAGATATATATTTTTTGATTAATGGTTAGTGCAAAATTTTTTAATTTTCCCACCAAAAGAATCTTAGAAAACTTCCCTAACCTTATTAAAAACAAGAACAATTTATTTTAGCCTAACCCAACTAAATATATTTTAGATTTGTTTACAATAATTTAATACAAAACAAAACAAAAGTGAAATATATTTTTTTCGTTAGGTTCAGAAGGGATTTTGGCGAAATTATTGCATCCCACAAATTTTCATTTGCCCTATATGGCAAGATGAGCGTTGCTATTTAACCCAAGATCGCAAGTTTTTGCCTATTCGGCACGACATATATATACCCTACCTTTAGTTCTTTCTTCCTTTCGCTATCTAGCTAATTGTAGCGTCTTTTTTTGCTCTGTAGTTTTGTAGTTTAATAGTGAGCCATTTAAAGTATTTTCAGTAAGGTCACATATTAATTCCTCTCAATCAGGTTCCACGTCTTCTTAAATGCCATACTGTCGATTTTGCACAGAAAAAGTATCATTCGTTAGTGCAAGTCATGTTGAAAATTATGTTACCACAAGTTCCGTGCAGGTGTGATAGTTTTTTGCCTGTGTTCCAGAGTGTAGTGGGAATCCAGATTAATGTAACTCAGCCCTCTGCGTTATAGTATATATATAGCATGTGTTATAGAGTGTGGTCTGAGACCACGTCATTGTAGCACATCCCTCAGTGATCACTTAACGATTGCCTCCAGTCAACCCTGGCATCAGGTACGTGAGTCGTCCAAGCATCCTATATAGAAAGTATGTTCGCCGCGCTCAATGATGTTACTTCACACATTTGTCCCAGACGAAACTGTGTTACGCTGTCTCTGGACCATTCCCAGGATGGCGTGTTTCCTCCTACAAAAGTTCCTGCTTGTAGTGACGCCTACCGTGGCTCACAGTTTTTTTTTTTTCTATGTTTTTTTTTTCTTTAGGACACCGCCTTTTTTTCCTTTTCCTCTCTCCCTGTTAGGATTTTTTTTATATCCATGTACATATCTTTGCATTTCATTCTAGTCCCCACGCCAGTGCCCTGTTCCTGCGAGAGAGAGACAGAGAGAGAGAGAGAGAGAGAGAGAGAGAGAGAAGCCAGTTTTAATGACACGGTCATTACGGGCTTTTCTGTACCGTGCCCGAGTGATGTCGACCAGTGTGCTACCCATGTCAGTTTCCCATAAATATCGCTAGGGGGAGCTGTCCCCCGTAAACCTAGGGCCCCCCTAGACCTCATTGCGCTGCACCCCTCTCGCTTATCCAGCTGACAGTCTACTGATAAGGAGTCCCTTCTTTTCCCCTCAGGCTTGTTTCATGGTTTGGGAAGCATAGACACACTGATTGTATCAGACTCCAAATAAAGCTGAGGCACGCGTTCGAAAAATATAATTTACCCTAACCAGAATAACCTATCTTTATAATTAGTATTATTATTATTTATTAAATTTGCATCTTTCCACATTGCGTGAGCATCACTTTTGGTCACTAAATGTCCAAAATCATTGAACATTCTTCGTTGTTAGAATTATCACTTGGAAAAGAGCATTCCCAATTTGCCTGGGAGTGATGTTCGGGCCACCGGGAGGTATGGTGAACACAGAATTGTTTATGGTGTTTGATTCTGTCTCTGTGTTATTCCATATTCACTAGGTTGAGCGTGTTATAAATTTTTATTCTGCTTATGTTTCTCACAGTACAGTATGATGATGGGAGTTCTTCACATCGATGCTGCTTACCCAAAAACTCATTGGTAAGTGATCAACATTTCAGGAATAGGAGGGGAAAATACTGCAATGGATCAGGTAATACCTGACAGGAAGGAAACATCGTGTGTCGGTCCGAGACGAGGTGTCAGAGTGGGTGCATGTGTCGAGTGAGGTTCCACAAGTGTCAGTTCTTGGTCCGGTGCTTTTTTTTTATATATGTGAATGACATCACGGAAGGAAAGGGTCAGAGGTTTTCCCTGCAGACGATGTGAAAATAATGAGGAGAATGCAAGCGGACGAGGATCAGGTAAGACTACAAGAGGATCTGGGCAGGTGCAAACCCGGTCCCCGATCCCTGTAGTCCTCTCTGGTCCAGATCTCCTGGAGTTTAACCCCAGCAAGTGCAAAGTTATGATGCTTGGGGAAGGACAAAAAAGATTGCAAATGGGGGCCAGAGGCTGCAAAATTCACTCAAGGAAAATGATCTTGGGTGAGCATTTTTACCGAGTACATCTCCTAGACGTACATCATCCAAAGACCCAAAGAACTGCTGCCCGCAAATAGGCGCCTGGCATCCCTAAGAATAGCGTTTCGTCATCTAAGTAAGGGGTCATTCACGACACTGTTTCACCGTCTACGTCAGACCCTATTCGGGATGCAGCACCAATATGGAACCCACATTTGAGCAAAAAACGTCAAAAAAAAACTAGAGAAAGTGCAAAGGTTTGCAACAAGACTAGTCCCTGAGCTAAGGGGTATGTCCTACGAAGAGGGGGTTGAGGGAACTCAACCCAACAACAGGAGGATAGGGCGGACACCAAAAACTTTTAAAAAAATGAGAGGAATTGGCAGGGTGGATGGTGGATAAGGACAGAATGTTTCTTAGATGTTATATAGCAATTAAGAGTCACAGCTGAAAGATGAAAACTCACATAAGTTACAGGGATGACTCATCTGAGTCATTTCTTTTGTCATAGGTTGTCAGGCAGTGCAATACTACTGAAAGTTATGTAGTGGAGACAGGATCCATGCATAGCTTTAAGAAGAGGTGGGGCCAGGAGCTGTGATCGACCCCTGCAACCACAATTAGGTGAACACACACACACACCCCACACACACACACACCCCACACACACACACCAAAACACACACACACACTCACACACACACACACACACACACACAACACACACACACACACACACACACTCGACCACTGCAACCAGAACTAGTGAGTGTAACTAGGTGAGTACATACACATGCGCACACACACACACACACACACACCACACACACAACACACCCACAACACACACCACACACACACACTCGCAAATACAACAGGCCTAGTGTCTAAATCGACATGTGCCCAGGCAAAATGGTAAAACTAACACACACAATCCAAAGAGAATTGGCAGGAAAGTCAGTAAATGAAATGATGGAATACGTAACAACAAAATGCAGGGAGGCAGAAGAAAGGCTTGTTCCCAAGGGCAATAGAAATAATGAGAAAGCCAAAGCGAGTCCTTGGTTTACCCGAAGGTTTACTGAGGCAAAAACTAAGTGCACCAGAGAATGGAAAACGTACAGGAGGCAAAGGACTCAGGAAAATAGAGAGACTAGTCCAAGAGCCAGAAACGAGTATGCGCAGATAAGAAAGGAGGCCGAGCGACAGTACGACAACGACATAGCATCGAAAGCCAAGTCTGACCAGAAACTGCCGTATAGCCACATTAGGAGGAGGACAACAGTCAAAGACCAGGTGATCAGGCTGAGGAAAGAAGGTGGGGAACTCAACAGAAGTGATCAAGAGGTATCTGAGGGGCTCAACATGAGATTTAAGGAAGTATTTACTGTGGAGACTAGAAAGTCTCTGGGTGGACAGAACAGAGAGGGACACCAACAAGGAATATACCAACAAGTGTTGGATGACATACACACAACTGAGGAGAAGGTGAAGAAGCTGCTAAGGGGCCTTGATGCCTCAAAGGCAATGGGACCAGACAACATCTCCCTGTGTGTCCTTAGAGAGGGAGCAGAAATGCTGTGTGAGCCACTAACCACAATCTTAAACACATCCCTTGAAACTGGGCAACTACCTGAGGTATGGAAGACAGCAAATATAGTTCCCATTTTTAAAAAAGGAGTGGCACTAAACTATAAACCAGTGTCACTGACGTGTATAGTATGCAAAGTCATGGAGAAGATTATCAGGAGGTGAGTGGTGGAACACCTGGAATGGAACAAGAGTATAAATGCCAACCAGCATGGATTTCTGGAAGGCAAATCCTGTGTCACAAACCTACAGGAGTTTTATGATAAAGTAACAGAAGTAAGACACGAGAAAGAGGGGTCGGTTGATTGCATCTTCTTGGACTGCAAGAAGGCCTTCGACACAGTTCCTCATAGGAGATTAGTGCAGAAGCTAGAGGAACAGGTGCGTATAACAGGAAGGATACTGCAATGGATAAGAGAATACCTAACAGGGAGGCAACAACGATTCATGGTATGTGATGAGGTATCACATTGGGCACCTGTGACGAGCAGGGCCCCACAGGGGTCGGTCCTAGGACCAGTGCTATTTCTGGCATATGTGAATGACATGATGGAAGGGTTAGACTCAGAAGAGTCCCTGTTCACAGATGATGTGAAGCTAATGAGGAGAATTAAATCAGATGAGGATCAGGTAGGACTTCAAAGAGGCTGGCCACCTGGTACAGCAACTGGCTTCTCGAATTTAACCCAGCCAAATGTAAAGTCATGAGGATCGGGGAAGGGCACAGAAGACCGCAGACGGAGTATATGCTAGGTGGCCAAAGACTGCAAACCTCGCTCAAGGAGAAAGATCTTGTGGTGAGTATAACACCGAGCATGTCTCCTGAAGCACACATCAACCAGATAACTGCTGCAGCATATGGGCACTTGGCAAACCTGAGAATAGCATTCCGATACCTTAGTAAGGAATCGTTCAAGACACTGTACACTGTGTACGTCAGGCCCATACTGAAGTATGCAGCACCTGTTTGGAACCCACACTTGATCAAGCACGTCAACAAATTAGAGAAAGAGCAAAGGTTTGCGACAAGATTAGTTCCAGAGCTAAGGGGAATGTCCTACGAAGAAAGGTAAAGGGAAATCGGCCTGACGACACTGGAGGACAGAAGGGTTAGGGGAGACATGATAACGACATACAAAATACTGCGTGGAATAGACAAGGTGGACAGAGACAGTTCCAGAGAGGGGACACAAAAACGAGGGGTCACAATTGGAAGTTGAAGACCCAGATGAGTCAAAGGGATGTTAGGAAGTATTTCTTCAGTCATGGAGTAGGCAGGAAGTGGAATAGCCTAGCAAGTGAGGTAGTAGAGGCAGAAACCATACATAGCTTTAAGATGAGGAATGATAAAGCTCATGGAGCAGGGAGAGAGAGGACCTAGTTGTACTCAGTGAAGAGGCGGGGCCAGGAGCTGAATCTCGACCCCTGCAACCACAATTAGTTGAGTACAATTAGGCGAGTACATGGCAGAAACTAAGAGAGAGAAAGTACAAAGACGCATGTGTCAGGAAGGAGAGACAAGGTACGCATCCATAGATGGGGAAGCCCATTTGGGAAGACCAGCAACCACAACTATCCACAGAACCACCTACAGAACGCTGTCAACCCCTACCACCCCAACCAAACACACTTACCAAAACAAACCGCAATTTGCACCCACAGCCCCACCCCTTTAGCACAAACTCCGCCTTCACAGCCGATTCTCATAATCCCTTACTGCTTCCCACTCTTCCAGCCCACACCAACTCCACATCCCATCCCTCTTAATACAGTATTAGAGAAGAAGTAGAAGGTATTGTATTCCAACACCGATGGACTAACAAATGAGAGTAAGGAGTGGCATGAGCGACTAATGGAGGCATTCCCAGACATCATAGCACTAACAGAAAAAAAGGTCATTGGGATGATAGGAGACATGAACTTCCCGACTGGCTATCAGATCATGAGGAAAGACAAAGGAAACAGAGGAGGTGGAGGAATTGGACTGCTCATCAAAAACAAGAAGAATTTTGAGGAGTTCGAAGGAATGAACAGAGGGGGAAGTAAATGACTACATAATAAGAACACTCACACCGAGGGGTCTCAAGGTGACGATAGCGGTAGTGTATGATGGATAGGTAAGACACATAGGTAACAGGCAACTTTATTCCGAAACGTTTCGCCTACACAGTAGGCTTCTTCAGTCGAATACGGAAAGTAGGCAGGAACAGTAGAGATGTGAAGAGATGTAATCAGTCCATCACCCTTGAAGTCGTAGAATTTGAGGTTGTCAGTCCCTCAGCCTCCTGCCTACTTTCTGTATTCGACTGAAGAAGCCTACTGTGTAAGCGAAACGTTTCGGAATAAAGTTGCCTAACTGTTGCCCATGTGTCTTACCTACCAACCTGTCGGTATTGTATACCATTTTGATGTTCAGAGTGTATGATGCCCATTTTGCTATCTTTAGTCTTCAAATGAAACAAAATTATTTTCCTTTAAGTTTTGGGGTTTAGGCTTTTTAAAGGTTTAAAAGTAAGTATATAATTTAAGTTTATTCGGGGTATACAAAAAATAAATTTTTCTTTAGAATTTCAAAACATAGCAGCATATGTGTAGAAAACCTAGGAAAACCCCAAAAAAAGTCAGAGTGCCCTTATTTCCATTGGGGCCCTAATTTATTTTTTAGTGACCCAAGGAATCTAAAAACATTTTTTTGGGAAAAATTTTAAAAACATGCGTAAAAATCGCGGGCTCCCCGTTTTTTCCCCAATGTTAAATTTCCAAAAGCTTCCCCTCTTTTTGTGACCCGCCCCTTGAGCCCTGCAATAATCCAGTGTGGTGTAGGTTAGTTGGGAAAAACCCCCACTTTTCTATAAAAGGTTTCCCTTTATGTTTTTTTAAATTTTGGACATAGTTTGGTTGAGAAAAAAATTACCCCATCGTTTCGCTAAACAGGTATTATATACCTGGCTCATTTCCCAATGGGTTACCCGCATCATTGGTAAAACGTGTGGGTTGCTCCTGATGTTTATTTTTAAACCAATGATTTCCCAGTCTAGTGATATCGTTTTCTTTCTCCCCCCTCCCCCCTCAACGCACATTTTTCCCCTTACCCCCCTATAGGAGGGTCAGGGGGGGCCCCAAACTGCATTTGGCTGCTATTTGATTTTTTTTCATGTAACCCACTTGTTGTTTTGTTTATTTCCCTTATTCAGATAAGAAATTGTTTTTTTTTTTTTTTTTGGAATATTTTTTTTAAACTAAAATAATTTTTTATTTTACCCTATTTCATCTTGTGCCCTTTCTTTTTTTTCAGTCTTTTTTTTTGGGAAAGGGATTGGGTTTCCCCAAAAAATTTTCCAAAAAGGTTCGAGGACAAATTCCCCCAAAAACCCAACAAAAGCCCTTAAATTTTCAAGGATTTTAAAAGGAAAATACAAGAAAAAACATTTTTTTAAAAAAAGGGAAAACCCATGAGACGCCCCTCAGTTATTCAATCATGTTTCCCCTTGAAAAAAAGGGAAAAAAGGGACTTATGACATTTTGGGGCCCCTTTCTGTAGCAAACCCAATGTGTCTGTGTACATGAAGTTAATTTTTTGGGCTTTAGTCCTTTAAATGGTATTATAAAAAATTAAAAATTTTCCTATTTTAAATGTCCCTCTCATCTCTTGAACAAAAAGAAGAGGGGACACTTGCCAGCCTGTGCTGTTTAAACGGAAAACCCCTTAATGCTTTAGACCACTTTTTGATAATTTTTTCATCGTCTGAAAACCAGTAAAAGAGAAATGTTTAACTTTAGGAAAACCCCCCTTTTAAGTATTTTTTTAAAGTTTAAAATTTTAAAATATTTGTTTTTTCTTGTTTAAAAAGGAAATTACAACCCCAAGAAATTTTTGAGACAGTTTTTGAAATTTTTAAGTTCTCCCAAAAAAAAATTGGGAAAAAATTTTCAAAAAAGATAGAAAGACTGGTTAAAATGACAAAAATTTTTTAAAAAGGGGTGGCCGGTAACCCCGGGGAAGGGCCCTTCGGTCAGATGACCAAAAGCTCCAAAGGGGGTCATCATTGTTAAGCCCCGGGGTGGGAAAACCCATTTTGCCCTGTTTTTTGGGACGAACCTTCCCCAAACCCTAACCTAAAAAGATAGAAGTGGGGAGTTCTTATAAAATATTGGACTTTAGGGGGACGAACAAGGTATGCTCCCACCTCCTGAAAATTAAGGGAGAGAGTGCTGTGTTGTCCCTCAGCAAGGAGGGCCATGTTGTGTTTGTTTTGGTCCCTCAGCAAGGGGATGCCCGTTGATGTTTGTGTGGTCCCCTCACCCAAGGATCCCCATGTTGATGCGGGTGTGGCCCCCAAAGCAAGGTTTGCCCAAATTTGATGCGTGTGGTCCCTCAGCAAGGATCCCATGGGGATGCTGTGGGGTCCCTCGCAAGGATGCCCAAGTTTGATGCTGTGTAAACCCCTTCAGCAGGATGCCAAAGGTTGATGCTTTTGGGGTCCCTCAGCTGGATCCCCAAAGTTGATGCGGTGTGGTCCCTCAGCGGGGAAATGCCCAATTTTGATGCGGGTGTGGCCCTTTCCCAAGAAAGGATGCCCGGGGTTTAAAGGGAAAAAACAGGAAAATTTGCAAAACCAACTTTTTGTTTGGCCCATCTTGAGGTCTACAATGCTAGCATGAAATGTCACTCGATCAATTTAAAAAAATTGGTTTTTAAGATTCTTTAATTTGCAAAGTAATATGTAAAGCAACTGTAGGGAAAGAAACTAAAAATTAAAGCCTTGAAAAAAAACCATTTTAGCATCCCCAAAAGAGGAAAAAACAAAATGTTTTAGGGGTCATTGAAAAGCAGAGTAAATTTAGAATTCTACAACGAAGCTGAGGGTGGATCTTGCATTTTTGCTTGTGCAAAAGACAGAAAAAAAACAGAAAGATTTCCCTAAAATATTCCTTTTTGGGTCTTGGGTTGAAAGTTAAAAAATTTTCCCTTACATAAGCACACACTCCCCCATTTGTCTATTTTTGTCAAGACTTTCCCTTTTATTTTGACGTCGTCTTCAGTATCTGTTTTGGGTTTTTAAAAAAAGGATTTTAAAAAAAAGCAGTTTCGCACCCTTTAGGGCCCTTTTACGGTATTGAGAAATTAAGGGTGGTATTGAGAAGGGATCGGGGTTTAAAGGCCTGAAATTTTAAAAATAACCCCCCTTCTAGCTTAAATTTTTTCTTTTTAAGAACTGCCTTTACCCCCAAAATTGTTTTGTATCAGTGTTTTTCTTTTGTTTAAAACTAGGGGTTTTTCTATGATTAACTTTTTTTTTTAACTAACTACTTATACGTGTTAAAGCTATTATTTTCCTTTGTTATAAAGCTGTCACCCGATGTCCCCCGGGTTTTTTAAAATTTTATTTTCCCTGAAGTTCACTGTTAACCCTCCGGGGCCCCACCCACCAACCCTTTTTTTTTGAGTGCAAGTTTTACTAGAATAATATTGCCCTAAACCCCGTAAAAGTTAAAAAACTTTTGTCACTTTTTGGGTTTAGATTAAACGAAGATTCAAAACCCGGGGTGTGAAAAGGTTACTCAGCCCTGTAAAAAATTCGTCAGTATTAAACCCAAAAGGGGGGTCCCCCCTCAGAAAAATTTTTGAAAGAAAAAGAATTTAAAAAATGACAAAAAATAACCCTTTTTTTTTTAGGGAAAAAAGGGAAAAATAAAATTTTAAATATGAAATTTTATCCTACTTTAAAAAAGATGAAAAAAATTAAAATATAAAAGTTATCTGAATTCAACGTAATATATTCCCAAATTTAAAATTGGGTGTCTGGGTTTTTTGTTGACACAAATCTTGTAGGTTATAAGCCCCCTTGTTGATGATGTGTGTGGGGGGGGGGGGGTCACAGGTGTTGGTGACAACCCAACGGCCCGTTTTTCACGGAGTCTCTTTGCCTTGAATAGGGGCAGTCCAGATGACAGGAACGCAGGTTCTGCACTACTGCAAAGAAGAGGGGGTTATGTCCTGCGGGGGCGTACAATTAAACAGGGAGGTTTAAAGAGTTTAGTTCCCGGGACATTTGTCCGTTTTCCTTCAATACTTTTTCATTGGTTGGAGGTACCCAATCTGTCATTCCAAATGGGAAAATTTAAAAGGGGAAACCCAAATGCTTAAGAAAAATTTTCTCCAAAGATAAGTTTCAATACCTAAAAGACGTTTGGGGGTTATTTAAAAAAACTAACATAGAGGTCAAAAGGGTGAAAAGGGGGTTTTAAATTTTTTATTGGGCAAAGTCCAAGAATAGGAGCAGGTTGTACTTACAGTTTTGCTGGGGGGTTTGGGTCGAGTGATTATGTTTGGCCGGGCCCCCCAAGTCAAAATTTGGGGTTGGGGGGGGGGAAAGGGGGGGGATAGCAGGAGTGACTTACTCTACCTTAAAAGAAACCGGCAATCAAATATCGTTTCCATTACTCGGGTCCCCCTACTTCTATCTGTTGAACTTTTCCCCACTCCCCCCTAGCCAAGACTTATAGTCAAGGAGTATAAGAAGAATAGGGAGGGGAAAAAAAATTTAACATGTGGAAAAAAAACGGTAAGGCAAAAAATCTTCTACTGAAATGTCAGATTAACCAGTCAGAGAAATAATTGGATGAAACCCTTGATATACACAAAATGGAAATTAAAAAACTTGGGGGAGGCCCAAAGTCCCCTCAAGAGGCGGGTGTTGGGGTTTCCCCTAAAAGTTTCTAGGTATATCAAAAAGGTTTTGAGAAACCTCTCTAAAATTTTTTCTTTTCCCCCCAAATAAAAATTTTAAATTTGGAGATACCCCCCACAAGGGCCCCCCATTTCCTTTTTATGGTGGGAAAATCTCGTTTTGCAGGAAGGGGTTTCCCGGTTTGGAAAGGGATACCAAAGGGAAAAGGGGTACCATCCCTGGTAAATTTTAGTAAAAACCCACCTAAGCCAGTTTGGAGGCCCTCAGTTCTTAAACAAAATGTTTTAAATTTAAAAACTGGAAAGCTTAAGTATAGGGTCTTCCGAGAAGGGTATTTTTTAAACTCAATTTTAAAATTTTCTCGAGCTTCGTGGAAAGTTCAAGAGGTTCCTTCACAGGGCTTTTTTTAAGGGGAAATCGGATAATATTTTCTGTCAGAAACGTAAGAATTTGGGGGAAAACCCTGCATAAAAAAAAATTTCAGAACCAAGAAAGTTTTGCATGAGCTTCTTGGTTTTGGGGAATTTAAATTCTAGTAAAGCTTTGATCTTAATTGGGAGAGGGTGCAAAAAAGTTAAATAAAAGGGGTAAATCCCCCAGTTAAACTAATTTTTGTTTTAACCCCAAAGGAAAACATTTCCCGGCTTTTGGGAGTGGAAAAGGGCCTTTTGGGGGCAAACTTACGTAAAACTTCCGTTTTTTTTTTTGGATATGTTCGCCCCAAAGTGGATGTCGTTACGGGAAATGTTTAAACTAAAAAAAACTGAAAACATTTGGCATATTACCCCAAGGGCCCCTTTTTTATCGTTCACGTAGGTAGCACAGGCAGTTATCAAACCCCAAGGGTTTGTTCTAAACTGCCCTCAGTCCTTGGTGGGTAGGAAAAACGGTGTATTTTGAGAAAGGGTTTTTAACATTACTTATGTATGGCCCTGCCCAATATTTAATTTCTGGGGAAAAAAAGGAAGCCCTCATAAAAATTTGTGTAGTTTGCCCATCTATTTAAAGGGTAGGGGGAGGCTCCCACCGAGTTTTTTTAGTTTAAGGCCTTCTGAAGTCCAAAAGCCAAATCCTTTATGAAATTTTACTCCTTTCCCTTTAACCATGATTTGGTGGGCAATATGAGATAAAGAAGGTTCAATGATCTTTTGGGTTTTTTAAATTTTTCTTTCCTCTCCCGGGCAAAAACATCCCTAAGGGGAACTGGAAAAAGGGGATAAATTTTCCCTTTGATGGGGTTGTCCGTGACTTTAAGTCAAACTTTTTGGACTACCGTGGGGGCGAACCCCCGGAATATTTGTAAAACGTCTTTAAAAATTTCTCACACCATTGAAGTAGTTCAAGTTTTTATGATCTCCAAAAAAACCATTAAAATTAATGTTTTTTGCACCCCAGTGGTCAAGAAAACACAAAATCATTTTTATTCTCTGTCATAGTCTAAGTTAGAAGGTGTCAAATTTCGCACACCCTTTCACTCCCAGTTGTCTTATCAAGGGTTTGTGTGGAAAAAAATAAATCAAAGTCATTCAAAACCCGTTAACCGGGAAATTTTTTCGGGGGAATATTTCCCTTAAAGGGTGTTATGATAAAACTTAGGGTTTCCCTCGACTTCTATGAGGTTTAAACAACCCTTCCCCAACCCAAATTTTTAAAACCCTTACATGGACCTTTTCCCGGGTCTAATAAATTTAAATTTTACTTGATAAGGGAAAAGTACGAACTTCATCTTTCCTTTCTTTAAAAATTTTTCCCCGGGCTTTTTGGGTCAAAATAGGTTTTTTTTTCGGTTTCCCCTGCAAAATTAAATTTTTAAAAACTTTTTTTCAAACAATTTGGGAAAAATAAAAGAAAAAAACTTTTTTTCCCTCAAATCTCCCTGGGGGCCTCCCCTCCGGTTAACCAATTTCCCCCTATCAGGTTAAAATTTTTTTAAAAACCGGGGGGCCCCCCGGGTAAAACCCTTCAGGAAAAACCCCCCCCAACAATCCATTAAAATTTACCAATTTTTTAACCCTAACACTTTCCCAAACCCCTTTTTTCCCCTACCCAAACCATTACCAAAACATACCCCTTTTAAATTTCCATAAAAAAATTAAAAAAAAGGGCCCCGGGGGGACGCCCCAAAAAAATTTTTTTTTTCCCCCTTTAAAAAATTTTTTTTAATTTATCTTTCAAGGTGCATTGGGGCCCCTTTTTTCCCTTTTAAATTTTCTATACTGGGACCTTTGTCACCTTTTCTTTTGGTTTTTTCCCCCGTTGGGCCCAAAAATTGGGAAAAATTAAAGAGGAAAAAATTTTTTTAATTAAAAACCCAACCGGGCCCTTTAACCCCGAAGGCCAAGGATTCTTTACTTTATTGCGAAATTATACGGTTTCTTGGTTTAATTTATGCCCCCGGTCCTTCTTTTCTGTAATTTTTAAAAAAATTTTTTTATTTTATTTTTGTCCTGTAAAAGGAACTTTGTTGTTTATTTTAAAACGTTGCCACCGCATGCATCGTTTTTAAAAAATTTTCCCCAAAAAATTTCGAGCCCCAGAAACGAGCCTTTTTTGGGTTTAAAAAAAAATTCCATGTCGTTTTTTTAAACTTTAGGTTTAAAATTGTAACCCCCGGGGGAAACGACCCCGTAAACCCGTGTGCCTTTCCCCCCTTTTTCTCCCCTTTATCAAACCCGGCCTTTTGGAAACCCCCCTTTCCAGGAAAAAATTTTTTTTCCCCCCCATTTTTTTAACCCAAATTTGATACCCTTCAAACCAAATCCAAAACCCATTAAAATTTCATTCCATGATTACCCCTCATATTTTAAAAAATTTTTTCGGGCGGCCCCTTTAAAACTTTCAATTTTTAAAATTTTATGTTTTCAATTTTCGACTTGTGGCTTATTGTTTTTTTTTTCCCCGTTTTTTTTTTTTATTTTAAAAAATTTGAAAAAGGGTTTCATTTTGATTTAATTTTAGGAACCCCTTTTTTGTAATTTTAAAAAATTAGCCTTTGCAAAGCCCCTTTTTTTTCCTTTTGAATTTTATACATTATACCTTTTTTTTTTGGGTTTTTTATTTACTATTTAAAAAAACCCATGTATTGTCCCCTTTTCAATTTATTATTTTTTCCTTAATTTTTAACGGGAAATATGGGTTCCTCCTGTGTAAAAAAAGGGAATATTTTTAAAAAATTCTACACTTTCCCTTATCACTTCATGAGCTGCCCCGAAAATTTTGGGGGGCCTATCTTGTCCCTGATCTTACTTTCTGTATCCTAAAGAACCTTTTGGGGTTTGCTTCGATTCTTTGCAATTTAACCCCCATAAACTCTTTTTGCTTTTTTTTCCCTTTTTATTTCTCTCTTTAACTGAAAATTGATTTCCAAATTTCCCCTCTCCCTTTTTTATTTGCCTATATATGCCTCTCTTTTTCCCCTCAATTTTTAATCAGTTCATCCATTTTTGGATCATTTTTGTTTTTTGATTTCCTATTTTGGGAAATAAATTTTACTGAGACTAGAACTATGCCCTGGGAAAGCATTTAATCGGGGAACCCTCAACCCCCTACCTGACCCTTAGTCGGTTTTATTCCATCAGCCCCCCTAATAATTTTTTTAGTCCCAAGAAACCGCCCAAACGAAGTAGGGACGGAGACTTTTTGCATTATTAGGGGAATTCCGATTATTAAAACTGGTGATTGTGTCACTTTCCCCAAGCTCATCATTAAACCCCAAGATTTTTAATTAGTTTTCCCTCTCAAAAAAACCAAGTCAAGGGGGTTATTTCCCCCATTGGCTTGTCACAAACTGTTTTAAAAAACAAACCTGGGTCGTATCAAGAAAGTACCTGACTCTAAATTTCCTTCAAATTGCTCCGTCAATCTGTCTTTAGTTTTAAATCTCCCATTACACAAAAATTTTCGATTAATGCCTTACAAATTTTGTCCCCAAGAAGTTTTCTGCACTCCCCTTTAAAATTTGGGGCCCTGTAAAACACACCCAAAAATTTTTTTTCCGGGCCCCCGAGAAGCTATAACCCAAAAAATTCAGTGGCTGACGCTTCTAATTTAATATTTGCTAACCAAAAAAATTTAAATTGTCTCTGACATACATCGTACTCCCCCACCTTTCCGTTTCCCTGTCATGTGGGGAAAATTTATAGCCTTGTATGTGACATTTAGAGGGCATCTCTCTATCTTTTAGATTGACCAGGTCTCGTTTAAGCAATAAACTAGTCTCCTGCACTTGGGAATTAATCTTAGTCATCTATCTTATTTCTTACACTCCTGCGTTAGATAGTAAACCTTAAGGGAGTGTCCCCTTTCTGCCCTCTGCTGTCCCCCTTTTTTTGCTGACCTTATCTATTTCTTTTTTTATAAAATTTTGCTGAATGCCCCTTTATACATTTTTCTGTTTTCCCAACCCCAAAGGGTTTCAACCTGCTTGTTTTCCCCACACACCCTACCTCTATTTCATCAGTTTAAAATCATGGCATTTCACCAATGGCCCTTTTCAATCGAGTCTCAAGGGGTAAAACCACCCAGCCCCAGAGAGATGACCCATCCCTTTCATACATATATGTTTGCCCTAAAATTTTTTCCGTTGCAATGAATGGGTTGCAAAATTTCCTTTCAGATCTGTTAGCCAGCAATTTACCCCAATTTCCCTAGACTCCATATTTCCTACTCCCCCTTCTAGGCAAAATTACATATTTGGGATCCCTCCCCTTTGCTTAATGAAATCTAAGCGCCCGTACTTATTAGCCTCTTCTTCCTACCCTTTTCCCCAAAATTTATTTCCCCCAGCACTGAGACAGATAAAGGGCTTGCTCCATTACCTGACATGATATTACCACCTGTTGACAATGTCCCAAAACCAGCCCAGGGAAGCACACTCTATCTTCATTTCTTATTTTTTTACAAAAAGCACGGTCAATGAAATTTTCCCCGAGGTCACCAACCACAAGAAGCCTTACCCCATTAGCAGGGGCAGTAGTACCCCTTTCCTTCACTGGCCACTGAGTACATTCATCTGAAAAAACAAAAAGCGATTTTTCCCCCTTTAGCTTACTCTTTAAATTTCCTTCTCTGATGCGCCTTCCATTACGTAACCTGCCACTTGTAGCAGGTGCTGGGCTGCCCTACGCGGGTACCCGTTGCTGTCCCCCTAAACCAGCCTCCTCACAGCGAGGACAGACTGCACCTCGCTGCTAGAAGCCTCTTCCCCACAACTCCAGCCACCCCCCTCTCTCCCAGCCCCCATTGAGGTGGACCTTCAGCCCCCTAATCTCCTCTGGAAAAGCAAAGACCTCCTCCTTCAACTCTCCAACCTCAATTTTTAAAACACTGCAGAAGCAAGCCATGCTTTGTAACCTCCACATAATCCCCAAGGCAGTCAGGGTCTGTGCCCCTCCGGACGACTGACCACTAGTACTGATATAAGAAGACGAACCTCAGCATTTACGTCGTCATTGTCCACAAGTCAGGATGGACAATGGACCTCTGGCCTGTCTACCATAGAGAAGTTCAAAAGGTGAAAACCGCAAAGAGTCACTGGGAACTTCCCTCATGGCAAACAAAGCACAGGGTAGGTAACGTGCCACCCCCTTGGTTTAAGGGAGCAAAGTTTCCTTAAAATGGACTTGAGAACGAATGCTGGCGCTCAATCCTCCTTACAGCTGGGATGATAGGGTTTGTGAAGAGAGGCTTCACTCCCCAGAAGTTGGTAGGTGTTGCAAAAAGTCAGATGTGAATTTTTGCCCCAGGGTCAGACAAAATCTCTTAGGGCCAATCTGGAAAAGTTTGAAAAAGGGGGCTTCAGCCCTCTGTGTGTATGGATTTTAAAGGGTACGGCTCAGGGAAACTCGAAGCAAAAAACCCAATTTTAATATAATCTATGTCCCCAGATAAAAAGTGGTGATAAAGGACCAACGATGTCAATAGCTACCTTTAAAACGGTACCGTAAAGTTTGGCATTTTGACCATAGGTACTCGCCCTGGTACCCCCTGGGAGGATGCATTGGGGAAACTTTACACGATCTACAAAGTAGGATTCCGAGGACATTTTGTGCCAAAAATGGGGTATCCCAATTTTATTTAAGGTTTTACGATGGAGAAAGTCCAGCCACTTGTAGGTCATGAGCCTTTTTTAAGTACAGCTCTCTGCATTGACTTGGAACAACTAAGTGGAATGCTTTCATCTGAATTTTTTGAATACTGATTTGTAAAAGATCCTTTATACATTCAATTTTTTGAAAAGTTTTTCCTTTGGAAATTTGATTTTGTCTGCTGCTTATGGCTTTTCTAAAGAGAAGGGAAATTCGTTGTAAAGACAAAGGAGTCCTTCGACTTCTAAAGGCTTAAAGTCGGGAAAAATCAAAGGGGACAGTAGGAGAAGCCTGGGTTTTGGGTCGAGCCCAGTCAAGACATTTATAGTATCGGAGGTGTTCTTACTTTCATCAAAAAATTTAAGGGTGTCCACTACTCGCTTTCGAGAGTAGCTCAGGGTTTTTTAATCCCAAATGAATACACGAGACATTGTTCATCTGAACTTTCGGGGGTTTCTCTGATTTCCCCAGAAAGAGGAGCTGAAAAGTGATCCCATCTTTCGTGTGAAAGGTAAACCTCAGAAGGAAGAAGGGCACCTTTTACATTACCTATTAGTAGGGAGCAAAAAGTGAGGGGAGCTAGTACGGCTTCAGACCAAATTTTGTAACCTTTAGACCTTGAAACAACGGTGGAGGAAAAAGTGCCCGTCGGCCCCAAGTAGTCTGAAAGTTTAGGAGGGGAATGAGTTCTTTAGATTGGGAACAGATTATCAGAAATGCTTACAGTGCATCCAGTGTTGAAAAAAAATGGTAGAAATTAAGTCCATTAACTTTTTCTAAACAGAAGGGGGCCGGGGCATTACAGTCTTTAAAAACATTTTCCCAACTTTTTGGACCTTCTTAGAAGGAAAATCGGGCTTTTAAATCCCTTAACACCACATAAAGGACAAACGGGAAAATAAAAGAAGTCAGTTTACTTTAAATGAGGCTTTGATTTCTTAAGTTGGTGAACCCTTCCCCCTTGGGTTTCGATCCTTAGGTTTTTAAATAGGAATTGTGACCTACATAAAAGTCGTGGCCTCACAACTTCTCAGTTTTTTAATCAGGTTACGTTCTCTAAGAATGTTCGATTGGTGGGGAAGAGCTTCAGGAACTGGTCACAACCATGAAGTCTCAAAGAGATTCAAGCCGTGATAAATTCCCTTTTAAACTCTCTACCCAAAAATGAAAAAAACGAGGGGTTTCCCGGGTAACTGCGAAATTTTTTGGCCGTGCTGTAAGGGGGCATCCCAAATCTTTCCCAAAAGAATTTGTGGTTTTTTGATTGCTTTAAGGATTGCCTTTCTTCAGTATTTTTAAATTACATAAAAATCCTGCGACAAAGTTGTAGTATCCAAAGCTGTACCAGAAAAAAAATTCCTAACCTAGTACCCAGGGTCAGCAGGCCCCCAACACGAGGGTAGCGGTTTTTTTCAAACTGAAAATGTAGAAGTTAGTTTTCCCCCCCTCTGTAAAGGGGAGGTATATTAGGTGTTGGAATATGTGCATAGCTGCATGATAATTACTCCTTCCTCTAATTGCTGTGTGAGAAAGTTAACTTTTTTTTCCAATTCAGGCGGATTTATCGAGCTGAGATCGTTTTCTTCTTAACTATGTTCTCTAGCTTTTTCCTCCGATCAAGTCTACATGCTCATTTTTGTCTTCTCGCTCTTTTGGGCTTTCACTTTCAATTCTCTCTTCTCCCTTTATCTCCTGTCTTTAAAGGTTCTTTTTCTCCTTTTTCTTTCTCTTTCGTTTCTCTCTCTTTCCTTTTTTTTTTTCTTTTCCTGGTCTTAGCGCTAATGAAAGCTTCTTAATTTTTCCCTGTTATTCCTAACTTATTCCCCCGCGTTCACCCAAAAAAGGGTTATTCCTCCATACTTGCAAGAAAATTAAACTCCCAGGGGAAATGAAAGGTTCAAAGAAAATGGGGGGTTTCAATTCTGCTCCGCTCAAACTTTAAAAAAACCAGGGGCTCGATCCCTGCTTCGATTAAAAAATAGTTTTAAAATGAAAAAGAAGGGTTCTATGCCGGTCCGAGCAAACATAAGTAAATGGGGTCCCTTGATCATCCAATCTTTCCCCAACAAATCAAGAGTGTCCTATGACAGTTACCTTGATATAATAAAGAGCTAATGAAGCAAATTGTCACTGGAAATCTGGGTCCCTAGAGTCAAAACCTTCAATATTTCAAGCTCACAAAACATAGGTGGCAGAATTAACTAGTATACCTCCCGACTTGACTTACAAAAAATTGAGACTATAAAAAACCCAAAAATTTTTTTAAAATTTTTCTGTAGTCCTCCAAAAGGAATGATTCTCTGGCTGGTGGAAACCCGTTGTGGTAGTGGCATTGAAGTTCTTTGGTAGATTCGAGTAGATTGAATCTTGATTCATCGAGTTATCCTGAAAGGGTCACCACTTGTGAAGGCTTACTCCCCTGTAACAACTTCAGTCAGTATTACCAAGCGGGCCCTCCTCGGGAAAAAATTAATAAAAAAAATAAAAACGACAAACATAAACACTTTATTTTTTAAAAAATATAAAAATTTAAAATATTTAAATATGAAATTTTTATCCTACTTTAAAGAAAGATAAAAATAAAAAATATAAATGATATCTGAATCAATGTAATTATCAATTAACTTGGGTGTTGGGTTTGATGTTGACACAGTCTTGTAGAGATTAAGCCGTTTTTGATGTGTGTGGGGGGGGGGGGGTAAAGGTGTTGGTGAAAACCCCAAAGGGCCCAGTTTTTCACAGAGTCTTACCCTTGAATAGTCAGCCCAATGACGGGAACCCGGGTTTCTGTACCACTGCAAAGATGAGGGTTATGTCCTGCGGTGGCGTCAATTAATCAGGTAGGAAAAAGATGAGTTCGGGACGTTGCCCGTCTCCTTCAATACTTCTCGTTGGTTGGCAGGTGACCCAATCGTCATTCCCCAAAGCTGGAAAGATAGCAGGTTCCCCAACGTTTAAAAAAAATACTCTCCGATAAGTAAAATACCAAAAAGCGGGGTGATTTTTTTAAAACATCTAAATGAGATAAAAGGCTGAAAGGACTAATTTATTATTGGTAAAAAGGAAGCAGAGGCTTGTATTACAGTGTGTGGGAGCGTGATCGTGATTACTGTTTGGCCGGACCCCCCCACACGTCCCCTTTCGGGTGGGGGGAAAAGGGGGGGGGGAGTGCTGGAGTAGATGACCCTACCTTCACAAGCAGCCGGCAATCAAACTATCGTTACCATATACTCGCTCGCTACTCCTGTCTGTTGAATTTTTCCCCCCTCCCCAAGAGCAAAAAATATCTGGAGGTGTGATGATGCAAATGCTAAAATTTGTCTCTTGTTTTGGGGATGTGAATGAATATTCGTGAAAGGGAAAATTTTTGTTTCGCACACTGTATGGTCGCCAAGGGAATTTTTAAATTAAAAATTCCTGGTCTCAATGTTTACCTGACTAGTCGTGACAGGCAGTCTGCCCACCTTTCCTTTGTTTTTGCCCTTTTCAACTTAGTTAAATACAATTAAAAGGCAATTTTTTGTAAATACTTAAATGCAAAATGTATGGCAACGAAAATAAACCATAAAAAGGAGAAAAAAACCCTTGGAATAAACATGAGAAGAAAATCTAAAAAGTATAATGCAAAGACTCTCATCAAAAAAACCTAGACAATATTAAAATTGTTCCCTTGCTTAACGCATCCTAAATTGTTTCCCGGTCTCCAGTTTTTGTGAAAGCTGTTTACAGGAGAAGGAGAGGGAATAAAAAAGCTGTCAAACTCTCACCAAAATCTGAAAATGAACTTATGAAGAAAAACAAAAAAGCACTACCTTTTCTCCCTGGAAAGAAAAAATAAACAACAAAGACTTTTTAAAGTGCCGAATGACCCATAACTCGACACCTAGAATGATACTGCAGGTAAAATATAACAAAAGCATTTGCATGATATTCGCAAACAAAATTGTCGCAGATTAGGATAAATACTCACCCAGGATGAAATCCGGTCAATATAATTCAAGGACCGGCTGGCGAGATATTGTAAATACAAAATTCAACTAGATACATTCTGCAGTAGCGGGAGGAGCGCCCAGAGCTTCGGGTTTTTAAAATTTTACTGACCAGAAGGAAAAAAAAAGGTGAAGGCCCGGGAGTGTGATATTACCTTGAAAAATTTTTATTCTTCTAACCATACTAAGCCAGTCTAAAACCCAGTAAACGTCTTTATAATGTAAACATAAGAGCTACATGAATTTTCAAAATTTCAGTTTAAAACGTTTTTACTCCAACTACCACTTGCGGGGGCCCCCCCAAGTCAATAAAAGTGTGTGGAAAGAGATAACTTCAGCTTTAATTGTGGTAATCAGAACCAAACTACTGCGCACACAATTTGAATGGTATGGAAAAACAATAGAAAGTAGAAAGAGTATTTATTTAATGGTTTGTAGCCAAAAACCCCTTCAATTGAACTCCTTCCCTCGTTTTTCATCCGGCAGGGGCTGAAGGAAGTGAAGATTGAGGAGAGACCTTTTTTTTTTTTAAGTCCCGTCTCGAAAACAAATAATACACGTAATCTTGAACAGACCTTAATTAGCAGACTCCCTCGTATGGCCCTTCAAACACCCTCAGCTATCCGTTTTTCCCCGAAGTTTTCCACGTACTCTCTGTCCTTTCCCCTCAGTATTTTCCCCCATTTTGTTTCCCTTTTAAAACTATCCTACTCTTAGAAAAATCCCATCTTGCTAAAAGGGCATCTTGCACAAATTGCTAATAATTCTGTTGAGATATCTCACCTTTTATAACATCCATATTTTGTTTCTTTCACCCCCTTTTTTTTGAGCTTTAAGAACCAAAAATTTTTTTTTTCCTTGGCAATAATCTTGTAATTAATAGTCCCTTCTCACCCCTGAATTTTCCTAAGAGGTTTCTGTATGTTTTTAAGATTCCCCTCCTATCTATCAGCTTCTTTCCAATAGCTCCAACATAGGGCCTAAAATATTATCATATTTTCCTTGACCCATTAATGGGAAAACTTCCCCTCCCCTACATGTTGCCAGGCAAATTCCCTGTTTAAATTCCCCGGGAAAAAAACGCTGTGTTCTCCCCGGAAAATTTGTCTTAGAGTTTAAAAGGTAAACAAATTAGAGGAGGAAAAAGAAAACAAGCGACACAATCATGTAAGAAAAGATGAATGAAAGGTTGTACCGAATTTTTAAGTTTAGAACACTAGTATGTAGAGGGGACTTTCTCTACCTCAGTGGGCAAACCAGTATAAAGTGCTAAAAGTTCGGAAAATCAGCTAAACCAGTTGTAAAACTAGGAAAAAAGCCAGGAACAAATTTAAAACACCAAAATAACGGAATACACATATCACAACATATCTGCTGAAGCGCTGATAAAAGATGTACAAAAACCCTTTTGGGGGAAATTAATTCAAAGTAAAAAGAAAAAGTTAGCAAGTTAAAACAATATTTACATCAGAAAAAAAAATTTCACATTGCAGTATGTATATAAAAAATTTCTGTATTTAGTGCCAGTTCGTAATATGTTTTCGAATATTGACGCTTAAAAAACTTTCCTGTTTAAACAGTTTAAAAACGCTCCTATGTTTCTATCAGTCCCCTCTCTACTCTTTTTTTTTCTCCTTTTTCAGGAAATTTTAATTCACACCTGCTGAGAGAACCAGTTGAGTGAATTTTTTTTTTTACCCATATGAATGAAGTATATTTTAGAAAGAACAAATTATTTCTTACGCATCGTTAGAACGCCCGTTGTTTTACCCTGAGAATCTTGATTTAAACATAACAATCATTGATTTAATCAAACAAAAATCGATTTAATCATAACAATCATTGATTTAATCATACAATATCTAGACTCGAAACTGAATAAAATGTTTTTAATAAAACCCCGAATTCACAAAAAAGGGGGGGGGGGGAAATATGTATATCCCAATGAACTCCAGAGATCGACATTAACAAAAAAAAATGAGGTACTGGAGGTATGGAAACTCAAAGTAAAAGGAAGAGTGAAATTACACTCTTTAAGTATTTTCTCCCAAAAAAAAAATCAGGAATTTGGGTTTAAATTTTGTTAAACGAAATTTAGAGAATTTCTTGTAACAAAAAAGATAAATATTTTTTAACGCCCTAAAACAATTTTTTGCTCTCTCAAGGGGATCAGCTGATGTCCAATAATTTTCACCAATTTGTGGTTGCAGGGGTTTAGTCTCAGTTTGTATGCTACGAGTATGTTAAAATTTTTTTTTGGTGTATGTCCCCACTCCCCAATGGGTACCCCATCGTTAAATCGGTTCTTGGTCTTGGCCAAATCACAAACAAAGCCCGTCAAAGCGAAAACAAGGATTCACTTTTGACAAGCAATTGTCAGACTTTTCTGATTTGTTTGGTTTACTAGGTGCACTCTCCTGGCTCTGCTTTTTTCCATTGTTTTCACCGTGTGGTACACTTACTATTTCCCCAAAGTACAGTGACATAATTGTACATCTTGCTAACCTGCCAAAAATTTTAAATTTGGGGAAGGAAAAACAAGTCATATACTACTTTTGTTTCTGTTTGTACCATCTGAATCCTTACGACGAGGTTTCGGTTACTATACCTGTGTTTGTAAAAACGGCTTCTGCCCCCGCCTCTCCGCTGGTCCTACTGGTTCACTCTCTCCTGGCTGAATGAGCCTATCATAATTTCATTTTCCCTTAAACTATGTAATGATTCCGCCTTTAGCACTTTTTGTGTAGGTCATTTCACTTCCTGAATTGTCTTTGTTTTTCAAAGAACAGAACCAACAAAAAAATTTCATCCAACGACGACGCGGGGAAATCCCCAAGGGGATACAAACCGGTTTTCAATGGGCAAAAGAAAACAATATGTGTTTCAATGAGGACAAATTTTAGTTACTTCGTTATGGGGAAAAATTTATTTAATATAAAACTAGAACAAATACTCCACAAAACCCAGCCAAGCAAAGGCGAAAAAACTTGGGGGGTTTTAAAAGTCGAAATCTCTTCAAGGTCCAACGTGTCCACCATACATATCATGAAAATTATAGAAAGTAAACGAAAACTTTCCTAAAAAAAAAAGGGGATGCCAAATCCCTGATGATCCTTTTTAGGTCATTTTTCTCTCTAGCCTGAAATGCTTCTGTACATAATAAACCACCATGTGGTCATCATTCACGACTATTCCCAAACACGAAACCACGGTAGAAAGGGTATGTTTTCCCCACAATGTTCTTGAACATTGCGCATCTGCGTCCCGATACTTGAGGCGAAATCAACAAGATATTCAACATAGCCACAAAACTGAGATTTCCTAAGGGTTTTGTTAGCAGGCACTAATGTCAGCAAGAAAAAAAGGGCTGAAAATGAGGGAATGATGGCCAAGAAAAAATGTATTAGTTTTTCCCTACAGTGAGAATCTGGTTTGCCTGCGTGAGGATTTAAAAAGATCCCTAAACTTTGGTTTCCAAAACGCAGGAGTTAAAACAAAGGTTGATTTACAAATAAACCCCACATAGAAGGGGAGGGGCTTACGACGACGTTTTGGTCCCACTTTGGGCCATTTACAAAAATCCACTAACGAAAAGGGGGAAGGAGGGGGGTAAATCAGGCAAGGGAATCGTGTGGCGAAATGGAGTAGAAAGGTTAGGGGGGGAAAGGGAGTATGGGGAGGAGAACAAGAAGTTTGTAGTAGTCCTCCTGTTTTGAGTCCTCAGGTCAAGAAGGGGAAAATGGTCAGGGCTGGCAGCAGGGAAAGAAATTGCGATCAAGAAGCGTGGAAAGGTTTGAAACGATGAAGAAGAGCTGCCGTGGAAAATGTTTTGGAAACTCCAAACATTTTCGTGCTACCCCACGAATGTGGTTGACTACTGGGAACGACACGACGAAAGACATTAAGGAAAGGGAGAATATTGTTGTTGTTGGGGGGAGCCAAGTTTATATATGGGTAGGGCTTTTGCTTGAAGGAAGGAGTAGGGGAACAGGAGTTTGCTTTTTCCCGGGCTGGGAGGGGTATATGTTAGCCCTCTGGATGACACATGAGAGGTAATGGGGGCAATCCTATTACTGTCTATGTGGGGGCAAAATGTTGGCGACGTAGGAGGGGGACCTATTAGAGGATAGGTCACAATGAAAATAAATTTGAAGAAGGGTGGGAACCCTCTCATATGTGGTATTTTGCCCAAAGGGGGGGATTGGAATGAATGGTTGTCCGGGCAAATTTGGGTCAATTTTGGCTGGACAAAACTGTAAGGAAAATGCGGTAACATTCATTGACAAACGGGACCTCTTTTAGGGGAAATGACATGTTGCTAGGGATGGGGTTCACTTTCTAGGTTGGGGGGGGCCTGGGCAACGCAGTGGAGGGGGGCTTAGGACTTTTTTAAAATAGGGAAAGTTAGTGGTAGGGTTTTGGGCGGAAAACAGTGAAATCCCGGTAGTAATTTACGAGTTCTAGGGAACTAGTAATAAAAAGAACGAGATAGATATTGAAAAGCCAGGGACCTTGGGGGATAAAGACGGTAATAGGTTTAGTAGAAAAAAAAGAAATAGCAGGAAGGGTAAAGAGAAAGGAGATTTTCAAAGTTTATTAGCAATTGCCCCTAGTGCTAGGAATAAGATGGCGAGTTGAGTTAGTTGCTGTGTAGGTAACATTGATGTATTTGCCTTAACGAGACGTGGTTTTAAAATTTAAAAAGTCGGGAATTCCTGCGGAATATTCAGGGTTTTAAATTTTTCCCAAAAAGTGAAGTATTTGGGGGGGGGTGGGGTGGCATTGTAGTCCGGATCGCTTGAAAATGTTTCATAAAAAAAGGGTATTAAGTCGAAGTAAACATACAGAGCTGTTTGGATAGAATTTCGAGGGGCATGAAAAAAAAGATTTTAGGAGTGTATACCGTCCCCCTAACTTAGATGGGACCAAAAGGGAAAATACTATGGGAGGAAATTTTTTAAGGGGCCCCAAGGGACGATAATTATAATTCTAGGGGACTTTAACTTAGTCATGTTTATTTGGGAAATTTTTTTGACTGGGAATTTAGAATCGACGACTTCTTGAAGTATTTAGGATTTTTTTTGAAAACAGTTTGTGACGAACCCACAAGGGGAAAAAAATGGACTTAGTTATGGCAAAAAAAAGAATCCCTTGTTAATAATTTAGAAATTTCAGAGGAACTGGGTGCTACGACCACAAAACAATTACATTGCATTTAATGGGAAATACGATAGTAGGATAACTCAGTAACAGTCCCCAAATTTTCGCTTAGCAGATTACGAGGGGTTTTAAAAAACACTTTCATCTGTTGATGGGGTAACAAAGAATATCAAATTACAGTTTTCTGAACACATACAGTGCTCAAGGAGCGTTTTTTTTCCCATATAAAGAAAATTTGATCAAAAAAAAATACCCCCAAATGGAGAAAAATAGGCTCAAAATCTATAGGGCATAAGAAAAAATTTATAGGGTATCAAAAGAGTGAGGGTCATTTTGAATCGTATATTGACATTTAAAAGGGACATTTAAAAAGGGGGTAAGAAAAGGGTAAAAGGGCTATGAAAATTAAAGTTGCTAGGGATTCTAAAATAACCCAAAAAGTTTTTTTTCCCGGTCTTAGAACAAAAGTTAAAATAAAATAGGGCCCCTTAAAAAAAACTATGGGCACCTTACTGACAATGAGAATGAAATGTGCTTGATTTTTTAAATAATTATTTTTTCTCAGTTTTTACACAGGGAAAACATAACAAATTCCAGTAATTAATTTTTTTCATGGGTAGAAGAAGTAAAAATGTAACTCACGTCACAGTGAATGGTTGTGAGGCAGATAGACGACTAAGCAAAAAAAGTCGCCCGGGTCCTGATGAGGTTTTTTCAAAGGGTTCTTAAGGAATGCCAAAAAAGGAACTCTGTGAACCATTAACTAATATTTTTTAAATTTTTCTTTCAAACAGGTGAGGTTCTGTATGTGGAAAATGGCTAATGTACTCCTATTTTTTTTAAAAAGGGGACAAGTCGTTCCCCTCAAATTACCGCCCCCAAAAGCCTGACCCCCAATTGTAGGAAAATTACTAGAGTAAAATTTTAGCTGGATTATAAAAAGCCTCTCGATAAGCATAGCTGATTAAAGATTCCCGCTGGGTTCACAAGGGCCCCTCTTTTTTAACTAATTTATTAACTTTCTTCAGTAAAGCTTTTTAGGTTTGACCAAAAAAAAGAAATTTTATATTATTTACTTAGATTTTAGTAAGGTTTTGATAGGTTCCGCACCATAATGTTAAAAAAATGGGCAGCCCATGGCATTGGGGGAAAAAATGCTCTCTGGGATCGATCTGGCTCACTGACAGGAAGCGAGAGTGTCCTAATGGGGTTAAATCCCGGGGGGGACTGTAAAAGTGGGGTTCCAAGGGACAGTCTTTGGGCCCCTGTTGTTTTAAAAATATCAATGATCTTTATAGGGAATTATAGTGATATGAGCAAAATTCGCCCCATACACAAAGAAGGGGGATAATTATTTAAACGTAGATGTTAGGGGAAATTTAGGAGGACTTAAACAAACTTATTTTGGCAGAAAAAAAGGCAATGCAGTTCGGAAT
>NC_069408.1:82736895-82794395 GCF_026875155.1 Cherax quadricarinatus
TTAATCATTTAATAATACATTTGAGGTAGTAGACAATGGTAAGAATTATGATATAATTTATTTGGATTTCAGCAAAACCTTCGATAGAGTAACTCACAAAAGACTCTTTAGAATAGTGGCAGCTCATGGTATAGGAGGTAAAGTTCTAGCATGGATAGAGGCATTGCTTACCAATAGAAAACAGTTTCCAATAATTGGGTGAAGTCTGAATGGGTACCGGTCATTAGTGGCATTCGACAGGGATCAGGTTTAGGCCCACTGTTCTTCATAATCAACATCAATGACCTTGATGAAGGAATTAAGTAACATGAGCAGATTTTCTCATGATACAAAAATATGCCGAATTATTGATTCTGAGAAGGATACCAATGAACTTCAGGAGGATTTGGACAAATTAATGTCTTGGTCTGAAAAGTGGCAGATGAAGTTCAATGTGGACAAGTGTAAAGTCCTAGTCATTGGGAATGAAAATAACCCTCGAAGTTAAAAACTAGGTGAAGTAGAGCTTGATCACACAGAGTGTGAAAAGGACCTAGGAGTCAGAGTAAGCAAAAACCTAAAGCCAAGACAATAGTGCCTAAGTATGTGCAATAAGGCTAACAGATTAATAGGATTTATTTCAAGAAGTGATGTCGACAGTGTGCCTACCCCATGTCAGTTTCCCATAAATACCGCTAGGGTAGCTGTCTCCGTAAACCTAGGCCTCCCTAGACCTCATTGCGCTGCACCCGTCTCGCTTATCCAGCTTATCCAGTTTTCATGGTTTGGGTAGCATAGACACACTGCTTGTATCAGACTCCAAATAAAGCTAAGGCACGCGTTCGAAAAATATAATTTACCCTAACCAGAATAACCTATCTTTATAATTATTATTATTATTTATTAAATTTGCATCTTTCCACATTGCGTGAGTATCATTTTCGGTCACTAAATATTCAAAATCACTGAACATTCTTCGTTGTTAGAATTATCACTTGGGAAAGAGCATTCCCAATTTGCCTGGGAGTGATGTTCGGGCCACCGGGAGGCATGGTGAACACAGAATTGTTTATGGTGTTTGATTCTGTCTCTGTGTTATTCCATATTCACTAGGTTGAGCGTGTTATAATTTTTATTCCTGCTTATGTTCTCACAGTACTAGTGTGATGGGGAGTTCTTCACATCGATGCTGCTTACTCAAGAACTCATTTGGTAAGTGATCAGCATTTCAGGAATAGGAGGGAAAGTACTGCAATGGATCAGGTAATACCTGACAGGAAGGAAACATCGTGTGTCGGTCCGAGACGAGGTGTCAGAGTGGGTGCATGTGTCGAGTGAGGTTCCACAAGTGTCAGTCCTTGGTCCGGTGCTGTTTTTTATATATGTGAGTGACATCACGGAAGGGAAAGGGTCAAAGGTGTCCCTGCAGACGATGTGAAACTAATGAGGAGAATGCAAGCGGACGAGTATCAGGTAAGACTACAAGAGGATCTGGGCAGGCTGCAATACTGGTCCAGATCCCCTTGTAGTCCTCTCTGGTCAATATTCCCTTGTAGTCCTCTCTGGTCCAGATCTCCTGGAGTTTAACCCCAGCAAGTGCAAAGTTTAGATGCTTGGGGAAGGACAAAGAAGATTGTAAATGGAGGCCAGAGGCTGCAAAATTCACTCAAGGAAAATGATCTTGGGGTGAGCATCTTACCGAGTACATCTCCTGAGACGTACATCATCCAAAGACCCAAAGAACTACTGCAGCAAATGGGCGCCTGGCATCCCTAAGAATAGCGTTTCGTCATCTAAGTAAGGGGTCATTCACGACACTGTACACCGTGTACGTCAGACCCATATTCGGGTATACAGCACCAATATGGAACCCACATTTGGGCAAACACCTCAAAAAAACTAGAGAAAGTACAAAGGTTTGCAACAAGACTAGTCCCTGAGCTAAGGGGTATGTCCTACGAAGAGAGGTTGAGGGAACTCAACCTGACGACACTGGAAGACAGGAGGATAGGGCGGACACGATAACATAAAATACTGAGAGGAATTGACAGGGTGGATGGTGGATAAGGACAGAATGTTTCTTAGATGTTATATAGCAATTAGGCGTCACAGCTGAAAGATGAAAACTCACATAAGTCACAGGGATGACTCATCTGAGTCATTTCTTTTGTCATAGAGTTGTCAGGCAGTGCATTACTACGGAAAGTTATGTAGTGGAGACAGGATCCATGCATAGCTTTAAGAAGAGGTGGGGCCAGGAGCTGTGATCGACCCCTGCAACCACAATTAAATGAACACACACACACACACACACACACACACACACACACACACACACACACACACACACACACACACACATACATCGACAGAGAATTGGCAGGAAAGTCAGTAAATGAATTGATGGAATGCGTAACAACAAAATGCAGGGAGGCAGAGGAAAGGTTTGCTCCCAAGGGCAATAGAAATAATGGGAAAACCAAGCGAGTCCTTGGTTTACCCGAAGGTGTAGGGAGGCAAAAACTAAGTGCACCAGAGAATGGAAAACGTACAGGAGGCAAAGGACCCAGGAAAATAGAGACTAGTCGAAGAGCCAGAAACGAGTATGCGCAGATAAGAAAAGAGGCCGAGCGACAGTACGAAAATGACATAGCATCGAAAGCCACTCTGTGGCGAAACGTTTCCTCAATAAAGATACCCAAGAGTTGCACATGTGTCTAATTTATCAACATGTCGGTTCTCTGAACCATTCATTTACAAACTTTTTAAATTGCACAAAAGTGGTTGTGTCACTTACCTTTTATATCCTACCTCACTCCCACCTCCCACCCTTTCAAATTCTACCTCACTCCCCCCTCCCACCCTTTTATATCCTACCTCACTCCCGCCTCCCACCCTTTTATATCCTACCTCACTCCCACTCCCACCCTTTAATATCCTACCTCACTCCCCCCTCCCAACCGTTTCCAATATTTCTATCCTTACCCATCCTTCTTCCTTACCCATCTTACCAAAGCTCTGGTCATAAGAAACCGGAAAAGAAGAAGCCAGGGGAGACAGTAATGTCAGTGTGGGAGACGCAAGATACCTGCCAGGAGAGACAGTAATGCAAGTGTGGGAGACACAAAATACCTGCCAAGAGAGACAGTAATGCAGTGTGGGAGGCACAACATACCTGTCAGAGGAGAGAGTAATATCAGTGTGGGAGACACAACATACCTGCCCAGGAGAGACAGTAATGCCAGTGTGGAGGCACAACAACTACCAGGAGAGACAGTAATGTAGGTGTGGAGACAAAACATACCTGCCAGGGGAGACAGTAATGCCAGTGTGGGAGACACAACATACCTGCCAGGGGAGACAGCAATGCCAGTGTGGGAGACACAAGATACCTGCCAGGAGAGACAGTAATGTCAGTGTGGGAGACAAAATACCTGCCAGGAGAGACAGTAATGTCAGTGTGGGAGACACAACATACCTGCCAGGAGAAACAGTAATGCCAGTGTGGGAGACACAACATACCTGCCAGGAGAGACAGTAATGCCAGTGTGGGAGGCACAACATACCTGCCAGGAGAGACAGTAATGCCAGCGTGGGAGACACAACATACCTGCCAGGAGAGACAGTAATGCCAGTGTGGGAGACACAATATATCTGCCAGGGAGACAGTAATGCCAGTGTGGAAGACACACAAAACTGCCAGGGGAGACAGTAATGCCAGTGTGGGAGACACAAATACTGCCAGGTGAGACGTAACGCCAGTGCGGGAGACACAACATACCTGCCAGGGGAGACAGCAATGCCAGTGTGGGAGACACAAGATACCTGCCAGGAGAGACAGTAATGTCAGTGTGGGAGACAACATACCTGCCAGGAGAGACAGTAATGCCAGTGTGGGAGACACAATATATCTGCCAGGAGAACAGTAATGTCAGTGTGGAGACACAAGATATCCTTGCCAGGGGAGAACAGAAATTTTGCAGTTGTGTGAAAACACAAGATACCTGCCAGGAGAGACAGTAATGCCAGTGTGGGAGACACAGTATATCTGCCAGGAGACAGTAATGCCAGTGTGGGAGACACAAGATACCTGCCTGGGAGACAGTAAGGGTTCCAGTGAGGAGACAGAACCGAGACAAAAATGCCTGGGGAGACAATAATGCCAGTGTGGGAGACAAAATATATCTGCCTGGGGAGACAGTAATGCCAGTGTGGGAGACACAACATACCTGCCAGGGAAGACAATAATGCCAGTGTGGGAGACACTACATACCTGCCAGGGAGACAGTAATGCCAGTGTGGGAGACACTACATACCTGCCAGGGAAGACAATAATGCCAGTGTGGGAGGCACTACATACCTGCCAGGGGAGACAGTAATGCCAGTGTGGGAGACACTACATACCTGCCAGGGGAGACAATAATGCCAGTGTGGGAGGCACTACATACCTGCCAGGGGAGACAGTAATGCCAGTGTGGGAGACACTACATACCTGCCAGGGGAGACAGTAATGCCAGTGTGGGAGACACTACATACCTGCCAGGGGAGAAAATAATGCCAGTGTGGGAGACACAAAATACCTGCCAGGGGAGACAGTAATGCCAGTGTGGGAGGCACAACATACCTGCCAGGGGAGACAGTCATGCCAGTGTGGGAGGCACAACATACCTGCCAGGAGAGACAATAATGCCAGTGTGAGAGACACTACATACCTGCCAGGGGAGACAGTAATGCCAGTGTGGGAGACACTACATACCTGCCAGGGGAGACAGTCATGCCAGTGTGGGAGACACTACATACCTGCCTGGGGAGACAGTCATGCCAGTGTGGGAGACACTACATACCTGCCAGGGGAGGACAGTCATGCCAAGTGTGGGAGACCACTACATACCTGACAGGGGAGACCTGGTCATGCGTGTGGGGACACTACATACTGCCTGGAGAGACTGTTCATGCCAGTGTGGAGACACAACATACCTGCCTGGAGAGACAGTTCATGCCAGTGTGGGAAGACACTAATACCTGCCAGGGGAGACAGTCATGCCTGTGTGGGAGACACGACATACCTGGAAGGGGAAGACAGGTCTGCCAGTGTGGGAGACACAACATACCTGCCAGGGGAGAACAGGTCATGCAGTGTGAGGAGACCACTACATACCTGCCATGGGTGACAGTCATGCCAGATGTGGGAGACCACTTACATACCTGCCAGGGGAGGACGTCATCGCCAGTGTGGGGAGACACTGTGGGAGACAACTGTGGGAGACAGCTGTTGTGGGTAAGTTTGAAGTGCTTGCAGTAACTAGCAGTGTTAAACATTTACTTCAATTTAACAACAGAAAAGCACGTCAACACAGCAAGCACGTAACACAGCAGGCACTTCAGCAGCAAGCAACGTCAACACAGCAAGCACGTAACACAGCAGGACTTCAGGCACAGCAAGCACGTCCAACACAGCAAGCTAAGTCAATACAGCAAGCACCGAACACTGCAAGCACCGTCAACACAGCAGGCACGTCAGCACAGCAAGCTCGTCCAAAAACACGCAAGCACGTCTAACTAGCAAGCACGTCAACCAGCAAGCATGTTCCACCGTGGAAAGAGCGACAAAGTATTACGCAAAAACGGAGCAAAGCGGAAGCAACACCACGCAAACAACACCTGAATAACTTACAAGTGCAGTTAATGTGGCATGCTAAGAGCACGTACCTTTATTCGTCGCATGTTTACACAACCTCACTTTAGGGCTATCTCCCCCAACTACAGCAACAGGTACTAAATGTTGACGATGGGGCCCGTCGTTCAATTCAGTACCCATCGTTTCCAGCCTTATGAGAGAAGTTGGGGTTTGGCAATCGCAAGAGGTGTTGTGGGTACCCTCTCCTGTATGCCCTTGTTCAGCCCCTTTCAGAGTGGTTGAAGCACGGTTGCTCTTCTAGTGGCTTTATATTTTGACTTGCTTACGTGGAGTGCACTAAACCTATTGGTTGTATATAGTGTACATACGTCTTGTTCTAAACTGGCGAAGGATAATGCAGTCTAAATGCTTTTCTGTTGTGTTTATTTCGCTCCCTTTACACCCAGTGATAACAGCTTTTGGGGACTCCTGGGTTGTAATAGGAAACAAGAAAAGTACAGTAAACTTCAATAACAGCATACTAACACATACACAAGTGAAAGTTTGTGTATGCAATAATTTGCAAAAAATCTTTCTTAACCTAACGGAAAAAAGAATGTATTTCTTGTGTTTGTTTATTATTAAACTATTGTAAACTGATCTAAAACCATTATTAGTTAAATTAGGCTAAATCAAAATTAATTATTTAAGTTTAAATTAAAGTTTTAAATTAAAAGTTTTCTAAGGTTCTTTTTGAACAAAGTTATTAGTCTTTTACATTAACATAATGTAAAAAATTATTATCTTTAAAGCACAGAAGAAAAAATATAAAGAAAGGACTCATTTTTACATGAGGTCTTGTTAACAGACCAGTTTTACCCATTCGGATATTGGATATGGCAGTTGAGGAGTATCTAGATTACTTTAATATATGCTTCTAGAACTGTGTGTCTGAGCTCCTCTGCAATGACAGTGATGTATGTGTGGGAGGGGGGAAGTGTTTGAATGATGATGAAAGTATTTCCTTTTTGGAGAATTTTTTTCATATTATGTTACCGTGGGTGGCACCAGCGTGATGCCACTGACGTGTTTCCCGAAGTAGGAATAACCCCACCATGGTTACTGACATGGGGAGGTGGAGTCCGGGATAATAACACCACCTTGGCTACGGTAGGGGGCTGGAGTGGGAATAACACGCCATGGCTACTGTCAGGGAGGCGCGGGAAGTGGGAAAAACACCACCATGGCAAACTGTCAGGAGGCTGGGTGGGAATATACACCACCATGGCAACTGTCAGGAGGCTGGAGTGGGAATAACCACACCGATGATATGCTTGTGAGGCTGAGGTGCGTTAATAACATAAAAATGCTACGGTTAGGGAGGGCAGGAGTGGGAAATAACACCACCGATGCTACTATCAGGGAGGCTGGAGTGGGAATAACACCACCGGATGATACTGTCAGGAGGCTGGAGTGGAAAAACACCACCGATGCTACTGTCAGGGAGGCTGGGTGGGAATAACACCACCATGGCTACTTTCTAGGAGGATGGAGTGGGAATAACAACCATGGCTACTGTCAGGGAGGCTGGGAGTGGAATAACACCACAATGGTTTACTGTCAGGGAGGCTTGGAGTGGGAATAAAAACCACGACGCTACTGTCAGTGAGGCTGCTGGAGCGTGGGGAAAATAACGCCTCGATGCTACTGTCAGTGAGGCTGGAGTGGGAATAACACAACGATGCTACTGTCAGGGAGGAAGGAGTGGAATAACATCACGATGCTCTGTCAGGGATGCTGGAGAGTGGGAATAACACCACAGATGATACTGTTCAGGAGAGGTGGAGTGGGGTATAACAACCTCCCTGTACTGTCAGGGAGGCTGGAGTGGGTAAATATAACCACTGATGCTACTGTCAGGAGAGGGCTGGAGTGGGAGGAATAAAACGCCACCAATGCTACGGTCAGGAGGCTGGAGTGGGAAAAACACCACCGATGCTACTGTCAGGGAGGCTGGAGTGGGAATAACCACCACCGTTGCTACTGTACAGGCGAGGCTGGAGTAGGAATAACACCACCGATGCTATGTCAGGAGGCTGGAGTGGGAAATAACTCCACTGATGCTACTGTTAGGGAGGCTCGGAGTGGGAATATCACCTGATGCTACTGTCAGGGAGGCTGGAATGGGAATAACACCTCTGATGCTACTGTCAGGGAGGATGGAGTGGGAATTACACACTGATGCTACTGTCTGGGAGGCTGGAGTGGGATATAACACCACTGATGCTAAGTCATGGGAGGCTGGAGTGGGAATAAACACCACCGAGCTAATGTCAGGGAGGCTGGGTTGGGAATAAACACAACGATGCTACTGTCAGGGAGGCTGGAGTGGAAAAACACCTCCGATGCTACTGTCAGGGGGCTGCTTGACGCTTTGGAATCCAAATGCGGAATCATAACCAATAATAATTATAATAATAACATAATATTAATAACAATAAATAATAATCAATATAATTATTAGGAATTTATAATATATTTTGCGACCTCTGTCAGCCTCAGAGTTTCTCGGTGTTACCAGACCTTGGCCACGTGGAGGCCAGAGTGTTCGTCTTTAAGGTCCCCCCCCCTCGTCCTTCCCCAGGTTTCATTGTGTCAGGGAATTCTTCCGTGGGCCCCCCCCGGATCGTCATCCCCTTCCTATTTCCCTAAGGTCTGGCCTCGCCATCTCTTTCTCTCTCTTCCTTCCAGCCTCAGCCTTCCACAGGTTAATGTATCCAGGAATCATCTGTCTCGCCTCCGGATTGTTTTCCCTTCCACACTTCCCTTAAGGTAAGCCCTCTCCAACCTGTTTTCTTGCTGTCCCCAGGTTTCATGTATCCCTGGAATCCTTCCCGTCTACGCCGGATATCTTCCTTCCCTACTTACCCAAGGTCAGCCTCAACTGCAGTATTCTTGCCATTGCCGAGGTCATGTATTCCTGGGATACCATCCGTCGCTCCCAGATGTCTCCACCCTTCACACTTACTCCATAGGTCAGCCTCAACTGCATGTATCTTGCCATCCCCAGATTCATGTTTCAGGAATCCTTCCGTCTTCGCGGTTATTTTGTTTTGTTTTCCCTTCTCCCCACTTACCAAGGTCTGCCTCAATGCATGTATCTTGCGTCGCAGGATATTGTATCCCAGGTATCCTTACCGCTACCGCCGGATATCTTCCCTTCCCCACTTACCCTTGGTCCTGCTCTACTGCATGTATTCTTGACTTGCTCAGGTTCATTTCTTGTATCCAGAGAATCCATTCCGCTCGCTTCCGATTTCTCCCCTTCCCCACTTACCCAAGGTCAGCACTTCAAACTACAACCGTCCTCAAGAGTTTCTGTATCCAGGATCCATCCGCTCGCTCGGATTGTTTCCCTTCCCCAATTTTTCCCTTAGGTCGGCGGTGCCTTCCCTGGATCAGTGTTCTGGAGTCCACTTATGTCTCCTAGGTGTTCTCCACTCCCAACGTTCCCCAAGGACAAGCGGTTATTCTCATGCCGTCAGCAGGATCATGTATCCTGGATTCCTTCCGGTTACCGCCGGATATCTTCCTTCCCCACTTACCAGGTCAGCCTAAACTGCATGTATTCTTGCCTTGCTCAGTTCCATGTATCAAGGGAATCCCTCCGCTCGCTCGGATGTTCCTTCCCACTTACCCAAGGTCAGCTCAACAACAAACTTCCTCAAGTTCTTGTATCAGGAATCCATCCGCTCGCTCCGGATTGTTCTTCCCTTCCCCATTTCCCTAAGGTCGGCGGTGCCCTTCCCGGATCAGTGTCTCCAGGAGTCCACTTGTGTCCACCCTGGGTGGACTCCCTTCCCCATTCCCCCAGAGTCAGCGGGTTGCCTTCCCCGGATCAGTGTCCTTCTGGTGTCACACTAGTGTCACCTCTGGTGGGTACTACCCTTCCCACTTCCCCGGAGTCAGCGGTTGCCACCTTCAGGTGACCTCGCTGCATGGAAACTTGGTCTTGTCTAAGTGGTCTAACGGAGAGTACTGTCCAGTGGTTGGAATACTGGACTGGTGAACACACACAGAAAACTGCAGTCAGTAATTCACCCACCAAGACAGCCTGGACCGTAGGTCAGCTAGACGCCACCAAGCTGCCTCACAGTTCCGCCACCTCCGAGAGGCTAATTAACGTAAATTTTGGAAATCCTTTTATGTTACACTATGAAAATATACTGAGAACAAGTTGTTTTTTTTACTTATTTAGCTGTTTAAAAGTATTTGTGAGTGTTTTATTAATGCAGATGAATACCCAAATGTTGGTTAATTTGTCCACCACCATCATAACTATGTTAAATATTACACTGCTTTCATTTTTGTTCATTTATAAGTATTTTCACAAATATTTATGCGTTTAAACACATTACACCTTACTCATACATCATTATACATACACTTGCATGCATAAAAAATCACACACAATCCCATGTACTACAAATACGCACACAACAATGTTCACAGTTATCTCCTATCACCTAATAATCTGTCTGATGATACACCATACCATACCTACACATAAATATAAGAGAGTCATCACACTTCCATAAACGAAGACCCCCATTACTGTCCCTATGTAATAACACCTAGTCCTTACCTGTACACATACATGTGTACACATTCTCATAGACATACATGTACTCGTCCACATGATTAAACAATGTAGCAGAGACAATATATGGGAAATTTAGATATGAGTATTTGCTTCAATATTCAGAATATATAAGACAAAAATATGTTGGTTTACAGTAATTTGAGAATCATACCTTGTGTACTTGTAATTATTTAAAGTTGTGACACCGACTGAGGGGGGAGGGCATAGTGGGAGGACTGTGTTATGTCGTACATGTTATAGGTACACAGTATATACACGTGTTGTGTATGTGTGCCTATTGTACATGTGTGATGAAGATTGTCATGTGTACATGTTGTGTGTTGGATGATTATCATATGTATTTGTTGTGTGTTGTGATTGTCATGTGTTAAATGTTGTGTTGATGATTGTTTGGTAATGTTGTGAGTTGATGATTGTCATGTTGTACATGTTCTGTGTTGATGATTTGTCATGGTGTACATGTCGTAGTCTTGGTTGATTGTCATGTGTAATGTTGTGGTTGGATGATTGTCATGTGTACCTGTTCTGTGTTGATGTTTTTCATGTGTACATGTTTGTTGGGATTGTCATGTTACATGTTGTGAGTTGATGATTGTCATGTGACATGTTGTGTGTTGATGATTTTTCAATGTGTTATGTTGTGTTGATGATTGTCATGTTGTACATGTTGTGAGTTGTTGATTGTCATGTGCTACTGTTGTGTGTTGATGATTGTCATGTGTACATGTTCTGGTTGTGATTTTCATGTGTACTGATGGTGTTGGTGATTGTCATGTGTACATGTTGTGAGTTGATGATTTGTCATGTGTACATTGTTGTGTGTTTGATGATTGTCATGTGTACTGTTGTTGTGGTTGATGATTGTCATGTGTACATGTTGTAGGTTGATGATTGTCATGTGTACATTGTTATATACACATTTAAATACACGTTTTGTGTATTGTGTGCCATGTGTACATGTGGTGAGTTGTGATTGTCAGGGTGTGTAGGTGTCTTATGTATCATTATTACACATGTTTTTGTGTTGTGTTACCATGTGTACGTGTTGTGTGGTTTGATTCTGATGTGTACATGTTGTGTGTTGATGCTTGTCATGTGTACATGTTGTGTGTTTGCTAGTTTTGTGTACATGTTTTTATGTATGAATGCTTTTAATATGGATGAATATCGCGTGAACATGTGTTATTATGTTTGTATGAGTGTAAGTGAGAATTCTCTAACATCTACCTCCATGAAAATTGCAACGAATTTAAAAAACATTCCGTTTTTCGTAGTTTCATAATGAATTTGATGTCGCTAATGTTGTATATATACATACATGTCGTACACTGATAAAATGTGTGTACAGAGTTTAAACTGTATGTTAATAATGTTCTGTCAACATGGATGGCATGCCTTGTATTACATTACATATAATTGTTTTTTTAAAACAAAATTTTTGTTTATTTATATATATATATATATATATATATCATATATATATATTTATATTGATATATATATATTTTATATATATATATATAATATATATATATATATATATATATAGTATCTAATAAGATTCACAGTAAACAGGTGATTTTAAAAATAGGCAAATACAACCACTGTGATAGAGTAGTGAAATTCCCAAGCGCTTTCGTGGACTATCATATTGTCGTGGGTGTAGTCACGAATGCGCTTGGAATTTCACTACTCTGTCCACATGGTTGTTTGGCATATATTATTTTTTTTTTATTATCACACTGGCGATTCCCACCAAAGGTGGGCAGGGTGGCACCGAAAAGAAATACTTTACCATCATTCACTCCATCACTGTCCCTTGCCAGAAGGGTGCTTTACACTACAGGTTTTAAATTGCAACATTAACACCCTCCTTCGAGTGCAGGCACTGTCTTCACATCTCTGGACTCAAGTCCGGCTTGACGGTTCCGAAACCCCTCATAAATGTTACTTTGTCACAATCAACTGCACGTCAAGTATTAAAAACCATCGTCTACCAGTCACTCCTATCAAACACGTCAGCACGCACTGCTGAAGTCAATAGCCCCTCGCACAAAAAACCTCCTTTTACCCCATTCCTCCATCCAGTTCCTAGGCCGACCCTACCCCGCCTTCTCTTCCACTACAGATGATACACTCTTGAGTATTTCTGTTTCGCTCCATTCTCTCTTTCATGTCCGAACCACACAATCATCACCTTCCTCAGCCCTCTGGACTACACGTTTTTGTAATTCGCACCTCCTCCCTTACTTCCATACTACGATTTCTGGCATTATTTTCCATACCATCACTTTGCCTCGAATTGAATCTCCACTGCCTCCTGCCTTCTCCTAGCTGCAAAACATTCATCACCCTGCTTCACACCCATATAAGAGCGTTGGTTTAAACTATAATCTCATTACTTTCCCCTCTTTGCCTCCATGACAAATTTCTTTGTATCGACTGATCATTAAGTGCACCACTCACCTTTTCCCCTCATCAATCTTTGTTTCACCCTCATCCTTCATTGACCCATCGTACACGTCAATCTCCCAAATTTCTGAATACATTCACCTCCTCATACTCTCTCCTCAATTGTATCCAATCTTTATCACTAATATTTTTGTTATCCTCATAACCTTACTTTACCTGTATCACTTTTTATTTGACTTCTTTTGCACACCCTACCAAATTTCATCACCAATCTCTGCAAACCTCTCTTCAGAATCTCCTATAGAGCCCAGTTGTCATCAGCAAGGCAACGGTGGACTAACTCCCACGTTATGTGTGAATTCTTTATCTTTTAACTCCAAGCCTCTGTCAAGACTCTAGCATTTACTTCTATTACAACCCCTCTATAAATATATAAAATAACCACGGGTTGGACATCACAATCCTTGTCTAAGGTTCTGTTCTGGAATATTCCTCCCTATTTCCTTCTTATCTCTAACTGTGCCTCTTACTATTCCTCGTAATAAATCTCTTCTCGGCTTTGCAGTATACCTTTACTCACTTCACCATTCTCCTGCAACATCTTGCCTCATGCACGCACCCCTATCAACCCTGGCATTTCGCACAGTGTACATATTACATTTTTGCATCTATAAGTACTGCTTTTGCCATTATCTATTTACGGGGCTCTCTTGTTTTTGTCTCTGTATTTCTCCTGGTCCTATTAAAAAACTAAAATCCAAACAATCAACCAAACCCTAAAAAACACAATCGCCAATCCTCAAACTGAAATACTAAAAACCATAATAAACAAAAAAATAAAACAAAATACACAGCACCCCAAAACTCAACAACAAAAAAAATTCCCACACATATCCCAACAATCCAATAAAAGCCGTCAAACAACAAAACTTTTTCATACACACAACTTATAATAAAAAAAATAAAAGCCAATATAACACAAAACTAAAAAAATAATAGAATTAAACCCCCAAAAATAAACAACAAAAAAATTTAGCTAGAACCAAACTACATCTAGATTCTATTTATATTCTGTAAATTATACATTCAAAAACTTAAGATACTTTTTTTTCCACAAATATAAAACAATTAACCTGCTCAAAATAAACACAAAACCCTCAATCACCCATCAAATACCCCACTTATTAAATTAGTTACAACAACCACCCGTAAAAACTTAAACACAAACAACACCCTAAACCCCACTTTAAAAACCTTAAAAATCAACCTAAAGTTATATCCAATCCACACAATACCACAACAAACCCAAAAAAACGATCACATAAGACGCAATCAAAAACAACAAAACATAAAGCCAAAAAACTACAACTACCACACAACAACAAAAAACATAAATAATAAAATACAAACTCAAAAACAATAGCGAAAAATAAACATTACAATAGGTAAGGGAAGCAAAGGGGTTTTTGAAAAATACAGGTGGGGGGGGCGCAGAGTGTGAAGGCCTAAGGGATGATTCGGCGTGAAAGCTTGAGGGTGGAAGGAAAGGAATAGTTTAATACAAGTCAGTAAGGTAAGAGGGGTATGGAGAGCGGGATTGTTGTTTTAAGGAAAGAACTCATAACGTTTATTGGTATTACTTGGGGTAGGTAGTACGAAACAGAATTCTGATGGGTAATACCCAAAGTGTTTGCTTATGATATTTTAGAAAAGCAGTGGAGGGTATGTAGTGTGTGATGGGGTTGGGGGGGATAGGGAGACCCCCTGTTGGGGGGGTGTGTGGGTGGGGGTTTTGGCTGGTTTGAGTTGTGGCCGGAGCCGGGGGGGGCGTATGCCGGGTTCTGGGTTAGCGTGGGGTGAGCGCCCCCGTCTTTGGGGCCTCCTTGGGGTTATCAGTCTCATTGGTTGAGGGGGGAGGCGGGGGCGATAGACAAAAGAAGAGTAGAGGGGCAGGAGTGACAAAGGGGGAAAATATAGGACGCTTGGGTTTTATTTTTGGGTGTTGGCAGGGTTAGCCTAGGCCTGATGAGAAGCCACGTGTACATATTGGCACACGGAGTTACGGGGAGAAGTGAGCGCTGCAACCAACCGCCGTAACCCAGAAAAATATAAGGAGCGCGAACTGTATGGGGGTATGAACGGCCTTGAGGGGTCCTTTGTTGCGGGCTACACTACCCACTCTCCTTTTTTGGTTATTGCCTCGAGAACCTCCCGGCCGAAAAGGTGCCTATTATTGGCATTCCGACGTGTGACATTACATTGCGGGGGCTGAATAGTCAACCAGAGGCCGATGCCGGGTCCAAAGTCATGCCGCTCATAATCGTTCCCCCCCCTCTATACAACATCTGCGATCTTCCTCCACTCCTACATAAGATATTATTCCTCCCTTGCCTCATACTCGAAATCACCAGCGCCCACTTTCCCTATCTTCATCTCAACACATTTAACAATTTTCCACTCAAAAATTATTCCCTCCATACTTCCCAATACCCCTACTAACCTCTCCGTTTTTTTTTTTTTCGTTTCTTTTTTCTTTTCATAAATAACATCTCCTCTCCTATTTTTCATCTGACACAAAATCCTTTTGTTCTCTCTAGGCCCCCTCTCCTTAACCTTGTTAATCTCACTCCAAAACTTTTTCTTATTTTCAACAAAATTTGTTTGGATATAAGCATACTCAACCACTCGCCTCGTTCATTTGTGCTATCATTTATCATTGCTGCACCTCTCTCTGAACCTCTCTCTATTTCTCCATATACTTCTTCCCTCCTCTGCATCAATTACTTTACTTTTGTAAAATAAATTCTCATATGCTAACTTTTTTTCTTGCCCTCTTACTACTTTTTTTACATCATTCATTCCACCCAAGTCACGCTCCTCTTCTCTCCCGCACCACCCATTCCATGTAAACCACATTAAACTTCTGCTCTGAACTACCTTCAAACACTACATTTTTATAACTTCACCATACTCTTCTGACCCCTTTGCCTATGCTCCTCAATAGCCCTTCTATCTCCAATAATGTTTTTATCTTTTACCCTACTCTGCCTCCTCTTTTAGTTTATAAACTTTCACCTCCTTCTCTTCCTGATGCTTCTTTTTTTCATCTGTATCCACCATCTTCACACCTTTTATCTCAGTGTGTACGATACAACTAGAAAGGGAAAAGTGATTGATCATTTCTGTCGCCCCCCTCTCTCTCTCTCTCTCTCTCTCTCTCTCTCTCTCTATACATTATACTATTTATATTTTATATATATATATATATATATATTACTATATATATATTATATAGACTAATTTTTTCATATATATATATATATATATATTTATATATATATTATATATTATATAAGTAAATATACTCTTTTATCACTATTTATATATTATATTTATGTTATAATATTTATATATATATATATATATATATCATATATATAGTTATTTATATATATAAATATATATATATATATATATATATTTATTAGATATTTATTTATATTGTATATATATATTTATATATAAATAATCTATAAGTAAAATATAATATTATATATTAAATATATATATTTTATATATTTATATATATATATTTATATTATTTTATTTTATATACTATATATATATAATATATATATATATCATATATACTCTTTTTATCTTTAATACATGTATATTATAATTGTGGCATGTTTTGTGTCAGAGCCCCAGACATGGGTATGGTGAGATGGTGGACGTGGAGTCCAGAGTGCACTTGCTGTGGAGATTCCATCTCACATTGGTCTTTACTAGAGGCATGATATGAACTGATAAAGTGACTTAAGCTGTATGCTTTTCCATCTGAGGGAGTAGTGATTACCAATCTTGAGTTGTCATGTTTGTAGGTTTCGAGAACAACAATACGGAAAAGAACTTCAAATGACATTTTATTATTGACGTAAGACTAGGCGAGATTGACACCAGTCAGTCCATCTATCATCATTCTATCATGCAGGAGGGCACATTTCTATGGGGCATACACAAAAATAGCAGATTCTTGGATGTCACTACGCCGGTCCTCTCGGCTGGGTTACAAGTATCTATGGCAGGACTCAAGAAAATCGTAAATGACCACGATTGCCGGGGGTAAGGCTTTGATCTATTGCAGGGTAAATCCCACCACCAAATGTAGACCAACGAATGTTTAAACTTTGCTGATGGACTCATTGTCTCACCTTGCGTCAATTATGTACTGTGAAGTGTGATGATTTTAGAGAAACTCATATCAGAATATGTTCAAGATATGCATAGTATTTTATCACTGTGGTATATTAACAGACCATTCTGGAGAAATACCTGATTTTGCTAGCTGTAAATAATGCATTACCACGAGTGTGTGTGTGTGCAACCGGTCGTGTGTGTGTGTGTGTGTAGTGAAGGGACACTAAATGCAATATTTGCTAACAATTTGTCAAAGTTGTGACGGGTGTTGGTCCGAATGTATTGCTCCAGTACTATATAATTTGTTCTTGATTGTAGCCACAATGTTATAAAACGTAAGTTCACCATTCTTACAGGATTCTCATTACCTTTTGTACTTATGGAGGTTCATTACTTTTGTACCTAGTTCTGACTATCAAACTTTGGGGGTACAGTCCCTGGACCCATTACGTACCTCTGGTAATTGTAAAATACACTTTGTAACTTGTCCATGATTGTGATCCCGTCCTTACTGGAGTTCATTACCATTGTTAATGTGAGGTCAAAACCTCTGTAATTTTTCTCAGCTATCAAAAACTTTGGTGTCCGTCCCTGGACCAATTATGTTTCCTCTGTAAATCTTTGGACTCCGCCACAGGGATGGGTATGGGGTGCACATAAAATATTAAACTAACCTAAACTAACACTGGCTTTTAAACACTTTGACCATGTTATTAGATGCTCTCTGAAACTTACTTAAACACCTGGAACATGTTATTTAAACAATCTGTACAATGTTTTAAACACTTCGTTGAGCATCTTTAACAATTTAAAAAAACACCCTTGAACGGTACTTAATTAATTGGTTAATCTAGGGAACAGTGACTTTCATGGCGTTCACCGAGCCACATGATTATAGTTGTGGAAAATGTTTTCAAATGCAACAGAATCTGTTTTACTAATTAAATGGAAAAAATCAATAATCACCACCGTTCCATAACGAAACTTTTTGTATGCTCGTTCCATAATGGTACTTTTGTTGGTCTGAAACTGCCCCGCAGACTTTTCAGTGGTGAATTCATCGAGGGACAACTTCCACCAACACGTTTCGTCCGAGAACTTTTATGGGGGTGAAACCTCGCACCCAAATGGTTCCAGGGTGTGAGTTTTGACTTCATAAAGTGAGATTATTTAGTCGGTGATGGTTCTCATAAAAATAGTCCATAATTAATAAACAGATTTACAGAAGAATATTGTCAAAATTATACAATTTTATACTTACAAATGTAATATATTTAGAAATAGCAAGCATGTAAATATATAAGCAGAGACAGGTACACAATTAGAACAGATTCTTGGTAGAAAGAATACAGATACTGTTAGTCTGAGGATAAAAGCAGTTCGTCGCACTGCTGCTGCTTGTTCCTCTTCACATTATTTAATCTCGTTATTTGCGCTTAACTGAGATTTAATTAGGAACAGTCTAGGTTAAACGTTACATAACGAATATATAATTCCAGGTATTGTTTGCGATCGTTTAGAAACTGACATGTAAACACGCTAGAAAACAGTATGACTATCATGAAGAATGTTAATTTAAGGAGAAACGCTGATAAAGTCTACGGATAGCACCCGCCGCATTTCACTACTCCATTCCCATCGTGCGCATGGGAGTCAAAAGAGGTACATAAAGGGTCCAGGGACTTGGCACCAAAGTTCTGACAGCTGAACAAGGTACAAAGGTAATGAATTCACAAGTTACAAAATTAATGAATCATGTAAGTAAATTTACTTATGTTTATACGTGGTTACAGTCATGAACAAATTATAAATTAATGAGCAATTCACACATCCACACCCGGTCACATCTGTAATGAGTTTTCAGTGAAAATATTAATTGTTGGGACACACACACACACACACACACACACACACACACACACACACACACACACACACACACACGAATAAACACGAATCTCGTTTAGGGAAAAGCGAGTATGAGAGGTCTCTCGATGCTAGTGACTACACAATAGAGTTTCAAAGTAAACATGAAGGGAAGGGAGAAGTCAGACGTCAAAAGAGGAGATTACTCAGAGATGATGGGGTTCCTGAATTAAGTGTAATATGACTGGAAGGAAATAAGCGACATGAGAGAGAACGTAGCTGTAAATTGAAAGAAGGCAGAGAAGAATTTTAAAGTTGAATTAAAATGACACGTGAAAAAGTACCGGCACATATTAGAAAACATTTCGACACTGGTTTCTTGATCATTTCTCAAGATCCCTGGTGATCATGGTCCCACCACCGAAATGTTCTTTAATACATATGTCCCCTTGTTTGCTCGTGTGTCTTTTTTAAACCACTTGTTGGTATCAACTGCTAAGGTTTAACAAGGTAATACATACCCGGGAGCAGAAGAAGTAACGGCAAGGAAAAGAGGTAGCATATAGTTCACCTAGAAGTGCAGAGACGCATAAAACAAACTCTAACCACACAATAGAGCAGACAGCTAATGTGAAGGACCTGGGAGTGATAATGTCGCTGCATCTCACTTTCAAAGATCTACAATATCTCTATCACAGCTGCTAGAAAAACGATAGGATGGATAAGAATGTAACAGTATGGGAACAGTTAAATAAGCAAGAACAGTGGGAAAAACAGGGAAGCCAACACAACCAAAATCGAGAACAAATGTGATAAAAAGAGATACTGGGCTATAATAAAAATATGACATAGCGTCGAGATCTATATGTGAACCATATTTGCTACAGAGTCACAGCTGAAGGTAGACAGTAGTAAACCCAACGTATAGACTAAAATAAGGAAGGAAAGATGAAATGAAAAGAAATCTTCCAGAAGTGATAAATAAATTAAAGTTGTGTTCTCGGAAGACAAGGGATGGATATAACCAGAAGGGTGAAAAGATAAAGAATACATCAAGAAAGACCTACTGACACAATACACACGATAGGAGAAGGAGGGTAAAGATATTTCTGAATAGGACAACGAGAAAAACAAAGGAAACAACCATATTATTTTCCATCTGTGATTTCGAATGAAGGAGCACAAGGACGTTGTGAACCGCAGACCAAAATCTTTTACAAGTGTGTTAATGATAGAGGAAACTGCCCATAGGCCGATCATGGAAGGAAGGCCGGGGGTGTAGGTGTTCTCCTAAAAACTAAAAAAAAGGTTGCGAGGGCGGGGGATTAAAAAAGGCGGGGTTGTTTTTTTATATGCCCGAGAGGGTTTAAGACTTCCCTGGAAGCGTGCGTGGAGCGTATTAGATCGGAGAAGTGGAGGGGGGGAGGGGGAAAATATTTTTTCTAAGTTGTACGTTGCTGTTGAGGAGTATGTGAGCAAAGCAACTTTTATGAAGATATTCAGGGAAATTGGTAGCGAACTTAAAATCCTGGAGGAGGGATGTACAGTAACCTGCCATTCTGAAGAAAGGTGAAAATATTGCTTGGTTTTCGAACTCTAGTACTGGCACGTCTCAGGCAAGAAAGTGGTGGAGTGTGTGATGATGAAAGTGTTTCTTCTTTTTCGGGTCATACCTGATCTCGGTGGGAAAACGGCCGATCGTTATTATATAACACACTGCGACTAGCCAAGGAGTCGAACCCATGTGGTTGTCTTTGGCCCTCTCATGGGTGAGCGAAAGCAAACAGGATGCTCTAGTTCCACGGGACCGCACAATTCTCAAGAAAAGAATTACGCACCCCGTTGTGCTGCCTCTTCCTGCATTCCAAGGCCGTCCGCGCGTGTTTTCGTCGTGACGTCGTGACACATCACCATCATTATTTGACTTGCCTAATAAGAATGGATCGACAATGTGTGCTGCTAAACATTCTTGTCCCCCTTCTAGGGAAATTGCCAACCCTTTTTGCCATTGTTTTCCGAACCAAGAAAAAAAAAAACAAAAACCTCATTTTCTTCACGGATAAAGGAAAAAAGCAAAAAAAAAAGAAAAAAAAAAAAGGCAAGCAAAAGAGTCCCCCTCTTAGAGCTAAGAAAGAAATTTTTTCAACTGCAGCTAAGCAGCAACTATTGTCCTAGAACTTTTCTCCAGTAACGGTTAAGTTTGCACTCTTTTTCAGTTTCTTGATTTTCCCGAAATTGAGAAAGAGAATCAAAATATGGCCGTTTTTTTTTCTCAGTGCAAACGAAAATACACCTGGCTCTAAAATGCTGAGCAGGCACAGCCTCCCGTGAGTAACGTTGGTCCTGCTAAACTCTGCTGTTTTCGTTTTGTTCCTCGCGAAAAACACGCTTTTTTTTCTTCGCTTTTTTTGTTTCTTTTTAATGTTGCTTTGCATTTTTTCGGTCATTTGGAACCCTGTGTTTGAAGGTATTTTCTTTGATTGAAATAGGAAATAGCTTGCATGCTGAAACAAGTACACTTTTCCTGTTCCTGAGCTTTTCAGAGTTTACCATCCCATGATCTTTTCACACAGTTTCTGATTTGCAAGCTTCCTATTAAAACTACTTTTTGAACAACATTTTTGCGTTGAATGTGGAATGTTTAAAATTTTCAATGATGGAGCGCGTTCTATTCCAGCGCAACTGTGTTCAAATATGGGTTTCACTTTCTGATATCAAATTGGATTTGTCTATTTTAAATGTTCTAAGTATTTATCAACGTTAACAGAAATTCGCATTTCATTTGTTCCAACCAAAGACTTACTTACGGAAATCTAGTCGCAGATCAAGTAATTGATGGGGTTGATAGTTGGGTTAACACCAAACTTCATACCATTTTTTCCTCCTCAAGGGTCCCCCCACATTATTTCTACATGTTACTCATAGGTCGCCCTTTTAAATCCAGGGTATGCCTCGACGGCGGTTGCGGTCGTGATGAGTATCTTTTCGTTTTTCCCAGGTCCGCGTGTCCCGGAGACCGCTGTGTCCCCTCAGGGCATTCTCCTTCCCCACTTTCCCAGGGTCTGCCTCGACCGGGGGCGGTGAGTATCCTTTCTCGTCTTTCCCAGTGTTCCGAGTGTCCAGGAGGTCCGACTGTGTCCCTCAGGCAATCTCCCTTCCCACTTACCCAGGGTCTGCCTCGCCGGCGGTGAGTATCCTTTTTCGTTCTTTCCCAGGTCGCGTGTCAGGAGTCCGCCTGCCTGTGTCCCTCAGGCCATACTCCCTTCCCAACTTCCCAGGGTCTTGCCTCGACGGCCCGGTGAGTATCCTTTTTCGTCTTTCCCAGGTCCGCGGGTCCAGGAGTCGCCAGCGCTCCCCTCAGGCATTCTCCATTTCCACTTCCCCAGGGTCTGCCTCGACGGGCCGGTGAGTAATCTTGTTTGTCATTCCAGGTCCGCGTGTCAGGAGTCCGCCTGCGTCCCTCAGGCTTCTTCCCTTCCCCACTTCCCCAGGCGTCTGACCTCGTCGGCCGTTGGAGTTCCTTTTTCGTCTTTCCAGGTCGCGTGACCAGGAGTCACCTGCGATCCCCTCATGCATTCTCATTGCCCACTTCCCAGGGTCTGCCTCGACGGCCGGTGGAGTATCCTTTTTTCGTCTCTCCCAGTGGGTGCCCGCGTGTCCAGGAGTCCGCCTGTTGTCCACCCTCAGGCATCCTCCTTCCCCACTTCCCCCCATGGTCTGCCTCGAAACCAGTGGAGTGTCTTTTTGTCTCCCCCCGGTCCGCGTGCCCCGGGTCCCCCTGTGCCCCCTAGGCTCCCCCCCCACTTCCCCCAGGGTCTGCCTCGACAACCAGTGAGTGTCCTTTTGTCTCTCCCAGGTCCGCGTGTCCAGTAGCCCGCCTGTGTCCCCTCAGGCATCCTCCCTTCCCCATTTCCCCCAGGGTCTGCCTCGACAACCAGTGAGTGTCCTTTTCGGAGCCACCTGTGCGAAGGCCAGGTGCTCCCCCTTCCCCACTTCCCCACACCCCAACTTTGCACCCCCCCGGGTCGTGGTTCCAGGATTTCACCTGTGCGAAGGCCAGGTGCTCCCCCTTCCCCACTTCCCCCCACACCCCAACCTTGCCCCCCCCCCCCGGGTCCGTGGTTCCAGGTTTCCCCCTTTGTGCGAGGCCAGGTGCTCCCCCTTTCCCCACTTCCCCCACCCCCCAAACCCTTGCACTCCCCCCCCGGGCCCTTTGTTCCAGGATTTCCACCTGGTGACGCCTGTTGTCCCCCTTCCCCACTACCCCCCACCCCAACCTTCCACCCCCCCCGGGTCCGTGGTTCCAGGAGTTCACCTGTGCGAAGGCCAGGTGCTCCCCCTTCCCACATACCCCCACACCCCAACCTTGCCACCCCCCCCGGGTCCAGGGTTTCCAGGAGTTCACCTGTGCGAAGGCCAGGTGCTCCCCCTTCCCACTTCCCCACCTCCAACTTGCACACCCCCCCGGGTCCGGTGGTTCCAGGAGTTCACCTGTGCGAAGGCCAGGTGCTCCCCCTTCCCCATTTTCCCCCCCCCCCAAACCCTTTGCACTCCCCCCGGGTCCGTGGTTCCGGAAGTCCACCTGTGTGACGCCAGGTGCTCCCCCTTCCCCCTACCCCCACACCCCAACCTTGCACACACCCCCCACCCCGGGTCCGGGGGTTCCAGGAGTTCACCTGTGCGAAGGCCAGGTGCTCCCCTTCCCCACTTCCCCACACCCAACCTTGCACTCCCCCCCCGGGTCCGTGGTTCCAGAAGTCCACCTGTGTGACGCCAGGTGCTCCCCCTTTCCCACTACCCCCACACCCCAACCTTGCAACCCCCCCCCCCGGGCCGTGGTTCCAGGATTCCCTGTGGAAGGCCGTGCCCCCCCTTCCCCATTTCCCCCCACACCCCCAATTTGCCCCCCCCCGGGGGGCCGGGGTTTCCGGGAGTCCACCTGTGGGGGGCCCCGGTTTTCCCCCTTCCCCCCACTCCCCCCACACCCCAACTTGCACCACCCCCCCCCCGGGTCCGTGGTTTCCAGGAGTTCACCGTGCAAAGGGCCGGTGCCCCCCCTTCCCCCATCCCCCCCGGGTCCGTGGTTCCAGGGAGTCCACCGGCAAAGGGCCAGGTGCTCCCCCTTCCCCACCCCCCCCAACCCCCCCAAAACCTTGCATCCCCCCCCGGGTCCGCGTGTCCAGGGTCCATCTGTCCCCCTTTCGATTTTTCCCCCCTTCCCCATTTCCCCCAAGGATCTCCCTTTCCCGGGTCCATGTGTCCGGGAACCATCCGTGGGGCCCCCGGTGTTCCCCTTCCTCACTTCCAGGATATCTTCCAGTCTCAGCCTTCCCCGGTTTCTATCCGATCAGCCCCCACCCCGTGATCTAGCCGATGAAAAAGAGGGGGGAGGAGAGGAGAGGGGGGAAAAGGAGGGCCCGGGAAAAAGCGCGAGAAAAAGAAGAAGAAGAGGAGGGGGAGAGAGTAAGTAGGAAAGGGGATGGGAAAAAGGGGCAAAAAAAAAAAATTTAAAAAGTTTTTTGGAAAAGCGAAGGGGAAGGGCTGTCCTGCAGGTGTAGAAACAATGCTCAGTGTTTCACATGGGATCCAACCCGGGGCAAAGTTTTCGACACCTGTTGCTCAGTTTCACCGAGTAGTAAGAAGTTATTATTCACTGTGTTCTCCTAGTAGTAAGTAGTTATTATCATTGTTCACTGTTACAAAAGTAAGTATTGTTATCACTTGTTCACTAGTACGTGAAGTTAGTTATTATCACTGTTCACTTGTTCACCATAGGTATTAATTGTTTATACATGTTAACCTAGTAGTAAGTAGTTATTATCACTTGTGCACCAAGTAGTAAGTGTTCATCACTTGTTCACTAGTAGTAAGTAGTTATTGTTTTCACTATTTCACCTAGTAGTAAGTAGTTATTGATATCACTTGGGTCACTAGTAGTAAGTGAAGTTATTGTTATTACTTCTTCACTAGTAGTATAGTACGTAGTTATTGTTATCACTTTTCACATATAGTAGTAAGGTAGTTTTTGTTATCACTTGGTCACCTGTAGTAAGTAGTTTTGTTATTACTTCTTCACTAGTTGTAAGTGGTTATTGTTTATCACTTGGTCACCTAGTAGTAAGTAGTTATTGTTATCACTTGGTCACCTAGTAGTAAGTAGTTATTGTTATCAGTTGGTCACCTAGTAGTAAGTAGTTATTGTTATTACTTTTTAACCTAGTAGTAAGTAGTTATTCTTATTACTTCTTCACCTAGTAGTTACTAAGTAGTAAGTAGTTGTTGTTATCAATTGGTCACCTAGTAGTAAGTAGTTATTGTTATCACTTGGTCACCTAGTAGTAAGTAGTTATTATCACTGTTTTACCTAGTAGTAAGTAGTTATTGTTATCACTTGGTCACCTAGTAGTTAGTAGTTATTGTTAGTAGTTCTTCACCTAGTAGTAAGTAGTTATTGTTATCACTTGGTCACCTAGTAGTAAGTAGTTATTGTTATTACTTCTTCACCTAGTAGTAAGTAGTTATTGTTATCACTTGTTCACCTAGTAGTAAGTAGTTATTGTTATCACTTGGTCACCTAGTAGTAAGTAGTTATTGTTATTTACTTCTTCACCTAGAGTAGTAAGTAGTATTGTTATTACTTCTTCATTAGTAGTAAGTAGTTTATTTGCTGTTATCACTTGGTTCACCTAGTGTAAAGTAGTTATTTGTTATTAATCTTCACATAGCGTAAGTAGTTATTGTTATTACTTCTTCACCTAGTTGTAAGTAGATTATTATCACTTGTTTACACTAGTAGTAAGTAGTTTTGTTATCACTTGGTCACCTAGTAGTATGTAGTTAATTGTAGTAGTTCTTCACCTAGTAGTAAGTATAGTTATTGTTATCACTTGCGTCACCTAGTTGTAAGTAGTATTGTTATTACTTCTCACCTAGTAGTAAGTAGTTATTGTTATTCACTTGTTCACGTCATAGTTAGTAAGTAGTTATTTTTTCACTTGGTCACCTAGTAGGAAGTAGGTTCAAGTAATAGTTAATCTCTTGGTCACTAGTAGTAGTAGTTATTGTTATTACTTCTTCACCTAGTAGTAAGTAGTTATTGTTATCACTGGTCACCTAGTTAGTATGAGTTATTGTTATCACTTGGTCACATAGTAGTAAAGTAGTTATTGTTATTACTTCTTCACCTAGTTGTAAGTAGTTTTTGTTATTACTTGTTCACCTAGTAGTTAAGTAGTATTGTTATCACTTGTTCCACCTTGTGTAAGTAGTTATTGTTAACACTTGGTCACCTTGTAGTAAGTAGTTATTGTTATTACTTCTTCACCTATGTAGTAAGTAGTTATTGTTATCACTTGCGTCACTTGTAGTATGTAGTTTTGTTATTACTTCTTCACCTAGTAGTTAGTAGTTATTGTTATCACTTGCCGTCACCTAGTATATTAAGTAGTTATTGTTATTATTATTCACCTAGTAGTAAGTAGTTATTGTTATTACTTCATTCACCTAGTACTAGGTATTGTAGTTATTGTTATCACTTGGTCACCTTGTAGTAAGTAGTTATTTTTGACACTGGTCACCTTGTATATGTTGTTCTTGTTATTACTTCTTCACCTTAGTAGTAAGTGAGTTATTGTTATCACTTGGGTCACCTAGTAGTAAGTAGTTATTGTTATTACTTCTTAGCCTAGTAGTAAGTAGTTATTGTATTAGTTCTGTCACCTAGTTGTAGTAGTATTGTTATCACTGGGTTACCTAGTAGTAAGATAGTTATTGTTTTCATTGGTCCTAGTAGTAAGTAGGTATTGTTATTACTTCTTCACCTAGTAGTAAGTAGTTATTGTTATCACTTATTCACCTAGTGGAGTAAGTAGTTATTTGTTATCACTTGGTCACCTAGTAGTAAGTAGTTATTGGTATTACTTCTTCACCTAGTAGTTACAGTAGTTATTGTTATTACTTCTTCACCTAGTAGTAAGTAGTTTTGTTATCACTTGTTTCACTAGTAGATAAGTAGGTATTGTTATTAAGTCTTTACATAGTAGTAAGTATTTATTGTTATCACTTGTTCACCTAGTAGTAAGTAGTTATTGGTTATCACTTGGTCACATATAGTTTAAGTAGTTATTGGTATAACTTCTTCACTAGTAGTAAGTATTATTTTATCACTTGTTCACCTAGTAAGTGTAAGTTGTTATTGTTGTCACTTGGTCACTAGTAGTAATTAGTTTTTGTGATTTACTTCTTTCACTAGTAGTAATTAGTTATGTTATTACTTCTCACCTAGTTGTAAGTGGTGATTGTTATCACTTGGTCCCTAAGTAGTAAGTAGTTATTGTTATTCCTTGGTCCACTAGTGTAAGTGTTATTGTTATGACTTCTTCACCTTAGTAGTAAGTAGTTTTTGTTAATTACTTCTTCACCTAGTAGTAAGTATTTATTGTTATCAACTTGGGTCACCTAGTAGTAAGTCGTTAGTGTTATCACTTGGCACCTAGTAGCTAAGTAGTTATTATTATTTCTTCTTAACTAGTAGTAAGTGTCGTTATTGTTTATCACTTGTTACCTAGATAGTAAGTAGTTATTGTTATTACTTCTTCACCTAGTTGAAGTTGTTATTGATATTACTTCTTCACCTAGTAGTAAGTAGTAATTGTTATTACTTCTTCACCTAGTAGTAAGTAGGTATTTGTTATTACTTCTTCACTTGTTTTGTAAGTAGTTATTGTTATTACTTCTTCCCCTAGTAGTAAGTATGTTTTGTTATTCACTTATCACCTCAGTAGTAAGTAGTTATTGTTATTACTTCTTCACCTAGTAGTAGAAGTTATTGTTATCACTTGGTCACATGTTGTAAGTAGTTATATGTTATCACTTCTTCACTAGTAGTAAGTAGTTTATTGTTATCACTTGTTCCCTAAAGTAGTAAGTAGTTATAGTTATTTACATCTTCACCTAGTTGTAAGTTGTATTGTTTCACTTGTTCACAAGTATGGATTTCCCGTCATGGTGAAACATGATCTTGTAATATTTTTAGTCAGTTTTTTATTATCTGTTATAAACAGAAGCTTTCCATACAGTATGCCAATAATATCGCTAGAAATATCTAATGGTTGTTTTATGTATTTGTAATTGATGTAATTGATGTAATTGATGTAGATGATTATTTATAATTATTATTTTTATAATTATTATTATTATTATTATTTTTATTAGTAGTTAGAAGTAGAGTAGTAGTTAGTAGTAGTATCTTTTATTATTGTATTATCCATCGGCCGTTTCCACCAAGGACTGTGGCCCGAAAAAAAAAAACTTTCATCGTTATTCACTCCTCACTGTCTTGCCAGAGGCGCACTTATACATACAGTTATAAAATCTGCAACATAAACACCCATATTCAGGAGTGCAGGCTTTGTACTTCTTATCTCCAGGACTCAAGTCCGGCCTACCGGTTTCCCTGAAAAACCCTTCACAAATGTTACCTAGTCACAGTCCAGCAGCACCGTCAAGTCCTAAAAAAAACAATTTTTCTCCATTCGCTCTTGTCTAAGACGGTCACATATGCTTGCGGGAAGTCAAGCCCCTCGCACACAAAACATCCTATGCCGACCCCTACCCCGCCATCCCTCCCACTATAGATTTATACACTCTCGAAGTCATTCTATTTCGTTCCTCCTTCTCTATATGTATTATAGTTTTGGTGTTTTAATCCAGCTACTCCTTAAGTTCCAAACAATGGGGAAGCATTGGTTTATGCACCCCATACCCTTCTTGATGACCTTCTTGTCATCTGCTATCCTGCTCTCCGTCTTACTCTTAATTCTTTTAATAATAACTTACCATACTTTACCAAGGTATGGAAACGGTTTTTTTCCCTATACTTTTTACACCTCTGTGAATGCTCTCTACAATCCCTAGGTACCTACCATCTCTCATACATATATTAAATAATTCATAACCACTCCAAAACTCATTTCCCCACCTGCTTTTAACATTTTTAATCTTTACCCATCAATCCGCCGCTTTTACCACCTTTCATTTCTACCCACTGCCACACGGAACGTACCACACTCACAACTGCTCTTCCTCATCCTACAAGATATTATTCCTCCTTGCCTTATTTACACGAAATCACAGCTATCCCTATCGTCTTCAACAATTTAACAATTCCTTTTTTATTCCTTCACACTCTCTTTACCTCTCTTTTTTTCTCTCGACCATATCCTCCGTCCTCCTTACATCACTTCTACTTTGCAAAAAAGCTTTTCATATGTAAATTTTTCTTTCTTATTGCTCTCTTTACCTCATCATTCCATCCGTCGCTCTTCTTCCCTCCCCACACCCATTTTCCTGTAACCACAAACTTCTGCTGGACACTCTAACACTACATTCTTAAACATTCTCCATACATTCTTCAAACCCAATTGCTATACTCTCACTATACACAAATACCCGTTCATAGGAATGAGGAGTTTACGACGATGTTTTCCGGTCGACTTGGGAACCATTTACAAAGTCACACTAGCGAAAAGGAGAGAAGGAGAGGTATATATAAGGCAGGGATGTTGGGTAGATAGTTGTAGTAGTAAGTAGTGGAGGTAGAAGGTAGTAGTAGATGGGGAAGTAGTAAGGTGGAGGAGCCAGTTTAATACTTTGTAAATGGTCCACGTCGGACCGAAACGTCGTCCGGAAGTCCTCTCTTCTATGTGCGTGTTATTGTGTATCGTTCCAGTCACAGTATTATGCCCTGTTTTTGTTTTTATACTTCACTAGCCATCTATCCCCAAGTGAATTGTTTATATCGTACCCTAACTGTATACCTCCTTTAGTTTATAAACCTTCACCTCTCTTAATTGCTGCTTCATATTCCTTTTACATTCACTGATGGCTACAACTATAAAAAATTATCCTAATGTAGCGTTCCCACTATAAAACCATGTAATTAGGGTTATTTTTTTTTTTTACTTTTTTTCCAAAATAAAACATTCAGTCTCAAAATAATCGATGAAACTTTTGTTAAAAGCAAAGAAGAATGTCCCTAATTATCTTAGTTTTCAAAAAAATTCAACATATCTGCGTTACTACTCATAAGTGCAACTCAGAAAGTATTAATGGCAACTCAAATTTACGAAAAATTTAATCACCATATATTTTACGTTACTAATCATAATGTATTCCAACAACCTTTATTACATTTCTGTCGTCTCGTAAACAAGACTGGACGCTGCTTCTTTCTGTCTCATTATACTGACGCTGCTACTTTAATGTACCACAAGAATGACGATGCTACTTTCCACCCTGTACACAAGACTAACACTGTTACTTTCTGTACACAAGACTGACGCTGCTACTTGCTGTTCACAAGGACTCACACTGTTACTTCCTGTACACAGACTGACGCTGCTACTTTCCTGTTACACATGACTCTCTACTGTTACCATTTCCTGTACACAAGACTGACGCTGCTACTTTCTGTACACATGTCTCACACTGTTACTTTCCTGTACACATGTACACACTGTTACATTTTCCTGTTCACAAGACTGACGATGCTAATTTCCTGTACCAACAAAGTACTAACACTGTGTCTTTCCTGTACAACAAGGACTGACGCTGATACTTTCCTGTACACATTGAATAACACTGTTAATTTCCTGTACACAAGACTGACGCTGCTTCTTTCCGGACACAAGACTCAACTGTTACTTTCCTGTTATCCAAGACTGACAATGTTTCTTTCCTGTACACAAGACTGGACACTGTTACTTTCCTGTACACTAGCCTTGACGCCTGCTTATGTCCTGTACACAAGGCTGTCGCTGATACGGTCCTGTAACAAGACTCACACTGTTACTTCCTGTTACACAAGACTCACACTGTTCTTTCCTGTTACACTAGACTCACACTGTTCTTTCCCGTAAACAAGGACTGCACTGTTACTTTCCTCGTACACAGACTGACGCTGATACTTTACTGTTCACAAGACTGACGCTGCTACTTTCCTGTACACAAGACTGTCCGCTGCTACTTTCCCGTTACATAGACTGACTCTGTACTTTCCTGTACACAGTCTGACTATGCTTAATTTCCTGTAAAAGATGACACGGTTAATTTCCTGTACGACAAGTGACTGACGCTGTTACTTTCCTGTACACAGACTGACATTGTACTTACTTTCCTTACAAAAAGACTGACACTGTTACTGTCCTGTAAAAAAAAAATGACGCTGACTACTTTCCTGTACACAAGACTCACGATCATACTTTTCGTAGACAAGACTCACCTTATGCTCTTTGTCTTGGCCTCGGCAAGGTCATAGCAGCCTCTCTTACTTATTCAGTTCTTCCCTACGATCCGTTGGGAAGGGGTACATGTAAATCGTCTTCATCTGACTTGCACACGTTGGCAATGCAAGCTCGTGTCAGAGCAAGCCCAATAGTGGTACTGTTGATGAATCATCGAAGACTTGATCTGCACCTCCGTTCAGGGTGGGTGAAGTGAAAATCAAACGCTATTTGACACTAAAGGAAGACTTACATTGTCGTGTGTCATGGATGCTGACGCCGAGAAGCATTCTTCCAATAACTGAAGCCACACTATATTAATGTCGAGGATTACTGTTTGTCCTCTCCTGCTCTCAGAGCAAGGAGATCCAGTATTCCTGAAAAAACTCCTCTTAACGCAAGATTCTACGTCGCTACCAACTGCTGAACTCAAGTCATATATTGAAACTCAAAATACATGTAACCACCGTTGACAGTTCACTAAATCCCAATGCTTCGACCATGATCAAGGTCACTTCACGGATGTGAAACCATGTCAGACACTTGCTCTGAGTGACGGGTCCCCCCCCCCCAGGGGTCTTGCTGTGTACTACTACTTCATCAGTCCCACCTACATCGAAGCTGTTAGATTTCACAATCCAACTTTGCTGGAATGTTATTCTTATCTGCACAACACATGGCCTGTCCAGTTAAGACAAGATGTTCGGCACAACATGTGGTAGTGTGGGCCATAACTTTCAGTTCCTGTACTGCTCTGCGCCATACTCTACCAACTTGTTTAAATAGCAACAATAAATGATCACCACACTCTGCCAATAAAATGTCTTACTAGAGTAAGTACATTATGAAAGAAACTCAAGATAGCAGCACAAGAAAAAGAATTCATCTTCCAAGTCGCATTGCATTTGCAAACAAAAAAAAAAAAAGTTGCCGGCAGATTCTACAAAATTCTTTCAAGCTTCCACTCAACCCACTACACCACCACCGTCACTCACTCCAGCATGTGACCTATCAAGATCCCTGCTGTTGCTTTATGCTTCATATGCAGAACATGGCAGTACCTGGCTCCTTCAACACCACCATCTACGTGGCTTTTGCCTCCCCGTGAACAACATAAATGCCATCGTTTTTGTATTTCAAGCTCTCCACCTTCGGCTGTTATTCTCAAATTCACGAAAAGACCTAGTCGCCACCTCTGCTTCTGCAGTAACTCATCCATCTCTACATATAGTGACGTCACCTTCAACATCAACCAGTGAGAAGGCATCTTCCACCATCATCACCATGGAAAACCCACAAATCAGAGACTTGACAACAGCAACATCTTCCTTTCATCTACTGAAGCCGACATGAGTCTTCACCTCCACCTTACATCTCCGCACTGCCAAGAGAGTAAAAACAGTGAATTCAATATCATCTTTTCACCCTCGAAAGATCACATGTTTCTGTTGGGGATTCTCATTGTCCATGGAATGGAATCTCCTTCTACACCACAACTCACTACCGGTCATGATATGCTGTTATTTGAACTGTTATACTCATCTTAACCAACAAAGACTGTCTAGTTTCCATCGATCCTGGTGCTGTTATAATTAACACTCATAATCTCCTAGAGTTCATTCAGGAACGATCTTCGGCATCCTGCAATCAACACTTGCTAAAACGTCTCATGATCCTCCCGCTCCAACGTTTAAACCGTTTTGTAAATGGATCTGATATCATCAAGCAAGAATTGTAAAACACGTCACAACTCGAAGTAACCGCCTAAACTCATGATTGACCAATCAACCATAAGATCATTCTTTGGCGCTGCAGCCTCCTGTCATCAGCATGTCTAAGTTTCTTCCATCAAGCAAGATGCAGTCAGCCTCTGCCAGAGTTACAGTGCCTTCTGAGTCGTCTTCGTCAGTGTTTTCCAGGCTAGCTGCTGGGTCTAGTCCTGATCTTCTCTCATCGGGACTCAAGACTCCTTCAATGTCTATCCTTCGCCCTGTCCACACTTTGCCCCTCGCAGCCTCGTGGGTCTTACCAGAGAGGCAGTGTTGTTGTAGACTCACGCTCCTACTTTCCATTCACAAGACTCACGTTCCTACTTTCCATTCACAAGACTCACGCTCCTACTTTCCATTCACAAGACTCCGCTTCCTACTTTACAGTACAACAGAGCTTTCACAATGCTAAGTGTGGCATAAATTACAATTTGCTAATTATATTTATCAGAAACATTTTAGTTGAAGCTATGGACAAGCTACCCTGACAACTGAAGGCTACTCTTCCGGTTTATCACGGTAATTATAGTAATCACGGGCAATTATAGCAATTATCGCGGTGTTCGTAATCAGTTCATTTTACTGTACTGGACACAAATTTAAACAATAAGTGAAAACAAAACAAAAATAATGAACAGCCTTTGTCCCTGTCTTTGTTTTTGGTACAGTTCACATATTCAATTGTTTTCACCTCCCCCTGCAGTTATACCACCCCCCATTGTTACTCTGCAAACTTGCAACATCTAAAATTTGTTTAATTTATATTAAATATTAGTGTTTGCCATTGTCTGCTGATTGATCGAGTGGTGGAAGGAGAAAATTTAAGTGGATATGTGGTGCATCAACTAATTCTGCAGACGGTCACTAAACAGAAAAGAAAATTGTTATAAATATATATAATCAAATAATTAATAATAATATAATAATAATAATAATAAAAGAATAATAATAACAAATAATATGTGGATACGTGTTCATGGTTTCGCTTCAGACTGTAAAATTAAAGTCACTATAATGAAAAAAAAATCCAAGACTCCACCGGGAGTTGAAACCCGTGAGTCTGCGCTTTAAGGCAGGCCGTGCTGACCGCTGCACCCAGTGTCGTTATAGTTAGAGATTGAGTTTGACTATATAGCTCATTTGTTGTGTTGGCAAAGCAATGGTCTTCTATTTGAGGCCGGGATTCAGGTTCTGTTGGCACCCCCACCATGACGGAATTAAGTGACCTAGGACTTCTCCGCTCTGCTGGTACTAATGTGTAGAGTACTAGGAATAGGGCTTCTCTCTCTGCTAGAACCCCAAAGTGGGGGTACTAATGTCCTGTGCTTCTCTCCTTGCTAGCATCCTAACATGAGGGTTTTTTGTGACCAGTGCTTCTCTCCTGACAGCTTAACGCAGAGAGTACTAGTGACTAGTGCTTCTCTTTCTGCTAGCTCCAGAGTGGAGAGTACTGTGACAATGCTTCTCTTCCACCTAGCACCAACGTGGAGAGTACTATGGACCAGTGCTTCCTCTCTCTGCTAGCACTACGCGAAGAGTACTAGTGACCATGGCTTCTCTCTGCTAGCTCCAGCGTGGGATGGAGTGTATACGTGTCCAGTGCTTTTCTCCTGCTAGCAGTAAACGTGGAGAGTTATAGTGAAAATGCTTCTCTTCCACTAACACAACGTGGAGAGTACTAGTGACCTGTGCTTATCTCTCTGCTAGCACTAACGCCGAGAGTTATAGTGACCCAGTGCGTCTCTTCCTGATAGCTTCAGCGTGGTGTGTTCTATTGGACCAAAGTGCTTCTCTCTCTGCTAGCACTAACGTGGAGAGTAATAGTGCCCAATGCTTCTCTCCCTAACACAAACGTGGAGTAGTACTAGTGACCTAATGCTTCTCTTCCCACTAAACACCAACGCTGGAGTGTACTAGTGGGGGGGACCAAAAAGTGCTTCTCTCCCTGCTAGCACTAACGTGGAGAGTACTAGTGACCAATGGCTTCTCTTTCCCTCTAACACAACGTGGAGAGTACTGGTGACCTAGTGCATTCTCCCCCCCTCCCTGTAGCACTAACGTGGCGTGTAATAGTGACCATTGCTTCTCTTCCCACTAACACCAACGTGGAGAGTACTAGTGACCAGTGCATTCTCTTCCCTGCTAGCACCTAACGGGAGAGTACTAGTGACAATTGCTTCTCTTCCCACTAACACCCAACGTGGAGTGTACTAGTGACCAGTGCTTTTCTCTCCTGCTAGCACTAACGTGGAGGAGTACTAGCTGACAATGTTCTTCTTCCCACTATCACCAACGTGGAGAGTACTAGTGACAGTGTTATCTCTTGCTAGCAACCAACGTGGAGAGTACTAGTGACCAGTACAGAGAAAATACAAAGACTAGCCGAGAAACATACAAGGAAGTTGAGGTTCAGCGAAATAAGTCAGCTGGAAGAAACTCAGTCAGGTGAAGGGAAATTAAGTCAGATTAACTTTCTGTAATCATTTATATACAGGTTTTCTTGTAAGACAGGTCTGAGGAACGACCTGTATGCTGCCTCGTTAGTTGTTGCTTAAGTATAATGGTGACAACAGGTGGAATGTAAATGACAACTGCAGGTCAAAGTTGTTTCCCTAGATGCGTAATAGGTGAAAGGTTAACTGAAGGGTGTACTTAAGTGTGAACTTTTGTGATGCTTTAAGTAAACTACAGTGATGGTGTTGTGTGATGAGTAAACTTTAAGTGGAAAATATATGTGAAAGTCAGGACAGTTGGTGTCTACCAAAAGTATCAGTGTTGCTGTACATCATGTTTCCTCTTTTTTTCTCTACCTTTCATGATCTTACCTGTCTTCTTCTTTTCTTCTTCTTACCTTGACTAACACCTCACCTTTCCTATGACCAAAACTGACTAATCACCTACACTATCCAGGACTACACATGTATATAGACACTCACCTATCCTTAATCACACTTGGCTATCACTTACCCAGATTTTGTTAAAAACTGGAAAAAAACCCCAACCCACCTGGCTAACACCTCCCTATCCATACCACACCTGGAATAACACCTTACCTATCCATGTTTGACCACACCTCACTATCACCTCACTATAGTGGAATGTCTTATTCACGTTCATTCATCACAGTAAACTTACTGTTATTATTGTTGTGTTACATTCATCTCAGTGAAACATTAATGTGGTTCTTGGTGGTGATAGTCACAAATGTATATATATGTTTATTCATATGTAAACAAATGCTCAATAGTTCCATAAATACATTGTATGTATTAAAAATTATATATCATAAATACTTGGACACGTGAGACTGAAATTGTGAGGACTTTTAGGTTATAACTGGATCAATTAACTAGTCAGAGGGAAGACTTCAGTGGGACCAGGATACATTAAACTAGTCTCAGGGAAAAGGACCATTCAGTGGGACCAGGAGCATTAACTAGTCACAGGGGTAGACATTCAGTGGTAGTTGGACAAGGATCATTAACTAGTCAGAGAAAGACCATTCAGTGGGATCAGGGGAATTCTCAAATTAACTAGTCACAGGGAAGACACATTCAGTGGGATCAGGATATTAACTAGTCACATAGGGAAGAACAAAAGGTTGATAAATGAGAATCATAATCAAGGAAATACGTCCTGACACAAGTCTTTTCCACATGGTGACCCGTCACTGTCTGCTGAAGGTGTGTGGTGACCCGTAATAACTGTCTGTGACGATGTGTGGGGACCCAGTCACTGTCTGCTGCAAGGTGTGTGGTGACCCGTCACTGTACTGACTCTGAAGGTGTGTGGTGACCCGTCACTGTCTGCTGAAGGTGTGTGGTGACCCGTCACAAGTTGCTGAAGTGTGTGGTGACCCGTCACTGTTGCTGCTAGGTGTGTGGTGACGTCACTGTCTGCTGAAGGTGTGTGGAGACCCGCCACTGTCTGCTAGAAGGTGTGTGATACCGTCACTGTTGCTGAAGTGTGTGGGAACCGTCCTTATGGTGAGGTGTGTTATGACCGTCACTGGGCTGCTGAAGATGTGTGGTACCCGCACTGTCTCCTTGTTGGTGTGTGGTGATTCGTCATGGCTGCTGTGTGTGTGGTGACTCGCCACGGTCTCCTGTTGGTGTGTGTGTGACACGTCACTGGCTGATGACGGTGGGTCGGTGTTTGTACACTGTTGATACATGTAAATGTGTGTGTGTACTCACCTATTTGTGGTTGCAGGGGTCGAGTCTTAGCTTCCTCTGTGTGAGTGTGTGTTGTTTGTGTGTGTGTGTGTGTGTGTGTGTGTGTGTGTGTGTTTGTGTGTGTGTGATGTGTGTGGTGTTGGGTGCGTGTGTGTTTGTGTTGTTTGTGTTGTGTGTTTGTTGTTTGTGTTGGCTTTTATTCGTGCGTCTGTACGTTATGATGTGGAGTGTGTAGGATGTGTATGCGGAAATGCAGGAATGGAGCGTATAGAAGTGTGTGCGGTTTGTGAACAATAGGTGTAAAAAGGTAACTGATAACAATTAATCCAGTTACCATTGCAGGTTAACACAGTGGTCACACAACCGAAGACGCTAATCTACACACTATAAAACGTTCCCAAATATACTTACAAGCTAATAATTGATCAAGCTAATAATTAACATGGTTACATATTAAATATAAATATATGTTCCAAATTTTTCACTAGTGGCCCAGTTTTTCTTGGTAGAAGAACTGTGATAGAGATCTCGCTTGTCTCAGGTAGTCGACGTTCGAGTCGTCCAAGGAGGATTTATTACAGGAGCGCAGATTATCTGCGTGTCTCCTCTGTAATAAAATGTTCCTCGTATACTGATATTAATACACTTGTTAGTAATTCCTATATGGACCGTACTTCAAGGCTGGCCTGAACTGCCTGACCTAGGGAGTGGTGAAGGGTGAATACCAGGATCCACGACTGGGGTGGGACTTGCTGTACCTCAGGGAAGTGGTGAAAGGGTGATACTGGATCCACGTGACCTCGGGTGGGGACTGAGACCTCAGGGAAGTGGTGAAGGGTGAGTACCTGATCCACGGACCTGGGTGGGATTGCTGACCTCAGGGAGTGGTGTGTTTGAAGGGTGAATACCTGGAACCACGGACCTGGGGGTGGGAACTCTGTAACCTCAGGGAAGTGGTGTGAAGGTGAATACCTGGATCACGGACATGGGGTGGGACTTGACTGAATCAGGGAAGTGGTTAAGGGTGAATACTGGATCCACGGAACCTGGGGGGGACTTGTGCGGACTTCAGGGAAGTGGTGAAGGGTGAATACTGGAACCACGGGACATGGGGTGGGACTGCTGACCTCAGGGAAGTGGTGAGGGTGAATAACCTGGATTACAGGACCTGGGGTGGGACTGCTGGACCTGGGAAAGTGGTGAAGGGTGAATACTGGAACCAAGGACCTGGCGGTGGACTGTGACCTCAGGAAGAAAGTGGTTTGTGAAGGGTGAATACTGGATCCACGGACCTGGGGGTGGGACTTGCTGACTCAGGGTAGTGGTGAAGGGCGAATACCTGGAACCACGGACCTGGGGTGGGACTGCTGACTCACGGGAAGTGGTGAAGGTGTGAGTACCTGGATCACGGACCTGGGGTTGGGACTTGCTGACCTCAGGGAGTGGTGAAGGGTGTTATGGATGAAACACATGGAAACTACGGACCTGGGGTGGGACTGTCTGACTCTGGGAGGTGTCAAAGGTGTTCGAACCTGAAACCACGGACCTGGAGGTGGGGACTGCCTGAAATCGGGGATGTGGTGAAGGGTGTATTGGATGACACTTGGAATCACGGACCTGGGTTGGGACTGCTGATCTTGGAGGGTGGGACTGGATAGGCATCAAAAATACAAGATTTTCCAGGGTTCAGAGGAAGGGATGACATCCGGGGCCCACGGATAGATTCTGGGCTCATGTCCTGGGGAAGGTCGGATAGTGTAGGTGCAGGAAGTGGGGAGAAGGGAGAGAATATCTGAGGGGGACACAGATGGACTCCTGGACAAATGAACCAGGGGAAGGTTGGTTAGTGTTAGGAAGGAAGTGGGGGGAAGGGAGAATATATGAGGGGACACAGATGGGACTACTGGACACATTGACCTGGGGAAGGTAGGTTAGGATAGTATAGGACTGGGAAGTGGGGAAGAAGGGTGAATATCTGAGGGGGACACAGTTGGGACTCACTGGACATATGAAACCTGGGGGGAAGGTAGGATAGTATAGGGAGGAAGTGGGAAGGGGAGGAGAATGTCTGCTGAGGGGGACAAGTATGGACTCCTTGGAAACATGAACCTGGGGAAGGCAAGGTTTTTGAGCGGAAGTATAGAACAGGAAGTGGGGGAAGGGAGAATATTGAGGTGGTCCCAGATGGAACTCCTGGAACCATGAAACTGGGGAAGGTTGGTTAGATAGGGAAGGAAGTGTGAAGGGAGAATATTCTGAGGGACACAGATGGACTCTGGACTCTTGACTGGGGAAGGAAGGATAGTATAGGGACAGGAAGAGTGGGGATGGGAGAATAACTGAGGGGGACACAGATGATGGACTCTAAGAAACATGAAAACCTAGAGGAGGTGGGATTAGTGTAGGATGGGAAGTGGGGAAGGGAAGATATCTACGGGGACACAGATGGATCCTGGACTCATGAACCAGGGGAAGGGAGGTTAGTATACGACAGGAAGTGGGGGAGGAGAATATCTGAGGGGGGGACACAGATGGACGCCTGGACACATGAACTGGGGAAGGTAGGATAGAATCAGGACAGGAAGTGGGGAACGGAGAAATCTGTGGGTGAAACAGATGGACTCCTGGCAATGAAACCTGGGGAAGGTAGGATAGTATAGGACAGGATGTGGGGAGGGAGGATGATCTGATGGGGACAAATATGGACTGCTGGTCACATGGGACCAGGGTAAGGTAGGATAGTGTGGATGGGAAGTGGGGTAAGACGAGAGGGGATTCTGAGGGGACAAAGATGGACTCCTGGACACATGAACCTGGGGAATGTTGGATAGAATAGGACAGGAAGTGGGAAGGGAGAATGTCTGAGGGGACACAGGTGGGACTCCTGGAACATGAACCTGGGTAAGGTAGGATAAGTGTAAGATGGGAAGTGGGGAGGGAGGATATCTGAGGGGACACAAGATGGACTCTCTGGACACATGAACCTGGATTAAGGTGGGATGTGTAGGATGGGAAGTGGGGAAGGGAAGGATATCTGAGGGACACAGATGGACTACTGGAACACGAACTTGCGTATGGTAGGATAGTGTTAGGATGAGAAGTGGGGAAGGGAGGAATATTGAGGGGACACAGATGGACTCCTGGACACACGACTTGAGTAAGGTTTAGGATTAGTGTAGCGATGTGAATGTGGGAAGGGAAGATGATAGATATCTGAGGGACCACAGATGGGTCTACTGGACACATGAACCTGGTTAGGTTGGATTGTGTAGGATGAGAAGTGGTGGAAGGGAGGATATCTAATGGGACACGGATGGACTCCAGGACACATGATACTGGGTGGGACAGTGTAGGGTGGGAAAATGAAGGGAGAAAGAGGAGGAGAGAGTCGAGGGGGACACGATGGATCCTGGACACTAGAACCTGGGTAAGGTTAGCGTAAGTGGGGAGTAGTTGGGGGAAGGGAGAGCGTTCTGAGGGAGACACAGATGGATCTGGACACACGAACCTGGGTAATGTAGCGTAAGATAGGGAGTTGGGGGAAGGGGAGAGCGTATGGGGGAACCACAGGAAAGCTTTGAAAACACAGTTTGTGGGGGAGGTGGACCTTGAAGACGAACCACAGGCCTACCTGGCAGTGGAATAACTCAGACCATAACTAGGCTACACTACTACACAAAACTATACTACACTGCTACTACTCGCTGTCCTGCAGGTGTAGAAACAATGCTCAGTGTTTCACATGGGATCCAACCCGGGGCAAAGTTTTCGACACCTGTTGCTCAGTTTCACCGAGTAGTAAGAAGTTATTATTCACTGTGTTCTCCTAGTAGTAAGTAGTTATTATCATTGTTCACTGTTACAAAAGTAAGTATTGTTATCACTTGTTCACTAGTACGTGAAGTTAGTTATTATCACTGTTCACTTGTTCACCATAGGTATTAATTGTTTATACATGTTAACCTAGTAGTAAGTAGTTATTATCACTTGTGCACCAAGTAGTAAGTGTTCATCACTTGTTCACTAGTAGTAAGTAGTTATTGTTTTCACTATTTCACCTAGTAGTAAGTAGTTATTGATATCACTTGGGTCACTAGTAGTAAGTGAAGTTATTGTTATTACTTCTTCACTAGTAGTATAGTACGTAGTTATTGTTATCACTTTTCACATATAGTAGTAAGGTAGTTTTTGTTATCACTTGGTCACCTGTAGTAAGTAGTTTTGTTATTACTTCTTCACTAGTTGTAAGTGGTTATTGTTTATCACTTGGTCACCTAGTAGTAAGTTGTTATTGTTTTCACTTGGTCACCTAGTAGTAAAGTAGTTAGTTGTTATCAGTGGCACCTAGTAGTAAGTAGTTATTGTTATTACTTTTTAACTAGTAGAAGTAGTTATTTCTTTTTAACTTCTTCAACCTAGTAGTTACTAAGTAGTAAGTAGTTGTTGTTATCAATTGGTCACCTAGTAGTAAGTAGTTATTGTTATCACTTGGTCACCTAGTCGGAAGTAGTTATTATCACTGTTATACCTAGTTGTAAGTAGTTATTGTTTATAACTTGGTCACCTTAGTAGTTAGTAGTTATTGTTAGTAGTTTCTTCAACTAGTAGTAAGTAGTTATTGTTATCAATTGGGTCACCTTGTAGTAAGTAGTTATTGTTATTACTTCTTCACCTAGTAGTAAGTAGTTATTGTTATCACTTGTTCACTAGTAGATAAGTAGTTATGTTATCAATTGGTCACCTAGTAGTAAGTAGTTATTGTTATTTACTTCTTCACCTAGAGTAGTAAGTAGTATTGTTATTACTTCTTCATTAGTAGTAAGTAGTTTATTTGCTGTTATCACTTGGTTCACCTAGTGTAAAGTAGTTATTTGTTATTAATCTTCACATAGCGTAAGTAGTTATTGTTATTACTTCTTCACCTAGTTGTAAGTAGATTATTATCACTTGTTTACACTAGTAGTAAGTAGTTTTGTTATCACTTGGTCACCTAGTAGTATGTAGTTAATTGTAGTAGTTCTTCACCTAGTAGTAAGTATAGTTATTGTTATCACTTGCGTCACCTAGTTGTAAGTAGTATTGTTATTACTTCTCACCTAGTAGTAAGTAGTTATTGTTATTCACTTGTTCACGTCATAGTTAGTAAGTAGTTATTTTTTCACTTGGTCACCTAGTAGGAAGTAGGTTCAAGTAATAGTTAATCTCTTGGTCACTAGTAGTAGTAGTTATTGTTATTACTTCTTCACCTAGTAGTAAGTAGTTATTGTTATCACTGGTCACCTAGTTAGTATGAGTTATTGTTATCACTTGGTCACATAGTAGTAAAGTAGTTATTGTTATTACTTCTTCACCTAGTTGTAAGTAGTTTTTGTTATTACTTGTTCACCTAGTAGTTAAGTAGTATTGTTATCACTTGTTCCACCTTGTGTAAGTAGTTATTGTTAACACTTGGTCACCTTGTAGTAAGTAGTTATTGTTATTACTTCTTCACCTATGTAGTAAGTAGTTATTGTTATCACTTGCGTCACTTGTAGTATGTAGTTTTGTTATTACTTCTTCACCTAGTAGTTAGTAGTTATTGTTATCACTTGCCGTCACCTAGTATATTAAGTAGTTATTGTTATTATTATTCACCTAGTAGTAAGTAGTTATTGTTATTACTTCATTCACCTAGTACTAGGTATTGTAGTTATTGTTATCACTTGGTCACCTTGTAGTAAGTAGTTATTTTTGACACTGGTCACCTTGTATATGTTGTTCTTGTTATTACTTCTTCACCTTAGTAGTAAGTGAGTTATTGTTATCACTTGGGTCACCTAGTAGTAAGTAGTTATTGTTATTACTTCTTAGCCTAGTAGTAAGTAGTTATTGTATTAGTTCTGTCACCTAGTTGTAGTAGTATTGTTATCACTGGGTTACCTAGTAGTAAGATAGTTATTGTTTTCATTGGTCCTAGTAGTAAGTAGGTATTGTTATTACTTCTTCACCTAGTAGTAAGTAGTTATTGTTATCACTTATTCACCTAGTGGAGTAAGTAGTTATTTGTTATCACTTGGTCACCTAGTAGTAAGTAGTTATTGGTATTACTTCTTCACCTAGTAGTTACAGTAGTTATTGTTATTACTTCTTCACCTAGTAGTAAGTAGTTTTGTTATCACTTGTTTCACTAGTAGATAAGTAGGTATTGTTATTAAGTCTTTACATAGTAGTAAGTATTTATTGTTATCACTTGTTCACCTAGTAGTAAGTAGTTATTGGTTATCACTTGGTCACATATAGTTTAAGTAGTTATTGGTATAACTTCTTCACTAGTAGTAAGTATTATTTTATCACTTGTTCACCTAGTAAGTGTAAGTTGTTATTGTTGTCACTTGGTCACTAGTAGTAATTAGTTTTTGTGATTTACTTCTTTCACTAGTAGTAATTAGTTATGTTATTACTTCTCACCTAGTTGTAAGTGGTGATTGTTATCACTTGGTCCCTAAGTAGTAAGTAGTTATTGTTATTCCTTGGTCCACTAGTGTAAGTGTTATTGTTATGACTTCTTCACCTTAGTAGTAAGTAGTTTTTGTTAATTACTTCTTCACCTAGTAGTAAGTATTTATTGTTATCAACTTGGGTCACCTAGTAGTAAGTCGTTAGTGTTATCACTTGGCACCTAGTAGCTAAGTAGTTATTATTATTTCTTCTTAACTAGTAGTAAGTGTCGTTATTGTTTATCACTTGTTACCTAGATAGTAAGTAGTTATTGTTATTACTTCTTCACCTAGTTGAAGTTGTTATTGATATTACTTCTTCACCTAGTAGTAAGTAGTAATTGTTATTACTTCTTCACCTAGTAGTAAGTAGGTATTTGTTATTACTTCTTCACTTGTTTTGTAAGTAGTTATTGTTATTACTTCTTCCCCTAGTAGTAAGTATGTTTTGTTATTCACTTATCACCTCAGTAGTAAGTAGTTATTGTTATTACTTCTTCACCTAGTAGTAGAAGTTATTGTTATCACTTGGTCACATGTTGTAAGTAGTTATATGTTATCACTTCTTCACTAGTAGTAAGTAGTTTATTGTTATCACTTGTTCCCTAAAGTAGTAAGTAGTTATAGTTATTTACATCTTCACCTAGTTGTAAGTTGTATTGTTTCACTTGTTCACAAGTATGGATTTCCCGTCATGGTGAAACATGATCTTGTAATATTTTTAGTCAGTTTTTTATTATCTGTTATAAACAGAAGCTTTCCATACAGTATGCCAATAATATCGCTAGAAATATCTAATGGTTGTTTTATGTATTTGTAATTGATGTAATTGATGTAATTGATGTAGATGATTATTTATAATTATTATTTTTATAATTATTATTATTATTATTATTTTTATTAGTAGTTAGAAGTAGAGTAGTAGTTAGTAGTAGTATCTTTTATTATTGTATTATCCATCGGCCGTTTCCACCAAGGACTGTGGCCCGAAAAAAAAAAACTTTCATCGTTATTCACTCCTCACTGTCTTGCCAGAGGCGCACTTATACATACAGTTATAAAATCTGCAACATAAACACCCATATTCAGGAGTGCAGGCTTTGTACTTCTTATCTCCAGGACTCAAGTCCGGCCTACCGGTTTCCCTGAAAAACCCTTCACAAATGTTACCTAGTCACAGTCCAGCAGCACCGTCAAGTCCTAAAAAAAACAATTTTTCTCCATTCGCTCTTGTCTAAGACGGTCACATATGCTTGCGGGAAGTCAAGCCCCTCGCACACAAAACATCCTATGCCGACCCCTACCCCGCCATCCCTCCCACTATAGATTTATACACTCTCGAAGTCATTCTATTTCGTTCCTCCTTCTCTATATGTATTATAGTTTTGGTGTTTTAATCCAGCTACTCCTTAAGTTCCAAACAATGGGGAAGCATTGGTTTATGCACCCCATACCCTTCTTGATGACCTTCTTGTCATCTGCTATCCTGCTCTCCGTCTTACTCTTAATTCTTTTAATAATAACTTACCATACTTTACCAAGGTATGGAAACGGTTTTTTTCCCTATACTTTTTACACCTCTGTGAATGCTCTCTACAATCCCTAGGTACCTACCATCTCTCATACATATATTAAATAATTCATAACCACTCCAAAACTCATTTCCCCACCTGCTTTTAACATTTTTAATCTTTACCCATCAATCCGCCGCTTTTACCACCTTTCATTTCTACCCACTGCCACACGGAACGTACCACACTCACAACTGCTCTTCCTCATCCTACAAGATATTATTCCTCCTTGCCTTATTTACACGAAATCACAGCTATCCCTATCGTCTTCAACAATTTAACAATTCCTTTTTTATTCCTTCACACTCTCTTTACCTCTCTTTTTTTCTCTCGACCATATCCTCCGTCCTCCTTACATCACTTCTACTTTGCAAAAAAGCTTTTCATATGTAAATTTTTCTTTCTTATTGCTCTCTTTACCTCATCATTCCATCAGTCGCTCTTCTTCCCTCCCACACGCATTTTCCTGTAACCACAAACTTCTGCTGGACACTCTAACACTACATTCTTAAACCTTCTCCATACATCTTCAACCCCATTGCCTATACTCTCACTATACACAAATAACCCGTTCATAGGAATGAGGAGTTTACGACGATGTTTCGGTCCGACTTGGACCATTTACAAAGTCACACTAGCGAAAAGGAGAGAAGGAGAGGTATATATAGGCAGGAGGTGGTAGTAGTAGTAGTAGTAGTAGTGGAGGTAGAAGGTAGTAGTAATGGGGAAGTAGTAAGGAGGAGGAGCCAGTTTAATACTTTGTAAATGGTCCACGTCGGACCGAAACGTCGTCGTAAGCTCCTCTCTTCTATGTGCGGGTTATTTGTGTATCGTTCCAGTCACAGTATTGTGCCTGTTTTTGTTATTTATACTCTCACTAGCCCATCTATCCCCCAAAGTTGTTTATATCTTACCCTAACTGTCTCCTCCTTTAGTTTATAAACCTTCACCTCCCTCTTAATTGCTGCTTCCATTTTCCTTTTACATTCACTGTGGCTACAACTAAAAAATTATCTAATGTATCCGTTCCCCACTATAAACATGTACATTAGGGTTATATTTTTTTTTACTTTTTTTCCAAATAAAACATCTGTCTCAAAAATCGATGAACTTTTGTTTAAAAGCAAAGAAGAAGTCCCTAATTCCTCTTAGTTTTCAAAAAAATCAACATATCTGCGTTACTACTCATAAGTTGCAACTCAAGAAAGTATTAATTGGCAACTCAAATTAACGAAAAATATTAATCACCATATATTTACGTTACTAATCATAAGTAGCAGCTCAGAAAATTATTAACTTGCAACTCAAACCACAATTTATCAGTTGTCAGCATCAAGTTCTGGACAGAATTCTCCGTTTGGTAATGGATGTAAATCTTGGTGCTAAAACATCGAGTATCCGTGTTTATCCCAACTGGTGAAGAATTATGAGGAACTAAAGGCACAGTTTGTTAATGGAACAGAAGCAGGATGGAGCGATGATACGAAGTTTTTGTACTATCTAACACGAGTGTTTAGATTTTTTGAAGAAAAGGTGTACTTTCCTTTGATTAACTTTCAGAAAATTCCAAACATCAGCAATGCGAGGTAGAATTTAAGAGTCATTCTATCTGTTCTTGCAGTCATTCTTATACCTACAAGACGGAAGACTTTGGAGAAGATACGCAGATTCATTTCATACACCTGGGCAGATTATTGCTTTACTGATCAGATGTACGATGAAAATGGCTTCAAGAATTTGTCAAAAATATTGAAACCTTACAAAAAGAACCATCAAAACACACAAAGAAGTGTGATCAGCTTTTAATGTTAAGATTGTGAATAATAAAGACAAACCTTGTGGAACATAGTGTATCAGTGTGCGTATTCCTAGACTGTGGAAGACGTGGACAGCCAAGGACACTTCAGCTTCTATCAAGTCACCGATACTTGTCGAGAAGGTGTAAATAACACCATAGCTCACGTTACAAGAGCAAGATAGGTTTCGAACTATCTTGTCACAGAGGGGACTGCGCAGTTCTTGTGTCACAAGGGGTTTGAAATCATCCTATAGTCGTCATTGAGGTGTTACTTTGAGTCCACACACGTGAGTATAGGATTCAATGGATCCAGTCAGTATTCAATATTGAAAATACTGGCATAACACCCCGTAGGGGAAATTAAACTTATATATAATGATTTATATTCCAGCCATTGAGGAAGTGCATACCACAGCTTCTCAAGACATCGCCTACAGGGACGGCTGTATAGGCAAAAGCTGTCTATCAGGCTAAGTCCCATTTCGATCCACTATTTAATCTTTGACTTAGCTTGTGGCATTACCCTCAACAAAAGGAGAAATAATAGGGAATAAGAAAAGGTAAAAGAGATTATGAGGGTAAAGTTGCAAGAGAATCGAAGACTAACCCAAAAGGATTCTTTCAGGTATACAGAAGTAAGATTAGGGACAAGATAGGCCCATTCAAAAGTTACTCGGGTCAGCTCACCGACAGTGATAAGGAAATGTGTAGGATTTTTAACACTTCCTTTCAGTTTTTACGCAGGAAGATACTAGCGATATTCCAGAAATAATAAATTATATAGAACAGTACGATAATAAACTATGCACGATTAGGGTCACAAGTGACATGGTCCTTAGACAAATAGATAATTTAAAACCTAACAAATCCCCAGGACCTGATGAACTATACTTATGGATTCTAAAGGAATGTAAAGAGGAGCTTAGCAAACCTTTGACTAATTTATGGAATGAATAATTGCTGAGGCAATTCGTAGCCATCTTGAAAAGCATAAATTGATCATCGAATCTCAGCACGGTTTTACAAAAGGGCGTTCCAGCCTTACGAATTTATTGATCTATTTCACTAAGGTATTTGAGGAGGTAGATCATGGTAATGAATATGATATTGTGTATATCAGAGACTATTGAGGAAAATTAAGGAACACGGAATAGGAAAAAAATTTCCTGGACAGAGGCGTAGTTGCCTGATAGTCAGCAAAGAGTTTGCATAAATGGAGTGAAATCAGAGTGGCGAAGCGCCACGAGCGGTGTTCCACAGGGGTCAGTGTTGGGTCCCTTGTTGTTCACTATCTACATAAACGACTAAACGATGACAGTAAAATAGGCCGACGAATTCATTCTGACGAGGACATTAGAGCACTCCAGGAAGATTTGAATAGACGATGCAGTGGTCGGAGAAGTGGCAGATACAGATTAATATAGACAAATCCAAAGTTCTAAACATTGCCACATATAAACTTTCTAAACCATGTCACGTATAAACTAAATAATGTAGATCTTAATATTACTGATTGCAAAAAGGATTTGAGAGTTCTGGTTAGCAGTAATCTAAAACCAAGACAACGGTTCATAAGTGTTCGCAATAAAACGAACAGAATCTTTGGTTTCATATCAAGAAGCATAACTAATAGGAGTCCTCAAGTTGTTCTTCAACTCTATATATCTTTGGTTAGGCCTCTTCTAGAATATGCTGCACAGTTTTGGTCACCATATTACAGAATGGATATAAATTCTCGGGAAAGAGTACAAAGGAGGATGACAAAGTTGATCCCATGTATAAGAAGTCTTCCCTATGAGAATAGACTGAGAGCCCTGAATTTGCTCTCTCTGTAAAGGCATAGAATGAGGGATGATATGATTGAGGTGTATAAATGGAAAACAGGAAAGAATAAAGGGGATATAAATAGCGTGCTAAAAATATCTAGCCAAGACAAGACTCGCAGCAATGGTTTTAATTTGGAAAAATTCAGATTCAGGAAGGATATAGGAAAGCACTGGTTTGGTAATAGAGTTGTGGATGAGCGGAACAAACTCCCAAGTACTATCATAGAAACTAGAACGTTGTGTAGGTTTAAAATTAGGTTAGATAAATACATGAGTGGGTGTGGGCTTGTGTGAGTTGGGCCTGACTAGCTTGTACTACTTGGTAAGATGCCTTGCTCCTTCCTTAAGTGAATGTGACCTGACCTGACTAGGTTGGGGCATTGGCTTAAGCCGGCAGGAGACTTGGACCTGCCTAGCATGGGCCAGTAGTCCTGCTGCAGTGTTGCTTCTTTCTTACGTTGTAACACAGAGTTCCACGAGTCTGGGCCCGGGGCTGAGTGCATTGACATGTTGTCAATGGTTTTCTCAAAATCTATCGGAGTTAGGGGAATGTCGGAAATCTGGCATACATTGATGGAGTTTTGAGGCTCATTCATGAAAAAATCATTTGGATTGCCGATCTTTAGACTGATTAGTGGCTCGCTAAACACAGAGTCGTATTGGGATTTCAATATCTCACTCATTTCTTTGTTGTAATCTGTGTAAGTCCCATCTTGTCTGAGCAAGGGCCCGATGCTAGATGTGGTTTTTGCCTTGTTTTTGGCATATGAAAAAAATATTTCGAATTTCTTTCAATTTCACTAATCGCTTTTAGCTCCTCCTGTCTCTCCTGGGTCATGTACGAGTCCTGGTCAGCGCTTCCTTCCGTGTATCAGATAACACTATGTAACACAATGTTTGCTCCAGGCAAAGAAGAGAGAGAGAGAGAGAGAGAGGAGAGAGAGAGAGAGAGGAGAGAGAGAGAGAGAGACTAGTAGACATGACATGGCAGGGTCTTGCTAAGCTGTTGAACAATGGGAACTAATAACTCACATCCATCTTGTAAAATGACTTCTTTCTCTTCTTCCCCACATTGCCGTGAGAGAATGTGTGTCAAGGGTACACCTACTGAGGATGTAAACACTGCATCAGCTGATTACTATAAAAATGCATCAGTTGATTACCATTAGAATGAAGGTATTAATTACGCAATTGGTAAATCACCTGATCACATACTTGATATACCAGCCGATCACATTCTGGGTGCAACCTCAGTGTCAGTTAATCACAGTTCATCAGCTTGTATCAGCTGACCACACAAATGCATTACATAAATAATGCATCACAAATATACAAGCAACTGACCACAAAGAAAGGATCAATGGTTTGTATTAAAGATTGAGATCAGATTACAGGGAGTGTTTACTAGTAAAGTGGAGGAAGTATAGAAAGAGATGTGTACTGTGTTTGTCACAGTATATATGTTCATTATTTGCTTAAACTTTTATTTTAATTAAGGATCAAAGTATTTTTGACTGGTTGTAAATTATTGGAGAACCCAATAAACCAAACCAATCAAGAGGGATGTGCTTATTTTGCTCATTTTTTTTTGTTGTTGTTGTTGTTAATCTTGTTGTTGTTGTGATTGTTTCATCGAATACGGCGTCCGGACGGGAGTCTAGCAACACAACGACCAGTTGAGTGGTTGGTCGAAGGAGTCGTGTGAAAGTGGAGGTATTATGGCCTCTATAACTTGAACTTAATTCCAGCTCTTCGGTTCATTAAATAATAACATGCAAAATGTTTCTAGTACGAGAGTGAAAAGTTCTTTGGAGATGGTGCGCAGATTCGAGTAAAATCCAAGAGGCATTAACAAGTGAAGACATAGCCCCTCTTTATGAGTGTAGCAGAGCCATGTTAAAACATTAAAAATCTTTGTCACAAGCATCATAAATGATGAAAGTCCTTGACATGATCCTACGACGCCAATTTGCATATTTTATGAAAAGCATGAACTACACGACCCTGATCAACATGACTTTAAAGTAGGTTGAACCTGTCAGTTACATACTGATCATTATGACAAAACAACTGACACTGGAAGGACAATATGCAGAAGTGGACCAACGAATCACACTCATGTTGAAAAGGAATTTCACAAATGCAGCGGCCATGAAATGAAAAAATGAAAATAAATATTAAGTTTTCTAATGTATAAATAAAATTAGTGGTAATAAGGAAGGAAAAATCTAGTCTTATTATAGTAAAAAGTTAAGTACCCGAGGCACAGTCTGTTTATTCTCGTAGTAGACAGAAAAAATTAAAGCCAAGGTATTACAACCCAGGAATCCAAATGGCCTGTTATCCCGGGTGTAATGGGAGCAAAATAAACACAGCAGAAAAAGTTTAGACTTATATTATCCTTCACCAATTTAGAACAGCAATATGTACACTATGTACAGTGATAAGTATAGTGCACTCCACGGTAAGCAAGGCAGAAATAGAAGCCACAAGATAGCAGACCGTGCTTCAACCAGCTCTAGAATGGGAATGACAAGGGCAGACAGGAGAGCGGTACCCACATAACCTCTGCGATTGCCAAAACCATCTTCTTATTGGCTAGAACCTGGTCACTAGTTGAACTACGGGGCCCCATCATCAACTCTTAGCAACCTGGTTCGCTGGTTGGGGGAGATAGCCTGTAAATGAGGGTGTGTACATGCGCCGAATAAAGGTTACGTACTCTTTGCATGCCACACAAGGCTTGGATCTGGTTCCAAAGCCTTCTGAATATGAAATATTGCGTTACCGTTCAGAGGATGTATGTGGGATACACAATAAACAAGCCGCTTCGATGGCTAGTTTATTGTGGCCAGTCCTCCCAACCAACTGAACGTTCCACCCACTCACATAATCCGTCCACCTACAAATTACATCCTCCCACACATTCTGCCCACTCTCACGGTCCACCCACCCACACATAAGGGCTCCAGCGCTCACATAATCAACAAAGTGGTCACACACATTAACTACCTGTAAGTCATGCCTCTGAGAGGCATAACTTACAGTGACATTCTTTGTTAAATTCTCTGAAGGCAGCTGAGATTTGCTAATTTTGCTAATGCTAGTAATGCTATACGATTTATGTGCACCTGCCAATAAATTTGGTCAATGTTCACTGCAAATTCTCTCTCTTTGAGCGATTCTTGTCGTTTCTCTCCACTTTTCAACTTACAGTCTCTTCTGATTTTCTCTCTTTCCCCTCCAAATTTCATAACTTTGTACAGTCACTCGCTTGACAACATTTGCATTCTGTCCATGAAAAACCAACCAAAAAACTTCCTCCCCTACCCCAATTCTTTAATTTTTTAAATTTTTTAAATTCTTCATAAAAATGATATATATATTTTTCAATTCCTTCATGAAACGCCCTTTTTAAATTTATTAAAAAATTGGGGCCCAAATATTTGATCTTTAAAAAAACTATTTAAAAAGTTTTTCCCATTATAAATGTACGCCCAAAAAACCATTATCCTCGGGTTTTTCTTTTTTTTTTAGGTAATTTTTAAACTTTTATTCATTTTTAAAATTGCATGTTTGCTTTTTTCCCCCAATATTTAATCTACGGGCAGGCAGTTCAAGGTTTTCCTGCGGTTTAAAAAAAAAAATCAATCAAACCAAATCAAAGCATTGTAGTTTTTTATTACAAGTTCAAAAAATGATCCCCCTCGTTCTCCCCAGTTCAAAAGGGCAGCAGCAACAAAAATTTTTTACCCTTCCTTGGATTTTTGGGATACCTTCCAATTTCTGCTTTTTCAGCTTTATCACCCCGGGTTTTCGGTTTCCATTAAATCCCCTTTTAATCATCCCTTTTTATCCCTAAAAATTTAAAGTTTTTTTATGAAATTTTTTTTCCTCGTCAAAAATTTTTTGGTTGTGATATGGCCTTCAGTTTAAGGCATCCTTTTAAATTCTCAAAAATTTCCATAATCTTTACTAGATTTCTGTTTTTTTTTCCTCTTCTCTGAATTTTTTCCTTTTCTTTTTTTGCCCCTTTTTCAAATGGGTATTAAGTAATTATTTGTTTATTTTGTACCTTATTAAATGTCCCATTTTTAAAAAATTTTGGTGAAACTCTGTATTATTTTTTTTTTTACACACTGGCCGATTCCCCCCAAAGGCGGGGGGCCCGAAAAAAAAAAACTTTCCCCCAACATTAAACTCCATATGTTTTGGGCCAAAGGTTGCTTTACACGCAGTTTTTAAACGGGAAAAACTTTAACAACCCCCTTCATGAGTCGGGGAAACTGTATTTTCTAAACTCCAGACTAAAGTCCGGCCTCCCCGGTTTCCCTGAACCCTCATAAGTGTTACTTTGCTCACACCCCAACAGCACGCCCAAATTTTAAAAACCTTTTTTGCCCTCCATTCACCCCTTTACAAACACCCCTCACGCATGCCTGCTGGAACCCAAGCGCCCCCGCACACAAAACCCCCTTTTTTAACCCCCCCCCCTTCAAACCCTTTCCCAAAGGGGCCGACCCCTACCCCCCCCCCTTCCCCTTCCCTACAGACTGATACACTTTTGAAGTCACTCTGTTTCCCCCCATTCCCTTACATTCCAAAACCCCCTTTCAAAAACCCCTTTCCTGCAGCCCTCGGGGAAACCCAAGTTTTGGGGGGAAATTTCCGGCACCTCCTCCTAATTTCCCAAATTTTTCCGAATTCACTGCATTATATTCACACCACACATTCCCCTCAGACATGACTTTCTCCACCCCCTTCCACCTTCCCTCGCTGCAACATTAAAACCACCCATGCTTCACCCCCCATATAAGGGGGCTTTTGGTAAAAACTATACTCTCATAAAATCCCCCCCTTTGCCTCCAAAGGGGACAAATTTTCTTTGCCCTCCACAGACCCCCCTAATGCACCCCCAAAACCCTTTTTCCCCCCCTCATCAATTCTATGATTCACCCTAAACTTTATAACCCACCCGCTACATGTCCACCCCAAAAAATTGAATCCCTTCACCCCCTCCATCCCTCTCCCCCTCCAATCTAAAAACCAATTTTTCATCCCCCCTAATCTTTTTTTTTATCCTCATAATTTTTACCTTTCCTGTATTCACTTTTAATTTTTTTCTTTTGCAACCCAAACCAAATTCTTTTCCACCAACCTCTGCAACTTCCCCCCCCAGAAAAAACCCGGAGCACAGGGGTCATCAGCAAAGAGCAACTGTGACAACTCCCACTTTGTGGGTTTTCCCTTTAAAATTTTAAAAACTTCACCCTCTTGCCAAAAACCCTCGCATTTATTTTCTCTTAAAACCCCCCATCAAAAATTTATTGAAAAACCCCAGGGTGCCCATCACACACCCTTTGGGTTCAAAGGCCTACTTTTACCCGGGAAATAATTTCCCTCTTTTCCCACATACCCCCAACTTGAGCCTCACTATCCTCGTAAAAACCTCGTAAAAACCTACCTCCCCACACCATACACCTGCAAAATCCCACATTCCCCCCTATCCACCCTGTCATAAAGCCTTTTCCCAAAACCATAAAAGCCACAAAGACCTCTTCAGCCTTATCTAAATACGTTCCTTATATGTTTTCACCCGTAAAAAACCTGGGGGCCCCCCACCCCCACCTTTTTTAAAGCCTCCTTTTTTCATCTGCATCCATTTTCATCCCTTTCTCTTTAAATTTTTTCCCAAAAATAATCAAACCCTAAAACTTTTCCCGGTAACCAACCCGACTTATTTTCCCCAAAATTTTTGCACTCCTCTTTTGTCCCCTTTTCCTTTAACAAAGGAACCCATGCATGCTCTCTGCCAATCCCTAGGGACCTTACCCCCCCTTCCATACATTTTTTTAAATAAAATTTCACCAACCACTCCCAAAAATATATCCCCACCTGCTTTTTAAAAATTTTTATCTTTTTCCCATCAATTCCGGGGTTTCCTTACCCCCCTTTTAAATTTTTTCCCACTGCCCCACAAACTTCCCCCACACTCAACAACTGGCCTTTCCCCCCTCCTAAAAAATGGGTTTTTCCCCTTTGCCCCCAACACAAAAACACAGCTTCCCTATCTTCATCAACATTTTCCCAAATTTTTAAAATAATTTCCCCCCATCCCTTCCCCAAAAAACCCTAACTCTTTCCCTTTAACAACTCTCCCCTTTCCCAAATTTTTTTCTGACAAATCCATTTGTTCCTAGGCTTCCTTTAAAATGTTAATCTCACTCCAAAACTTTTTTTTTATTTTTAACAAAATTTGTTTATAACATCCCCACCCACTTTCTCATTTGCCTCTTTTTACATTGCTTCACCACCAATTAACCTCTCTCTTTTTTTCCCTATACTCTTTTCCCCCCTTGCATCAATTTTAATTTTGTAAAAACTTTTTCATAAAGCTAACTTTTTTCCCCCCCTTACTACTCCTTTTTTATCATCATTCCACCAATCGTTTTCCCCTTCCCCCTGCACCCACCTTTTTCCCGTAACCCAAACTTTTTGCCCGAAACTCCAACACTACATTTTTTTTAAAACCCACCCCCTACCTCTTCGACCCCATTGCCTAAAGCTCTCATTAGCCCATCTATTCCTCCAATAGGCCCTTTTGGGGGGGTTTTTATCTTACCCTAACTGCCCCTCTTTTTGTTTATAAACCTTCACCTTCTCTTTTCCCTGATGCTTCTGTTCTCCTTGTATCCCTTCTACCTTTTACTTTCAGTGTAGCTACAACTAGAAAGTGGTCTGATATATCTGTGGCCCCTCTATAACATGTACATCCTGAAGTCTACTCAACAGTCTTTATCTACCAATAAATAATCCAACAAACTACGTCATTTCGCCCTACATCTTTATCTGAATACTATTTATCCTCTTTTTTCTTAAAATATGTATTACCTATAACTAAACCCCCTTTTCCCTATACAAAGTTCAATCAAAGGGATCCCATTATCATTTACACCTGGCACCCCAAACGTACCTACCACACCCTCTCTAAAATTTCTCCTATTTAGCATTCAGGTCCCCTACCACAATTACTCTCACACTTGGTTCAAAGGCTCCTATACATTCACTTAACATCTCCCAAAATCTCTCTCTCTCCTCTACATCCTCTCTTCTCCAGGTGCATACACACTTATTATGACCCACTTTTCGCATCCAACCTTTATTTTTAATCCACAAAATTTCTTGATTTTACACATTCATTTTTCTCTTTTCCTTCATAACTGATCCTTCAACATTACTGCTACCCTTTCCTTTGCTCTAACCCCTCTCAGAAAACCCAGATTTAATCCCATTTATTCCCCCAACCGAAACTCCCCTACCCCTTCAGTTTTGGGTTTCGCTTAAGGGCCCAGGACATCCAACTTCTTTTCATTCATAACATCAGCAATCATCTGTTTCTTGTCATCCGCACGACATCCCGCACATTCAAGCATCTCAGTTTTATAAAGTTTTTCTTCCCTCTTTTTTAGTAAATGTCACAGGAAAAGGGGTTACCAGCCCATTGCCCCCCGGCATTTTAGTCGCTTCATACTACACGCATGGCTTACGGGGGAAAAGATTCTTTTCCACTTCCCCCCATGAACAATAGAAGAAATAAAGAAGAACAAGAGCTTTTAGAAAAGGAGAAAAGCCTAGATGTATGTATATATATATATATAATATAAAATATATAGTAAAATATTATTTTATATATATATATATATAATTATATATATATATATATATCATGTGCATGTCTGTGAAGTGTTTACCAAAGTGTAAGTAGGAGTAGAAGATATCCTGTATCTAGCGTGTTTATGAGAAGAAAAAGAAACCAGCAATCCTACCATCATGCAAAAAGTTACAGGTTTCTGTTTCACAGTTCATCTGGCAGGACGGTAGTACTTCCCTGGGTGGGTTGGGTGTCTACCACCTACTACCTTTACTCTGTATATGTTGTTGAATTAGACACATGGTTCTCTAACCATTCACTACCGTACTCTGTATATGTACTGTCATTCTAAATAAAATATAAAAAAAAACTCTTTCTAAAGCCTTCTGACACTTGGATTTTCAGCTTATGGTGAGTTTGTCTTACAATATTTTTCTCTCTCGATGAACTCCTTAAAGGAAGTCTTTCATGAAAGTCTTCATTGTTTCTTCTGAAATCAGGATTATTATTTGTTGCACCTCTTCTTCTCACTCTCACTTTTACCAGGTATTAAACTCTTGACAGTGTGTGGCCACTGTTGCCTAGTAATACTCCATAACTGGGCTGGAGACCAGGTATGGTGATGCTCACAGTATGTGGAGACACACATGCATAGCTTATGATTTTGAGGAAAGGTTTCTCCAGGTGTGGCTTCTTCAGTCCTAGTGCAGAGACGCTAGATGTATATATAAGGCAAGAGGACAGGTTAGCACTGGCTTGAAGTGGAGTAGCATATTAAAGGTAAGGTATTAGGTAACACATTGGGTAATCTCTGAAGATTACCCAACGTGTTACCTCTAATACCATACGGCACTTTCAGCCTATGTTTACCTTACCTCTTACACTTAACAGACGTTTTTGCTAAAGTTTTTCTGTATTAAACTGAAGAAGCCACTCGTAGCTAAACGCTTCCACGACAAATGTCTTTAAGCGTGAATATGTCTCTTTATCTACACTGACTATAATCTATTTCGTCTTTGTGGAAATCACTTATGTGTCTTGAGTGATGTAATTTTAATATAACAAGAATATAGGTATTTAATGAGGCACCATTTTAAAGATGTTCTTAATGAGCCACTGAGTAAACAATTACATGGTCTTAACCAACAAATAAACTAATAATAACAACAGATAAAACTACAGCTCAGTGAAGGATGTATAAGTAGAAGAAAATGCT
>NC_069408.1:82799395-82807193 GCF_026875155.1 Cherax quadricarinatus
GGACGAGCAGTGAAGAAGTAGCAGCCAACGAGAACACTCCTGCTCGTCTCTGGTAACTGGCCAAGGGTTTTTTAGCCGGCCTGGACATATTCTGTTTTATTCTGACTGTTCCAATTGGGAAACAAGACTTTAACATTAAATAATCTCCAGTTATATTATGTTATATCTAGGATCTCCTCCTAATCGTCTGTTATGAAAGCCTTATGTTATATGTTGGATACTATAGAAGAAACATGCATTCTTAACTTATATACGATAATTCGTATGTTATTTCTGGCTTTTGTTGTATTATGAATATACTTAATTAAAATTAGGCATTCCGGAGGATCACTATTATTACCCTAACCTCTCTGACCAAAATTGTTATGCTCTAAAAAGAAGGAAATAGTGGTTACAATACTTGGAGTGTAACACTTAGGTCTCAGACACTCCCAAGGCCGGGCCACCACTTGGATAAGGCCCGGGCCGGGAGAATACCCGCGAATCTTTAATAATAATAATAATAGTGTGCAAAGATCCGGGCCGGGAGAGTACCGGTGAACCAAGAACAACTAAGATCCGGGCCGGGAGAGTACCGTGAACCAAGAACAACTACGATCCGGGCCGGAGAGTTACCGGTGAACCAAGAACAAACAAAGATCCGGCCGGGAGGTACCGGTGAACCAAGAACCCAACAAAGATCCGGGCCGGGAGAGTACGGGTGGAGACCAGAACAACAAAGATCCCGGGCCGGGAGAGTACCAGTGAAACCAAGAACAAAACAAAGCATCCGGGCCGGGAGAGTAACAGTGAACCAAACCAACAAAGATCCGGCCGGGAGAGTACCAGTGACCAAGAACAACAAAGATTCCGGGCCGGGAGAGTACCGTAACGAACGAACAATAACAAAAGTGTGTATAAACCGTGACCCCCCCTCTTTTTCAAAACAACGACAAGCTAGTAAACCAAAACCCCCCACACAAACACTAGTGTCCACAGTAAATATTATTGTAGTTATATATTAGTGAATATTAATAAGGAATTGATTGTGAAATAATTCCATAATCTTCAAAATAGTACGTAGCCTAGTGTGATGAATGAAACCCCCCTCCCCCCTTTTTTTTTATACTAAAGACAAAAAGCGCGTGCGCGCACACACATAACACATGATGACGCCGCAGCCGCAGCAAGCGCAACAAGGCTGGCTCCCTATATCTTGCCGTCCCCTGGGCCTATCCGAACTCCAGGTGATGGCAAAATTGGCAAGTACTTCTGGCTGCAAACAACATGCAAGGAACCTATAGTGACATAAAAGAAACTGACGGTGACGACAACGAATGGACTAAATATGACAAAAGAGGGACCGGCATTTAAGTACCAGACCTGCTGCCAGACGTGAACCAGACATGAGACGTTTTCCACTACAGTTGAAATACAACAGACCGTCTCCATATCGAACTGCACGCAGTGTTTTAACGAAGACAACATGGCAGAAAACCCTGACAACCAAAATCTCCAAGAATTACAGGTCCTGTAAGGACTTTTTTTCTTCAGTGCCAAACGAGAGCCAGAATTGAGCATTAAACATGCTGACCGGCATCCAAACGCCGCTTCTGCCAACGTACAACAAGCGAAGTGAAATTCTCATCTTTACTGACGTTCATCTGTTGACAGTACATCATATCTGTACCACCCAATCATATCACCTGTACCAGTGCTAACCAGAGGGAAACACAGGACAATCGTCAAATCAACAAGTACAAAACTCCAAGGTTATAGGTCGATATCCACATGCCAGTCGTGAGGAAAGAAGTGATAGTTAAACAGAGTTCAAGGTTAAATGTTTTAGTACTCCTGTGACTTATATACAGCTGACCAGGTACAGTGAGAGAATCATGAGCAGAAAACGTCCAAATATTATCTATAAACTCAAAGGAAATTAGTTGTAGGTGCGTTACTCCACTCAGTGTTTAAAATGGCTGAGTCAGCATCACAGGTCAAGAGAACAACAACACGACACAACCCCCGATAAATGGAATTGAGGGGGATTTGGAAGGATAAAACCATGGATTAAACCTTTCTGATCTACCAGAATGGAAAGGATTAGAAGTTAATTAGGGAAGCCAGACTTGAAGTGAGATGGAAGGGAGTGTGAATAAGGTTTAACTGTAAGGGTTTTGTGAAGTATAGGAAAAGTGAGCAGTGAAAGTGTTTTTTGAAAGGAAATTTTACTAGTAATTCAGTGGTGATGCTAAAGCAGGATTACTAAGTGTACTAGGGACTGAAAAAAAAAGAAATAAATAGTATGTATATTAGTAAAAGAGCAAAGAGTTAAAATGGCAGGCAATAGGGTGACCAGGCTGCCATAATTATATTTATCTTTCTTCTTCAATTCCCCATGAAAGAAAGAAATCAGTCAAAAGGAGCTGGAAAAGGTGAATGAGTAACAGCGCCAGTACAGAAAACCCAACAGTTTTTCCATCCTACGCAGAAAAAGTAAACCTCCACTATCGCCGCAAGGTATGCAACAGACCCGCATAACCCAAATCAAAAACAGTGGCACACAGCTCTTATTGTTGCGCTCTTAATGGTGATATCCAACTTAAACCAGGACCTCAACTATTCTGCAGAGGAAAACAGACAGTAAATGACGGCGATAATGACGGTCCCTATTAGCTAGGAATGATAAACCTAACTCCATATGTATGGCATACATAGTCAATGTGAACAATACAGCCATTATATCTCAACACTACCAAACAGGTGCATACACTGTACTAAAGTACGCATGAAAAACAGAAAAGGCACCTTATGTAAAATGTTTAAGGGGTGGAGCATGATGGAATTGTATGTACAATATACAAGGGGGACGGTGCCACGAATTCATTTTGTGTGTAACAAAATGCACTTTGCACAGTTTACCCTTTAGCAGTGATGAACTTGATTTACCAATTTTTAATACAAATGACCCATTGCCATTATATTGATGATTATGATTGTTTTAATGAAAACAGGCCTTCACTTTATTCAGTGTCAATGCAAGATCACTTTATTCATATAATTGCAGAGATTAGATTCTAGCTAACAAAATTGGGCGGACAAGTTATAACCTCTCTGAATCATGTTGGATGATACGGTGACTGACGACGAGGGTCAAAATAGATGGTTACAATATAAAACTCTAGATAGGAACCGAAAGGGGGTGGAGTATGTGCCTACATTAGAAATGATTAGCTTACAACCCAAGACCTGATTTAAATAACAATAAACCACTGGAGATTCTATGGTTTGAAGTGCTGCTTCCTAAGACCAAACCCATCTTAGTAGGAACTAGTTTACCCGGCCCTCCTACCCAGGACCAGTCTTAGAAGACTTTTCCAGAGTCTGTCCGGAGTTGAAAAAACAATTGCGAAGACAATAATAACTGGGCGACTTTCAATATCTGTTTTTCACCAGCAGCAAAATAACTGGCTATTGCAAAATGTATAAGCAAATTCTAGGAATTAAATAGATACACCAACTAATTAATACTCCAACCTGATCACAACAGTTCTCAGTCACCCTATTTGACCCATAAACATACTTGTAACCGCTCGAGAATCATTAGTCAGGTCAGGAGGCGTCCATTACCACAGGTCTTAGTGATCATTTCATCATTTACTGCACCAGAAAATCACTATGTAAGGATAAGCCTACACAGGCAATAAAAAATGAGTGTCAACTAGAAACTACATTAAAGAAACACTGGTAAATAGGCTACACAATTGTGACTGGACTGAAGAATAACAAGTTGCACGGGACTAAACGATGCCTGGGAAAAATTCAAAACAATGTTCACTACCATCCTTGATAATATTGTACCAGTTAAAGAGGTTAGGATTAAACGAAAACTGAACCCTGGATGAATACTGAGATATTAGATATATGAAATTAGAGACCATCTGCTAAAAATATTTTAAAGCAAATAGACCAGGAATATTGCAGCACACTAAATGAATTCCAAAGGATAGGAACAGAGTACCGAGACTTATACAAGTAGCAAAGGCAAAGCATCTACTGCTCAAAAAATTGAAGAGTAATAAGCATAACCCATAACCCCAGAAAGCTCTGGCAACAACTAAAACAGTTGGGGTATAAGACATCATCCCAGTAGATAGGTCCTAACATAGTACTCAATTTCACTATCGATAATGAGGTATGCCACGAAGATACATCGAAGGTGGCAATTGCTTTAATTCATACATACAAATCGATGTCATCAACACTAGTAAGTAAATACTACCAGCTGCATCAAATACCTTTAACACAGACTCTGATAAGTTTCAAACATACTAACCAATAAAGGGGTAACACCCAAACAGTTGTCAACTAGTAAGTATATCTCAGACTTTTTCAAAAAGAACCTAAGCAGTAAACCCCAACTAAGAGCACAGGCCCTGATAACATCCCTGTCTAAGTTCCTAAAAGATGGTGCTTCTGACTGTCAATCCCTATTGCTCACATAATAAATCTATCAATCACCACTAATACCGTACCGGAGGGGTCAAGGAGCCAGAGTTACTCCTATCATCAAAGAAAAATAGTAGGTCTGATGTAAACAACTAATAGGCCTAGTTAGTATACTCAGTATAACACTAAAATTCTAGAGCGGGCGGGTGTAATTCTCAAGTAGTTAGTACTTATGACAACAACATTCTCCATAGCTATCAATCGGCTTTAGAAGATCCTACTCAACCGACACCTCCTTATTATCTGATGGATTAACCATGAAGAACTGAAATGTCAAGGGAACCTCATAGGTATGGTAACCTAGACCTGCAAAAGCCTTTCGATACTGTCAACCACAATCTATTATGTAATAAACTTCAAAGCTATCGGTATATGTTTTCTGTAGACTGGTTAAGTCCAACCTTATCAACAGGACACAAATAGTCAAAATCAACAAAACAGATATCAGAACCCCTGCCGATACAGTGGAGTTCCCCAAGGTAGTCATTCTGGGTCCCTTATTATTCTAAAGTTATGTCAAAGATAAGCCAACATGTCAAGTGCAAACCCTACTGTATGCAGATGACCAGTGCTCTGTTAGTGGTCAGGTAAAGACCCCACAATGTTTTAAACCACTGGAACTGAGTCCTGCAGCAAATGGTAGAAAGACAACAAACTATCATTACACCTAGAAAAAACTGAAAGCCATTCTCTTTATGCACGAAACCATAAACTGAGAAGGGTTAATAATTTTAAAGTTTCAGTGTAATGGGGAGCCCATCACTTTGGTTTCATTGTAAAAAAATTAGGGGAATTCCCCTTGACCCCATGCATGTCAGGAGAATTGATAGGAACCGTGTAGTAAAGAAAGCGAATTCTCAGACTGAAGTTACGTATAGACAAGCACAGGTCGACCTACTGAGGCTCGAGGACCTATGTCTAGCCCTTATACAATGCCATAATGGATTACGCTTGCTCTTCATGGTACTCCTGTGCCATGACAAAAAACTGAAAGATAGACTGCGAAATCACCCCATACAAAATCGTAAGATTCATCCTGTGGGGGGCTGGGACCAAGATAACATGTAGACCACGGATGAATTACAGAAGTTGGAAGCTGAATGTTGAAGACAGAGTAAAACAACTGAAGCTAAATCATGTTTATAAAATTGCTCACAAACAATGTCCAGAATATCGTGCTGTCAATATTGTCAATGGTTGAACCAGAACAATCATAGTACTAGGGGGAGAGAGCACAACTTGTAGTACCCACAGTCAGTGGCCAGGCTTCAAACACCTTTTATTGTACAGCATGTAAAGGAATGGAACAGACTACCCGCACATGTCAAAGCCAGTCATAGCATGAACCAGTTCAAGAAGAGTTACCAAAAAGGTGTTCCTGATGAATGTAGCTACAGAAAGGGAGGGGAATGATTTTTCTATTTTTTTATGCTAACATACGTGTAAATTTAACCTAATTCCTAGTAAAATGACCCTCAGTATGTGTAGATAGTCTTAATGACCCTCGTGTAGTTAGTAGTCTTAATGACCCTTCGTGTAGTAGAATAGTCCATTAATGACCCTCGTGTAGTAGACAGTCTTTTTTAGTATGATAATAAGATGTTATCTTCATGTAGAATAATAAAAAATATTAATAACCCTTTAAATATTAGAATAATAAGGTAAAAAAGGACCCCAATGTAAATAAGTCACTCTGTCCTGACTTTTTAGTTATCCTAGGTTCTCAACACATAATGCCTGTCTATGTATGATAATTCAATGAAACTGTATTGTGTATAACCGAATAAAACTTACTTACTTACTTACATACACACCCCATACACACATACACATACACACACACATACACATACACATACACACACAAACACATACATGAACATACACATACAACACACATACACACACACACACACACACACACACACACACATACACACACAAACACACACACGACACACACACACACACACACACACACACAACCACAGCTATCACACAACACAACACACAAACCTAACCTAACACATACTCATAAATCCCCCACCACCACAAACCACATTTTTACGATAAGCTGAATCAGCTCGACCATCCCAAACAGGGATAAAACAAAATGAGATCTCAACAGGGAGGACGTAAAGGGAAGGGAACCGATGATGGCTGGTCGGAAAAGGAAGAATGTGTAAACGGCTCAAGAACGGAAAATGAACAACAATGGGAGAAAAGGTTAAACGATTTTTGCAAAAAAATTTTTAAGCAAATATCTGTAAGAGCAAGAAGTGGAATCACGAGTGAAAAGGGGGCAAAGATACAGAGTTTTGAGAAAAATGGTTCCAGCAGGTTGAAGTGAGGTCCAAAAAGGACAAATGACTGAAAGGGGAACATCAGCATTCAGTGAGGGGACGAAGGAGGGGAGGAGCTAAAAGTCTTTTGCAGCAAAATATCAGGCCACATGGGTCTGGGGAGATTAGGAAAACAGAAAAGGGTGCTTAAATCAGATCAGAGATACAAGGGAAAAAAAGGGGAAAAGGAAGGGGGAGGTCAAAAATTTTTCATGGGCTTCAAGCTGAAATCTAAATATGATTTAAAAAAAGCATTTGGAGAAAAAGGTTAAGAACATCATTGCAATAAAAGGAGAAGGGGGCAAGTCTCAGGTAAAAATTTTTACAGACTTGGGGGGGGTTTTTGAGGGAAAAAAATCACCCCTCAATTTACATTCAAAGACAGAAAGTGGGACAGAAAGGGTACTACAACAAAACCCCTGTTAAAGGGCCTCCCAATTTTCAAAAAATGTTCCCAAAACGGCGAACACAAAGGAAAGGGGAAATGAAATGAGAGCAAGAAAAAATCAGTGGAAGAAAAAAAAAGACAGCACGAAAGACAAGAAAACTCACCTTTGGGGAAACATCAAACACAAAAGCTTACAAAACCCTCAACCCCCGTCACCACAAACAACCAAAACAGTAAACAAAAAGACCCTTTCATTCCACCAACCCCCCTTTAAACATAATTCCACAACCAAGCAGTCTCCAAAATATTTGCCCTGCCCCCCACCCCCCCAGCCTGCACCTTCCCCTCCATCTCCCAAAATACAGTAAAGGGAAAAGGGAAACTAAAGGGATGGAAAAACCAATGCAGATGGAATAACAAAAAAATTTAAGAGTGGGAAGAAAGCTCATTGATGCATCACCCGAAACTAGCATAACAAGGGCAAAATTACAGGGAGTAACAATGCAATTTTTTCCCCCTGGGTGTCGATTATGAGGAAAAACAGAGAGAACAAGGAGGGGGGGATACATTGTCTAAAAAA
>NC_069408.1:82807693-82826989 GCF_026875155.1 Cherax quadricarinatus
CTAAAAAAAAGGAAACGTGACCCCTTTTTTCCGTCAACTCAGAACAGCTGACACCCGCACTTACTTCCCTATTACACAATCTGTCACTGTCCTTGGCGTTAATCTTGACTACCTTCTTCGTTTACACGGACACATTCACTCAAGGCATGCAATAGCTAGTAAGGCCCTTGCGGCCTCTACAAGCTGAAACATGCCTCTCAACGCACCAAACTACACCTCTACAAATCCCTAATACGTCCTCTGATAACTTACTCTCCTCTAGCCCTCTCTCTTGCAGCAAAAACAAACTTACTTAAACTGCAGCGTGTCCAGAACAAGGCGCTGCGCTGGGTGCTTGATGTCAGATGGGAGGACTTCGCCACAAGCGAGTCTCTCCATGCCCAATTAGACGTCCCTGCGCTGACTCTGTACTGGAAGAGGCTCAATGAGAGACAGATAGACAAACTTGAGACACGACATGACTACTGGACCTCTCTCCTTGACGAAGACATTCGCAGACCCACAAACCAACACAACCTTTTCTACTCCTTGCATGATCCTGCTCCTAACCCTACTTACAAATAACCTTGGATCCGCTGACAGGTACCTTCTAAGACAGGTACCATTCTCTGACCCACGTTCGCCATAGCATTTTTGGGTTAAGACATGACTCAGTTCTGCACTCCTCTCAAGCTCTAAACGTCGCAAGTCCCTTACTCCCAGCTCACCCCACCGGAGTCCCAACAGAAGAACCGGAATTTCTCTTTTCAATATCTGTCCCACGATCGCCTTTGCTGCTGGGTTAAGCCCTGGCTCTATTTCTACGACTAAGAACACTCCTCTCCAGCACTATTCTTCGTCTGTCCCGTCTTCCCCGCTCATCCCATTTGGGATCTTACCTGAACTTTCGTTCGTTCGTTCGCATCTTACCAAGTAGTACAAGCTAGTCAGGCCCAACTCACACAAGCCCACACCCACTCATGTATTTATCTAACCTAATTTTAAACCTACACAACGTTCTAGTTTCTATGATAGTACTTGGGAGTTTGTTCCGCTCATCCACAACTCTATTACCAAACCAGTGCTTTCCTATATCCTTCCTGAATCTGAATTTTTCCAAATTAAAACCATTGCTGCGAGTCTTGTCTTGGCTAGATATTTTTAGCACGCTATTTATATCCCCTTTATTCTTTCCTGTTTGCCATTTATACACCTCAATCATATCATCCCTAATTCTATGCCTTTACAGAGAGAGCAAATTCAGGGCCCTCAGTCTATTCTCATAGGGAAGACTTCTTATACATGGGATCAACTTTGTCATCCTCCTTTGTACTCTTTCCCGAGAATTTATATCCATTCTGTAATATGGTGACCAAAACTGTGCAGCATATTCTAGAAGAGGCCTAACCAAAGATATATAGAGTTGAAGAACAACTTGAGGACTCCTATTAGTTATGCTTCTTGATATGAAACCAAAGATTCTGTTCGTTTTATTGCGAACACTTATGAACCGTTGTCTTGGTTTTAGATTACTGCTAACCAGAACTCCCAAATCCTTTTTGCAATCAGTAATATTAAGATCTACATTATTTAGTTTATACGTGACATGGTTTAGAAAGTTTGTATGTGGCAATGTTTAGAACTTTGGATTTGTCTATATTAATCTGTATCTGCCACTTCTCCGACCACTGCATCGTCTATTCAAATCTTCCTGGAGTGCTCTAATGTCCTCGTCAGAATGAATTCGTCGGCCTATTTTACTGTCATCGTTTAGTCGTTTATGTAGATAGTGAACAACAAGGGACCCAACACTGACCCCTGTGGAACACCGCTCGTGGCGCTTCGCCACTCTGATTTCACTCCATTTATGCAAACTCTTTGCTGACTATCAGGCAACTACGCCTCTGTCCAGGAAATTTTTTTCCTATTCCGTGTTCCTTAATTTTCCTCAATAGTCTCTGATATACACAATATCATATTCATTACCATAAATCTACCTCCTCAAATACCTTAGTGAAATAGATCAATAAATTCGTAAGGCTGGAACGCCCTTTTGTAAAACCGTGCTGAGATTCGATGATCAATTTATGCTTTTCAAGATGGCTACGAATTGCCTCAGCAATTATTCATTCCATAAATTAGTCAAAGGTTTGCTAAGCTCCTCTTTACATTCCTTTAGAATCCATAAGTATAGTTCATCAGGTCCTGGGGATTTGTTAGGTTTTAAAATATCTATTTGTCTAAGGACCATGTCACTTGTGACCCTAATCGTGCATAGTTTATTATCGTACTGTTCTATATAATTTATTATTTCTGGAATATCGCTAGTATCTTCCTGCGTAAAAACTGAAAGGAAGTGTTAAAAATCATACACATTTCCTTATCACTGTCGGTGAGCTGACCCGAGTAACTTTTGAATGGGCCTATCTTGTCCCTAATCTTACTTCTGTATAGCTGAAAGAATCCTTTTGGGTTAGTCTTCGATTCTCTTGCAACTTTACCCTCATAATCTCTTTTAGCTTTTCTTATTCCCTATTATTTCTCCTTTTGTTGAGGGTAATGCCACAAGCTAAGTCAAAGATTAAATAGTGGATCGAAATGGGACTTAGCCTGATAGACAGCTTTTGCCTATACAGCCGTCCCTGTAGGCGATGTCTTGAGAAGCTGTGGTATGCACTTCCTCAATGGCTGGAATATAAATTATTATATATAAGTTTAATTTCCCCTACGGGGTGTTATGCCAGTATTTTCAATATTGAATACTGACTGGATCCATTGAATCCTATACTCACGTGTGTGGACTCAAAAGTAACACCTCAATGACGACTATAGGATGATTTCAAACCCCTTGTGACACAAGAACTGCGCAGTCCCCTCTGTGACAAGATAGTTCGAAACCTATCTTGCTCTTGTAACGTGAGCTATGGTGTTATTTACACCTTCTCGACAAGTATCGGTGACTTGATAGAAGCTGAAGTGTCCTTGGCTGTCCACGTCTTCCACAGTCTAGGAATACGCACACTGATACACTATGTTCCACAAGGTTTGTCTTTATTATTCACAATCTTAACATTAAAAGCTGATCACACTTCTTTGTAAGTGTTTTGATGGGTTCTTTTTTGTAAGATTTCAATATTTTTGACAAATTCTTGAAGCCATTTTCATCGTACATCTGATCAGTAAAGCAATAATCTGCCCAGGTGTATGAAATGAATCTGCGTATCTTCTCCAAAGTCTTCCGTCTTGTAGTATAAGAATGACTGCAAGAACAGATAGAATGACTCTTAAATTCTACCTTGTCATGTAGGGGGGTAATGATTGAATCGGATATAAGTGGGGAATATGGGAGTAAGGGATTATGTAGGGAGGGGAGAGGCAGGCGAGGTGGTAGGAGTGAGATGATTAGCGGAGGTAGGTAGGTAATGACAGGTCAGTGGTGACCACCACGACACTCATTAACTCTACACTACTCACTAACATATGCCTCGTCCATTCTTCACTCATATAAAACATAATAAAATATAAGAAAAAAGACAGGGACAGTGAATATTACTATTCTACTCAAACACAGTTTATTATTAAGTCCTTGTACAATAATATATTCGGGAACAGGAGTACATCATTGGTTTAGATAAATGGGATGGTATGTATAAGCAGTGAGACAGGGAACACAATCAACTTGACCAAAATGAATATAACTTACAATATAGCACAGAGGACAGTTCACTACAGGAACTAAGCCACAGGTCCCAAGACCTACACAGCAAGAGTACTGCGCCAAGCCAGTACTCTGCCCAATGCCTCCAACAGTCTCCTCCAGAGACTTCAGCAGCCTTCTCCCGAGCCCTGCACCCCAGCAGCAGCTCCGCTCGAATCTACTGCTCAGGAGCTCTGCATCCCAGCAGCAGCTCCGCTCGAATCTACTGCTCAGGAGCTCTGCATCCCAGCAGCAGCTCCGCTCGAATCTCCTGATCATGCTCTTCCTTGGGCTTTTATGGTGGTCCAAGCACCCTCCACAACCACGTGTACGACCTGACGCCTAGGTCTAAGGCGTCAAGAACAAAAGACCTCAGACGTGGGCGTGGCTACAGATTTGCCAAGGCAAGGTGTGACCATATAATTGGTTAAATTAGGTCTCCCCAGAGACCTCACAAGCCCAGCTGAACTACATCACATCCCCCTTTCTCCCCCAATTTAAAATATCTGAGAACTAAGACAATTTGTCCTAGTTATTAGACTATTTTAATCCTAACCCCTTAATTCTATTACAATACAAAGACAAAATTATACATAATACAAAATTATTCAATTACATATATTTCCCTCAACCTCCTCAACTACCACAAGGCAGCATAATCAGTACACCTGGCAGTTGGCCAGCATAATAGTCGCTCTCTGGTGCAAAGCCTCCTTACCCGTCATTTCTCCTTAAACCTAAATATCGGGCTCCAGTGCCTTCCCTACTTCTACTAGAAATGCACTAGCCAATGCTAGTCACCCTCGCACGTTAACCATTGGGCCAAACCTCTCTAGGCTTCTATGGCGTGGAAAACTGCTCCAACGGGTTGCATTCTTTCAAGTAACTGCAACTGGACCACTTCACGACCACCAAGGTCGCATTTTCGGCACACTTCACATGCACACTACAACATCTGAAAATCGAGACAGGGCAGGCATCGCAGCTAAGACCCTCCATTATCCTATGCCACTACTAGGATTCACTGGCCTCATAAAACAAGGCGGCCATAATCACTGGACCGTTTTCAAGGTCACCTTATTCCACACAGGTAACACTAACACTTCTGGCAAGTCAAAGTAGGCTGGGGACATCTCACACTCTTATTGTCTCTCATGGCTGGCAGGGCATCCCCGCTCATACCAGTCGTACAGGTCGACCAGCAAGGCAGGACACACCTCCATGCCGCCCTTGAAAGCAGGCTGGTCCCAGCAGCTGGAGTCCATATCTGCGCTCACGTCCTTCCACATCTCCGAGGATGGCAACTCCTTCATAGTAGATTCTCCTGTCCTGGCACACCAGCCAGAATCCCTCACACACCACTGCAGCATCACCGCCATCTCCTCTTGAGCTAGGCAGCATCGCAGCATCACAGCACGGCCACAGCATATCCATCATCACAGCACGGCCGTATCACAGCAGCACATAGCACGGCCGTATCACAGCAGCACACAGCCACGGCCACAGCATCGCAGCACGGCTACAGCATCGCAGGCACGGTCCCAGCATCACACATGCACGGCCGCAGCGTCTCAACATCACAGCACGGCCCGCAGCATCTCAACATCACAGCAGCACCAGCACGGCCACAGCATTGCAGCACGGCTACAGCATCTCAGCACGGCCACAGCATAGCAGCACAGCTATAGCATCTCAGCAGCATCACAGCAGCCGACATCAGCAGTAGCAGGCTATGGTCAGTTGCTCGAGGTGAGGTGAGGTCACTTCAGGTCATCAACAGCAGGTGCGGTCACCCATCCCTGGCAACTGCGGGTAACTGGCGGTCCGTGGGTGATGGTCACAGAGGCTGGGTGACGCAGACATACACCCACCACACTGGATGACAGACCAGGGCAGCAATACATCTACTGGGGCACATCGCTGGGTGACTGGGCATATCAGCTGGGTGACTGGGCACATCAGGTGGACAGCAATCATAGGCAACTCTTCAATGGGTGACAGTTGTGGGTAAGTCTTCCAAGGCGGGCTGGTGACTTCTCATTCCTCTGTAAATATTCAATTTCGGCCAGTAATTGCTTCCCCAAAAGTCTCACCCAAATACTGATATTCTCCACCCATTTATCTCTAACCAACAACCAACTCCACCAAATATATATTACACCCAAACAATTATTTAGACCCACCGTCAAAAAAGGACAGTTAAGGTCACTAGGATTATAATATACAGATATTCACTTTAGATTTTACACACACAAAAAAAAAAAGTGGTAGCAAATGGTAGCATAACAAGTATAACCGAGCAGTCAAAAATAAGGCACATGGGACTGGTTCCTACTATAAAAATAATAAGAACCACCACCGCTTAGACACCATGTCATGTAGGGGGGTAATGATTGAATCGGATATAAGTGGGGAATATGGGAGTAAGGGATTATGTAGGCAGGGGAGAGGCTGGCGCGGTGTTAGGAGTGAGCTGATTAGCGGAGGTAGGTAGGTAATGTGACAGGAGAGGTGAACGGTAGGAGGGACGAGTGTGGAGGTTGGTAGGTAATGTCAGGTCAGTGGTGACCACCACGACACTCATTAACTCTACACTACTCACTAACATATGCCTCGTCCATTCTTCACTCATATATAAACATAATAAAATATAAGAAAAAAAGACAGGGACAGTGAATATTACTATTCTACTCAAACACAGTTTATTATTAAGTCCTTGTACAATAATATATTCGGGAACAGGGTACATCATTGGTTTAGATAAATGGGATGGATGTATAAGCAGTGAGACAGGGAACACAATCAACTTGACCAAAATGAATATAACTTACCAATAAGCACAGAGGACAGTTCACTACAGAACTAAGCCACAGGTCCCAAGACCTACACAGCAAGAGTACTGCGCCAAGCCAGTACTCTGCCCAATGCCTCCAACAGTCTCCTCCAGAGACTTCAGCAGCCTTCTCCCGAGCCTGCACCCCAGCAGCAGCTCCGCTCGAATCTACTGCTCAGGAGCTCTGCATCCCAGCAGCAGCTCCGCTCGAATCTACTGCTCAGGAGCTCTGCATCCCAGCAGCAGCTCCGCTCGAATCTCCTGATCATGCTCTTCCTTGGCTTTTATGGTGGTCCAAGCACCCTCCACAACCACGTGTACGACCTGACGCCTAGGTCTAAGGCGTCAAGAACAAAAGACCTCAGACGTGGGCGTGGCTACAGACGTTTGCCAAGGCAAGGTGTGACCATATAATTGGTTAAATTAGGTCTCCCCAGAGACCTCACAAGCCCAGCTGAACTACATCACAACCTCGCATTGCTGATGTTTGGAATTTTCTGAAAGTTAATCAAAGGAAAGTACACCTTTTCTTCAAAAAATCTAAACACTCGTGTTAGATAGTACAAAAACTTCGTATCATCGCTCCATCCTGCTTCTGTTCCATTAACAAACTGTGCCTTTAGTTCCTCATAATTCTTCACCAGTTGGGATAAACACGGATACTCGATGTTTTAGCACCAAGATTTACATCCATTACCAAACGGAGAATTCTATCCAGAACTTGATGCTGACAACTGATAAATTGTGGTTTGAGTTGCAAGTTAATAATTTTCTGAGCTGCTACTTATGATTAGTAACGTAAATATATGGTGATTAATATTTTTCGTTAATTTGAGTTGCCAATTAATACTTTCTTGAGTTGCAACTTATGAGTAGTAACGCAGATATGTTGATTTTTTTTGAAAACTAAAAGGAATTAGGGACTTCTTCTTTGCTTTTAAACAAAAGTTCATCGATTTTTGAGACAGATGTTTTATTTGGAAAAAAAGTAAAAAAAATTATAACCCTAATGTACATGTTTATAGTGGGGAACGGATACATTAGATAATTTTTTAGTTGTAGCCACAGTGAATGTAAAAGGAAAATGGAAGCAGCAATTAAGAGGAGTGAAGGTTTATAAACTAAAGGAGGAGACAGTTAGGGTAAGATATAAACAACTTTGGGGGATAGATGGGCTAGTGAGAGTATAAATAACAAAAACAGGCACAATACTGTGACTGGAACGATACACAAATAACACGCACATAGAAGAGAGGAGCTTACGACGACGTTTCGGTCCGACGTGGACCATTTACAAAGTATTAAACTGGCTCCTCCTCCTTACTACTTCCCCATTACTACTACCTTCTACCTCCACTACTACTACTACTACTACTACTACCACCTCCTGCCTATATATACCTCTCCTTCTCTCCTTTTCGTTAGTGTGACTTTGTAAATGGTCCAAGTCGGACCGAAACATCGTCGTAAACTCCTCATTCCTATGAACGGGTTATTTGTGTATAGTGAGAGTATAGGCAATGGGGTTGAAGATGTATGGAGAAGGTTTAAGAATGTAGTGTTAGAGTGTCCAGCAGAAGTTTGTGGTTACAGGAAAATGCGTGTGGGAGGGAAGAAGAGCGATTGATGGAATGATGAGGTAAAGAGAGCAATAAGAAAGAAAAAATTATCATATGAAAGGTTTTTGCAAAGTAGAAGTGATGTAAGGAGGAAGGAGGATATGGAGAGAAAAAAAGAGAGGTAAAGAGAGTTGTGAAGGAATAAAAGAGGAATTGTTAAATGTTGATGACGATAGGGAAGCTGTGATTTCGTGTATAAGGCAAGGAGGAATAATATCTTGTAGGAGTGAGGAAGAGCCAGTTGTGAGTGTGGGGTAAGTCCGTGTGGCAGTGGGTAGAATGAAAGGGGGTAAAGCGGCTGGGATTGATGGGTAAAGATAAAAATGTTAAAAGCAGGTGGGGATATAGTTTTGGAGTGGTTAGTGCTATTATTTAATATATGTATGAGAGATGGTAAGGTACCTAGGGATTGGTAGAGAGCATTCACAGAGAGTGTAAAAAGTATAGGGAAATAAATCTGTTTCCTATACCTGGTAAAGTATGGTAGAGTTATTATTAAAAGAATTAAGAGTAAGACGGAGAGCAGGATAGCAGATGGACAAGAAGGCTTCAAGAAGGGTATGGGGTGCATAAACCAATGCTCCCCATAGTTTGGAAATTAGGAGGAGGTGCTGGATTACCAAAACTATTATACATATAGAGAGGATGGAACGAAATAGAATGACTTCGAGAGTGTATAAATCTATAGTGGAGGGATGGCGGGGTAGGGGTCGGCATAGGAGGTTTTGTGTGCGAGGGGCTTGGACTTCCAGCAAGCATATGTGACCGTCTTAGACAAGAGCGAATGGAGAAAAATTGTTTTTAGGACTTGACGTGCTGCTGGACTGTGAGCTAGGTAACATTTATGAAGGGATTCAGGGAAACCGGTAGGCCGGACTTGAGTCCTGGAGATAAGAAGCACAAAGCCTGCACTCTGAATGAGGGGTGTTTATGTTGCAGATTTATAACTGTAGTGTAAGTGCGCCTCTGGCAAGACAGTGATGGAGTGAATAACGATGAAAGTTTTTTTTTCGGGCCACTGTGCCTTGGTGGGAAACGGCCGATGTGATAATAAATAATAAAATACTACTACTACTACTACTACTATTACTACTACTACTACTACTACTAATAATAATAATAATAAAATAATTATAAAAATAAAAATTATAATAATCAATTACATCAATTACATCAATTACAATCAATTACAATTACATAAAACAACTATTAGTGATCTAGCTGATATTATTGACATACTGTATGGAAAGCTTCTGTTTATGCAGATCATAAACAACTGACTAAAAATATTACATGATCAGTGTTTCACCAGTGACGGGATCCATCCTTGTGAACAAGTGATAACAATAACTACTTACTACTAGGTGAAGAAGTAATAACAATAACTACTTACTACTAGGTGACCAAGTGATAACAATAACTACTTACTACTAGGTGAAGAAGTAATAACAATAACTACTTACTACTAGGTGAACAAGTGATAACAATAACTACTTACTACTAGGTGAAGAAGTAATAACAATAACTACTTACTACTAGGTGACCAAGTGATAACAATAACTACTTACTACTAGGTGAAGAAGTAATAACAATAACTACTTACTACTAGGTGAAGAAGTAATAACAATAACTACTTACTACTAGGTGACCAAGTGATAACAATAACTACTTACTACTAGGTGAAGAAGTAATAACAATAACTACTTACTACTAGGTGAAGAATAACAGTAACTACTTACTACAAGGTGAAGAAGTAATAACAATAACTACTTACTACTAGGTGAAGAAGTAATAACAATACCTACTTACTAATAGGTGAAGAAGTAATAACAATAACTACTTACTACTAGGTGAAGAATAACAATAACTACTTACTACTAGGTGACCAAGTGATAACAATAACTACTTACTACTAGGTGAAGAAGTAATAACAATAACTACTTACTACTAGGTGAAGAATAACAATAACTACTTACTACAAGGTGAAGAAGTAATAACAATAACTACTTACTACTAGGTGAAGAATAACAATAACTACTTACTACTAGGTGACCAAGTGATAACAATAACTACTTACTACAAGGTGAAGAAGTAATAACAATAACTACTAACTACTAGGTGACCAAGTAATAACAATAACTACTTACTACTAGGTGAAGAAGTAATAACAATAACTACTTACTACTAGGTGAAGAATAACAATAACTACTTACTACAAGGTGAAGAAGTAATAACAATAACTACTTACTACTAGGTGAAGAAGTAATAACAATACCTACTTACTACTAGGTGAAGAAGTAATAACAATAACTACTTACTACTAGGTGAAGAATAACAAGAACTACTTACTACTAGGTGACCAAGTGATAACAATAACTACTTACTACAAGGTGAAGAAGTAATAACAATAACTACTTACTACTAGGTGAACAAGTGATAACAATAACTACTTACTACTAGGTGAAGAACTAATAACAATAACTACTTACTACTAGGTGAAGAAGTAATAACAATAACTACTTACTACTAGGTGACCAAGTGATAACAATAACTACTTACTACTAGGTGAAGAAGTAATAACAATAACTACTTACTACTAGGTGACCAAGTGATAACAATAACTACTTACTACTAGGTGACCAAGTGATAACAATAACTACTTACTACTAGGTGAAGAAGTATTAACAATAACTACTTACTACTAGGTGAAGAAGTAATAACAATAACTACTTAATACTAGGTGACCAAGTGATAACAATAACTACTTACTACTAGGTGAAGAAGTAATAACAATAACTACTTACTACTAGGTGACCAAGTGATAACAATAACTACTTACTACTAGGTGAACAAGTGATAACAATAACTACTTACTACTAGGTGAAGAAGTAATACCAATAACTACTTACTACTAGGTGACCAAGTGATAACAATAACTACTTACTACTAGGTGAAGAACTAATAACAATAACTACTTACTACTAGGTGACCAAGTGATAATTACTTACTACTAGGTGAACAAGTGATAACAATAACTACTTACTACTACGTGAACAAGTGATAACAATAACTACTTACTACTAGGTGAAGAAGTAATAACACTAACTACTTACTACTAGGTGACCAAGTGATAACAATAACTACTTACTACTAGGTGAAGAAGTAATAACAATAACTACTTACTACTAGGTGACCAAGTGATAACAATAACTACTTACTACTAGGTGACCAAGTGATAACAATAACTACTTACTACTAGGTGACCAAGTGATAACAATAACTACTTACATACTAGGTGAAGAAGTAATAACAATAACTACTTACTACTAGGTGAAGAGTATAACAATAACTACTTACTACTAGGTGACCAAGTGATAACAATAACTACTTACACTAGTGAAGAAGTAATAACAATAACTACTTACTACTAGGTGAACAAGCGATAACAATAACTACTTACTACTAGGTGACCAAGTGATAACAATAACTACTTACTACTAGGTGACCAAGTGATAACAATAACTACTTACTACTAGGTGAAGAAGTAATAACAATAACTACTTACAACTAGGTGAAGAAGTAATAATAACTACTTACTACTAGGTGAAGAAGTAATAACAATACCTACTTACTACTAGGTGAAGAAGTAATAACAATAACTACTTACTACTAGGTGACCAAGTGATAACAATAACTACTTACTACTAGGTGAACAAGTGATAACAATAATTACTTACTACTAGGTGACCAAGTGATAACAGTAACTACTTACTACTAGGTGAAGAAGTAATAACAATAACTACTTACAACTAGGTGAAGAAGTAATAATAACTACTTACTACTAGGTGAAGAAGTAATAACAATAACTACTTACTACTAGGTGAAGAAGTAATAACAATAACTACTTACTACTAGGTGAAGAAGTAATAACAATAACTACTTACTACTAGGTGACCAAGTGATAACAATAACTACTTACTACTAGGTGAAGAAGTAATAACAATAACTACTTACTACTAGGTGACCAAGTGATAACAATAACTACTTACTACTAGGTGACCAAGTGATAACAATAACTACTTACTACTAGGTGAAGAAGTAATAACAATAACTACTTACTACTAGGTGAAGAAGTAATAACAATAACTACTTACTACTAGGTGACCAAGTGCAAACAATAACTACTTACTACTAGGTGACCAAGTGATAACAATAACTACTTACTACTAGGTGAAGAAGTAATAACAATAACTACTTACTACTAGGTGAAGAAGTAATAACAATAACTACTTACTACTAGGTGACCAAGTGATAACAATAACTACTTACTACTAGGTGAAGAAGTAATAACAATAACTACTTACTACTAGGTGACCAAGTGATAACAATAACTACTTACTACTAGGTGAAGAAGTAATAACAATAACTACTTACTACTAGGTGACCAAGTGATAACTATGACTACTTACTACTAGGTGACCAAGTGATAACAATAACTACTTACTACTAGGTGAAGAAGTAATAACAATAACTACTTACTACTAGGTGAAGAAGTAATAACAATAACTACTTACTACTAGGTGACCAAGTGATAACAATAACTACTTACTACTAGGTGAAGAAGTAATAACAATAACTACTTACTACTAGGTGACCAAGTGATAACAATAACTACTTACTACTAGGTGACCAAGTGATAACAATAACTACTTACTACTAGGTGAAGAAGTAATAACAATATCTACTTACTACTAGGTGAAGAAGTAATAACAATAACTACTTACTACTAGGTGAAGAAGTAATAACAATAACTACTTACTACTAGGTGACCAAGTGATAACAATAACTACTTACTACTATTTGAAGAACTAATAACAATAACTACTTACTACTAGGTGACCAAGTGATAACAATAACTACTTACTACTAGGTGAAGAAGTAATAACAATAACTACTTACTACTAGGTGACCAAGTGATAACAATAACTACTTACTACTAGGTGAAGAAGTGATAACAATAACTACTTACTACTAGGTGAAGAAGTAATAACAATAACTACTTACTACTAGGTGACCAAGTGATAACAATAACTACTTACTACTAGGTGAACAAGTGATAACAATAACTACTTACTACTAGGTGAACAAGTGATAACAATTACTACTTGGTGAACAAGTGATAATAACTACTTACTACTAGGTGAACATGTGATAACAATTAATACTTGGTGAACAAGTGAACAAGTGATAATAACTACTTACTACTAGGTGAACAAGTGATAACAATTACTACTTGGTGAACAAGTGAACAAGTGATAATAACTACTTACTACTAGGTGAACAAGTGATAATAACTACTTACTACTAGGTGAACTGGAGCAACAGGTGTAAGGAAACTTGCCGGGATTGATCCATGTGAAACACTGAGCATGTTTCTACACCTGCAGGACAGCTAGTAGTAGCATGTGTAGTATAGTTTTGTGTAGTATGTGTAGCATAGTTATGTCTGAGTTATCACACTGCCAGGTGGAGGCTAGTGGTTCGTCTTCAAGGTCCACTCCCCCACTAACTGTGTTTTCAAAGCTTTCCTGTGTCCCCCTCAGACGCTCTCCCTTCCCCCAACTCCCTATCTTACGCTACCTTACCCAGGTTCGTGTGTCCAGGAGTCCATCTGTGTCCCCCTCAGACGCTCTCCCTTTCCCCCCATTTCCCACCCTACACTGTCCCACCCAGGTTCATGTGTCCAGGAGTCCATCCGTGTCCCATTAGATATCCTCCCTTCCCCACTTCTCATCCTACACTATCCTACCTTACCCAGGTTCATGTGTCCAGGAGTCCATCTGTGTCCCCTCAGATATCCTCCCTTCCCCACTTCTCATCCTACACTATCCTACCTTACCCAGGTTCATGTGTCCAGGAGTCCATCTGTGTCCCCTCAGATATCTTCCCTTCCCCACTTCTCATCCTACACTATCCTACCTTACTCAAGTTCGTGTGTCCAGGAGTCCATCTGTGTCCCCTCAGATATCCTCCCTTCCCCACTTCTCATCCTACACTATCCTACCTTACTCAAGTTCGTGTGTCCAGGAGTCCATCTGTGTCCCCTCAGATATCTTCCCTTCCCCACTTCCCATCCTACACTATCCCACCTTATCCAGGTTCATGTGTCCAGGAGTCCATCTGTGTCCCCTCAGATATCCTCCCTTCCCCACTTCCCATCTTACACTATCCTACCTTACCCAGGTTCATGTGTCCAGGAGTCCATCTGTGTCCCCTCAGACATTCTCCCTTCCCCACTTCCTGTCCTATTCTATCCTACCTTCCCCAGGTTCATGTGTCCAGGAGTCCATCTGTGTCCTCTCAGATATCCTCCCTTCCCCACTTCCCATCCTACACTATCCCACCTTACCCAGGTTCATGTGTCCAGGAGTCCATCTGTGTCCCCTTAGACATTCTCCCTTCCCCACTTCCTGTCCTAATCTATCCTACCTTCCCCAGGTTCATGTGTCCAGGAGTCCATCTGTGTCCCCTCAGATATCCTCCCTTCCCCACTTCCCATCCTACACTATCCTACCTTTCCCTGGTTCATGTGTCAAGGAGTCCATCTGTGTCCCCTCAGATATCCTCCCTTCCCCACTTCCCATCCTACACTATCCCACCTTCCCCAGGTTCATGTGTCCAGGAGTCCATCTGTTTCCCCACAGATATTCTCCGTTCCCCACTTCCTGTCCTATTCTATCCTACCTTCCCCAGGTTCATGTGTCCAGGAGTCCATCTGTGTCCCCTCAGATATTCTCCCTCCCCCACTTCCTGTCGTATACTATCCTACCTTCCCCAGGTTCATGAGTCCAGGAGTCCATCTGTGTCCCCTCAGATATCTTCCCTTCCCCACTTCCCATCCTACACTATCCCACCTTCCCTAGGTTCATGTGTCCAGGAGTCCATCTGTGTCCCCTCAGATATTCTCCCTTCCCCACTTCCTGTCCTATACTATCCTACCTTCCCCAGGTTCATGTGTCAAGGAGTCCATCTGTGTCCCCTCAGACATTCTCCCTTCCCCACTTCCTGTCCTGTACTAATCCTACCTTCCCCAGGTTCATGTGTCCAGGATCCATCTTGTCCCCTCAGATATTCTCCCTTCCCCACTTCCTGTCCTATACTATCCTACCTTCCCCAGGTTCATGAGTCCAGGAGTCCATCTGTGTCCCCTCAGATATTCTCCCTTCCACACTTCCTGCCCTATTCTATCCTACCTTCCCCAGGTTCATGTGTCCAGGAGTCCATCTGTGTCCCCTCAGATATTCTCCCTTCCCCACTTCCTGTCCTATACTATCCTACCTTCCCCAGGTTCATGAGTCCAGGAGTCCATCTGTGTCCCCTCAGATATCTTCCCTTCCCCACTTCCCATCCTACACTATCCCACCTTCCCTAGGTTCATGTGTCCAGGAGTCCATCTGTGTCCCCTCAGATATTCTCCCTTCCCCACTTCCTGTCCTATGCTATCCTACCTTCCCAGGTTCATGTGTCAAGGAGTCCATCGTGTCCCCTCAGATATTCTCCCTTCCCCACTTCCTGTCCTATGCTATCCTACCTTCCCCAGGTTCATGTGTCCAGGAGTCCATCTGTGTCCCCTCAGATATTCTCCCTTCCCCACTTCCTGTCCTATACTATCCTACCTTCCCCAGGTTCCTGTGTCAAAGAGTCCATCTGTGTCCCCTCAGACATTCTCCCTTCCCCACTTCCTGTCCTATACTATCCTACCTTCCCCAGGTTCATGTGTCCAGGAGTCCATCTGTGTCTCCTCAGATATTCTCCCTTCCCCACTTCCTGTCCTATACTATCCTACCTTCCCCATTTGCAATAATAACCAACATTGATTTCAAATATTCTATATTCGTGCATTCTTATGTGCATCAATGTTGACAAATCTCGGGTTTTCTGAGGTTTCACCTAAGCAACTGCAGGTGGGTTAAGTTCTCTTACAGGGTTTCTCTTAATCTTGCGCTTCAAGCATCCACCTCCTTCTAAATTCACATCACCCCCCGATTTTAAACTATCTCGAGGGTTTTCCGATTCATAACTGAAATGGGTACAAGAAAAGAAATTCTTCATGATTTACTAAACAATCTTGAAATAATATCTACTTTTTAGAGGTAATATAATGCTTAAAGATTTTCCACCTCTGATACTCAACAAATACTTTTTAGTTGAAAACCAATTTTTCTTACAAACTAATGCTCTAATCTCGTTCTGAAATTTTGAATAATTTAGGAATCTAGCGGTATTTTATCCTTGATCAAACCCCTTAAAAATCTCACGATACAACTTTATGTGTTTTCTTAAACTGCCCGTAATAAACTTTTTTGTTGATTGTTAGGGAAACTAGAAAGTAAAGTAATTAATTCCTTAATTTTCAACAAATCTTCTTTTTGCCCCACGAATTAAAAGTTGGATCATAACCTTAATAAGATACCAAATGTGTAATTCCACCATTTTTTTTCGTTTCAATACTCTGTGGATAATATATTCTGGAGGTGGTATGACTGGGATCAATTCTTCGCGATAAAATATCCTTTAATCTTTTCACCTTTTAAATCTTCCAAATGAATTGTGTTATAGGTTGAAACTCATTAATTCTATATTTTTAAATATTTCCTCTGTATTTGTGGGGGAAAAAACCCCTCGGTTTTTATACTATATTAAAATACAGAATACTGGTAAACATACATAATTAAACTACTGATGATCAGAGGTGTTGTATGAATGTGCAATATGAAATAAAGTAGTTGGTTTCTGAGAAGAATTAAAATAATGTACTAAGCAAAACAAGTTATTAGATAAAAAATTAATCAATATAAAAAAACAAGAGAAATTTGTAGTTACCAGAAAAGGAAATATGTTAAAGTTATTTCAGAGTAAACAAATTAGTTGAAGAAACACTTTTATTGATTCCAGGTTTAAGCTACTGATATGAAAAATTTCCAGAATTCTTAAATCCAAAGTATTCTGCTCTGGTAGGTTGAACGTCATTGCTGTTACCACCTTGGGTCTTCCAGTTGTAATTGTGTCAGTTATGTAGTCGGTCGAACTCTCATCGTATATTCTGCCCACCTAAAAAACTTCACTGGTTCCCGATAGCAACGCTACTGCTGTACCTCCTCTGTTCCCTGTGTCCATTCTCAATATTTGATCTTCATTGGAAACCGCATTTTTTATTGCATCTGGAGATTGGGCTAAATTATTACTACAACATCGGGGATTTGTCTACTATCCGTTCTTTACACACTCTTTCCCTCTTCTCAGTTTCTCGTGGTCATGCACAAGTAATTTAGGGAAGGGATAGTTATCGGCCGGGGGAGGGGTATGATAGGGGCCCGGTTGTGAGGCTGATGTTGCACTGAATGTGTGTGATGGAAATGGTGGTGAACAACATGATGGCTGGGATGGGTGATGGCGTTGTTGGTGAAGGTTAAGTGTGGTGGTGTTTGTTTGGGGGGATGAGGGAAGGTATGATTGTTTGAGTCAAATTTTGTTTGAGGGAAGTTTGGTTTGGATTTCAGGGAAATTGGTTCCCCAGTTTGGGGTTTACCTGAGTCAAAACTTTTGGGATTAAGGCACCGAACATGGCGTCCACTTGATCCCCATGTTAACTGGGTCTTCTTCTTACTTTTCCGGATTACAACTGTTTGTTTCTATTCTCCAAACAAAATGTGCTCTCTCATGTAGTTATCTGTCTTGATCGTGGTACACATGATGTTATCTGTCCATTGTCTCTTCTCCCCATCCCCCCCAAAAAGCCATTTCGGATACAAGCGTCAGGACGGTCGTATTTGGTTCCTCGTTTATTTCTTAATTCGCTAAGAATTTACCACATGGAAGACCTCAGCCTCAACACCTGTGTGATCAATGATGTTATGAATTTATGTTTCTTTCATTGATAATATCTAGTCAATTGCCAGCCCATCAGCATCCTGAAGGCCCTAGATAATTAATTCACTGATCAACAAAAAAAAAATTCTTGTCAAAGATATTTGAAGGTATTTAGGATATTTTTGGGTTACTGAAATCGAAAATGTCACCAGTAGGTTTTCCAGTTTGTAAGATATTGCATATCTACCGTCAATTAACAGGGAACTTAACCATAACGCTTGTATATGTTTATGTAGTGAAAGTTTGTACATTTTATTTTTAAATAATTGAATATTTAACGAAAAGAGTTGTATTAACAACGACCACCTGACAATATTGTAACTTTTATTTTGTTATTTTTTCAAGATAAACATGAGTTCCTCACGAAGAGTCTGCTTAAACAACCTCAAAACATTCTGCTATATTTGTGGCGGGAAATACTGGAGTGGCGCTTTAAGAACAAGACAAGTCTTGGGCTCCCTATATAGTTTGCAAAACCTGTGTAGAATGCTTACGGCAGTGGAAAAATAAGCAAAATGCTTAAACTTGGGTGTGCCTATTGTGTGGAGACAGTCAAAAAACCAACACGATGATTGTTATTTCTGTATGGTGCCTCGTGGCCTGGTGGCAGAAGCTCTCACTTCACATGGTGAGGGTCCGGGTTCAATTCCCGACGAAGGGGTGGAAACACTAGGCGCTTTTCCTTACACCGGCTGTCCATGTTCACCCATCAGTAATAATGGGTACCTGGGTGTTAGTCGACTGGTGTGGGTAGCATCCTGGGACAAAACTGGGCCCAATTTGCCCCAAAACTCTGCATAACAAGTGCCTTTCCAATGTAGTAGAATCTCATTGATGTCAGCTAGGCCTGTATACCTTGTACATGTAACCTACTTGTACAAATAAAGATATTTTTATTATCATTATTCTTATTGTGAATGCGAAAGGTTTCAGTCGATACAAGAAAGTAAAGTAGGAATATCCTGATTTGGAGTCAGCAAAGAGGCCTATGCCACACAGTGAAGACGTCACCATACTTGTGTTTGCAACACTGTCTGACATTCCGTTGTCAGTTTGAAGAAACTCAGAGTTTTGGATGTAACACAGGTTTATAGCATTTCAACACCACATCAGTTCTTCCAAGGAAAAAAATGGTTATAACTGACCATAAATTTTAAATGAGTGGACCGGTAAGCTAGCGGAAGGCCTCAGACAGATGGCCTAAACTCCAACGGCAAGTATCATTTGATAAGACCCCT
>NC_069408.1:82827489-82845185 GCF_026875155.1 Cherax quadricarinatus
CACTCAAAAATACAACAAGCCGTCAAAATACAACAACACGTCAACAATAAAACAAAGCACGTCAACAATACAACAAGCCTAAAATACAACAAGCACGTCAACAATACAACAAGCACGTCAACAATACAACAAGCACGTCAACAATACAACAAGCACGTCAACAATACAACAAGCACGTCAACTAGAGGAACGGAAATGTATTACGTAAAAACGGAACAGCAGCACACAAGAATACAATAAGTACAATATCATAAAAGAAAGAAAGGTATAGTAACATGCAAGAACAGGGTAGTAATAGAGAAGAATATTAGATTAACGCACACAATAATATACTAACACACAAGAAAAGTGCAGTTACACATAAAAACAGTACAGTAACACACAAGAAACATAAGTAACGTACAATAACGAGCAACAGAACAGTTCAGCAATATACAAGTACCGCACAATAACATACAAGAATAATACAGTAATATACGAGGACAATGGAGCAACATTATAATACATAATAAGAGAATCAGAAACAATAACAGAGAGTTCTAGCAGCCAGGTTGTGGCATCAAGACTTCAAATAGTTTTTGTCAAGACGTCCAGTCTTCAAAATTTTCCTTAATTTCTTCGCAGAATTTTTTTTTTTTTGTCTTTGTGACTGAAATTTTTTGTCGAGAATAGTGAAAAAAGACGTGAAGACAACAGACCTGAAGATAACAGACGTGAAGATAACAGACGTGAAGATAACAGACGTGAAGATAATTTAAACTAAAAAGTGAGACTTTCTTAATTATTTCTGGTTACTTCTTACTTTCCATAAGATAATTCATAAGTGTATTTCTTGCTGTATCTAAAGTAAGTTTTTGTCAATTGTCACTTCTTTATAAATTCCCATTTATAATTAAGGATATCTATAAATAACAAAAAGGCACAATACCGTGACTGGAACGATACACAAATAACCCGTACATAGAAGAGAGGAGCTTACCACGACGTTTCGGTCCCACTTGGAGCATATACAAAGTCACATTGACTTTGTAAATGGTCCAAGCTAGACCGAAGCGTCGTCGTAGCTCCTCTCTTCTATGTGCGGGTTATTTATGTAAGGATATCTGTATACACTATACTATATACTACATAAAATACTAAACAAAACTAAAGTTATGCTATGCTACATAAATGCTATTCGATGCACTCTCAATCACATTTTTTCAGAATTTTATTACTGTATATACTTAACAATTTCCGTATCTGCCCATCATTGCCTGTGTAATATAAATTTAGTCTAACATCCGTTTGAGACAGTGTAGATATGGCATAGAAATGTGGCACACTTGAGTGCCATAAGAGTTAGAATATAAGATAATGAACGTAAACGTGGGAATTAAGTTTACAGGTAAACGTAGAGTGTGACGAAAGAATTATGTATCTTGAAGTTTGTGTGTGTGAGTGTGTTTTTGTGTGTGTGTGTGTGTGTGGTGTGTGTGTGTGTGTGTGTGGTGTTGTGTGTGGTTCCTGTGTATATGCGTGTATGTGCCTGTGTGTGTGCGTGTGTGCGTGTGTGTGTGTGTGTGTGTGTGTGTGTGTGTTGTGTGTGTGTGTGTGTGTACTCCCTAGTTGTACTCACCCGTTGAGGTTGCGGGGTCGAGTCCGAGCTCCTGGCCCGCCTCTTCATGATCGCTACTAGGTCAACTCTCCCCCAGCCGTGAGCTTTATCATACCTCTGCTTAAAGCTATGTATGGAAACCTGCTCCACTACATCGCTTCCCAAACTATTCCACTTACTGACTACTCTGTGGCTGAAGAAATACTTCCTAACATCCCTGTGATTCATCTGTGTCTTCAGCTTCCAACTGTGTCCCCTTGTTACTGTGTCCAATCTCTGGAACATCCTGTCTTTGCCCACCTTGTCAATTCCCTCAGTATTTTGTATGTCGTTCCCCATGTCCCCCCTATCTCTCCTGTCCTCCAGTGTCGTCAGGTTGATTTCCCCTTTAACCTCTCCTCGTAGGACATACCTCTTAGCTCGGGGACTAGTCTTGTTGCAAACCTTTGCACTTTCTCTAGTTTCTTTACGTGCTTGGCTAGGTGTGGGTTCCAAACTGGTGCCGCATACTCCAATATGGGCCTAACGTATACGGTGTACAGGTCCTGAACGATTCCTTATTAAGATGTCCCGGGAAAGCTGTTCTGGAGGGTTTTCTAGGCCCCATATGCTGCAGCAGTTATTTGGGTTGATTGCGCTTCAGAGATGTGCCCGGTGTTTATAAATCACCCAAGATCTTTTTCCTTGAGTGAGGGTTTGTAGTCTCTGACCCCCCAGACTGTACTCCGTCTGCGGCCTTCTTGCCCTTCCCCAATCTTCATGACTTTGCACTTGGTGGGATTGAACTCCAGGAGCCAAATTTCTGGACCAGGTCTGCAGCCTGTCCAGATCCCTTTGTAGTTTCCTGGTCTTTGATCGAGTGTATTCTTCTCATCAACTTCACGTCATCTGCAAACAGGGACACCTCAGAGTCTATTCCTTCCGTCATGTCGTTCACAAATACCCGAAACAGCACTGGTCCTAGGACTGACCCCTGCGGGACCCCGCTGGTCACAGGTGCCCACTCTGACACCTCGCCACGTACCATGACTCGCTGCTGTCTTCCTGACAAGTACTCCCTGATCCATTGTAGTGCCTTCCCTGTTTTTCCCCGCTTGGTCCTCCAGTTTTTGCACCAATCTCTTGTGTGGAACTGTGTCAAACGCCTTCTTGCAAATCCAAGAAAATGCAATCCACCCACCCCTCTCTCTCTTGTCTTACTGCTGTCACCATGTCATAGAACTCCAGTAGGTTTGTGACACAGGATTTCCCGTCCCTGAAACCATGCTGGCTGCTGTTGATGAGATCATTCCTTTCTAGGTGTTCCACCACTCTTCTCCTGATAATCTTCTCCATGATTTTGCATACTATACATGTCAGTGACACTGGTCTGTAGTTTAATGCTTCATGTCTGTCTCCTTTTTTAAAGATTGGGACTACATTTGCTGTCTTCCATGCCTCAGTATGTGTGTGTGTGTGTGTGTGTGTGTGTGAGTGTGTGTGTGTGTGTGTGTGTATAGACTTCATGAAAAGCTACATAAATATGCTTATTTTTTGGACATATGGACGAATTACAACACTTATACAGCTAAGTAAGTAAAAAACAAAAGAAATTAACATAAATACAATATGAAACATAAATAGATGTCCGAGATTTTATATCAGTAACCTCAGCTTGGTGGCCGAGTTGAGAGGCAGCTCAGTCTCGTCTAGCTGGTCTACTGTTCCAGGCTGTCTTGGTGGATGTAATTACAGGACGCAGTTTTCTGTGTGTCCCCTCCTGTAATTCCACCCACCTGGACAGTCTCGGCAGTAAACCAGCTAGACAAGACCAAGTTACCATCCAACAAGGTCACTGGGAAGGGGCCAACACCTGCTGAACCTGGGGAAGTGAGGAAGGGAGTTCATCTGAGGGCCCGCAGATGGACTTCTGGAGACATGGAACTAGGGGAAACAAACAAACAAACACACACACCCACACACACACACACAACCACCAGTCCATCACCTTCACCACCAAGCCCATCACCCAAAGCACTAGTCCATCACCCTCACCACCAAGACCATCACCCTCACCACTAGTCATCACCAGCAAGGGCAAGTGAGAAGGGAGTTCATCTGAGGGGACACAGATGGACTTCTAGAAACACAGTCCTTCACCCTCCCACCAGACCATCACCATCACCGTCAGTCCATCACACTCACCACCAGCACATCACCCTCACCACCAGTCCATCACCAGCAAGGGAAGTGTGGAAGGGAGTTCATCTGAGGGGACACAGATGGACTTCTGGAAACACAGTCCTTCATCCTCCCCACCAGTCTCTCACCCTTCCCCACATCCCATCCTACACTATCCCACCTTATCCAGGTTCATGTGTCCAGGAGTCCATCTGTGTCCCCTCAGATATCCTCCCTTCCCCACTTCCCATCTTACACTATCATACCTTACCCAGGTTCATGTGTCCAGGAGTCCATCTGTGTCCCCTCAGACATTCTCCCTTCCCCACTTCCTGCCATATTCATCCTAACCTTCCCCGGGTTACATGTGTCCGGAGTCCATCTGTGTCCTTCTCAGATATCCTCCCTTCCCCACTTCCCATCCTACACTATCCCACCTTACCCAGGTTCATGTGTCCAGGAGTCCATCTGTGTCCCCTCAGACATTCTCCCTTCCCCACTTCCTGTCCTATTCTATCCTACCTTCCCCGGGTTCATGTGTCCAGGAGTCCATCTGTTCCTCTCAGATATCCTCCCTTCCCCACTTCCCAACCTACACTATCCACCACCTACCCAGGTTCATGTGTCCCAGAGATCCATCGTGTCACCTTAGACTTCTCCCCTTTCCGCCACTTCCTGTCCTAATCTATCCTACCTTCCCTAGGTTCAAGTTCCAGGAGTCCATCTGTGTCCCCTCAGATAATCCTCCTTCCCCACTTCCCATCCTACACTATCCTACCTTTACCCAGGTCCCATGTGTCCAGGAAGTCCCATATGTGTCCCCTCAGATATTCACCCTTCCCCAAACTTCCTGTCGTATACTATCCTTACCTTCCAGGTTGCATGTGTACCAGGAGTCCCTCTTGTTTCCCACACAGATATTCTCCGTTCCCCACTTCCTGTCCTATTCCGTATCCTACCTTCTCAGGTTCAGTTCCAGGATCCATCTGTGCCCCTCAGATATTCTCCCCCCAACTTCCTGTCGTATACTATCCTACCTTCCCCAGGTTCATGAGTCAGGAGTCCACCTGTGTCCCCACAGATATCTTCCCTTCCCCACTTCCATTCCTACACTATCCCACCTTCCCTAGGTTCATGTGTCCCAGGAGTCCATCTGTGTCCCCTCAGACAACTCCCTTCCCCCCACTTCCTGTCCTATACGATCCACCTTCCCCAGGTTCATGTTCCAGGAGTCATCGTGTCCCCTCAGATATTCTCCCTTCCCCTACTTCCTGTCCTATACTATCCTACCTTCCCCAGGTTCATGGATCCAGGAGTCCATCTGTGTCCCCTCAGATATTCTCCCTTCCACACTCCTGCCCTATTCTATCCAACCTTCCCCAGGTTCATGTGTCTAGGAGTCCATCTGTGGTCCCCTCAGATATTCTTCCCATTCCCACATCCTGTCCTATCCGATCCTACCTACCCCAGGTTCATGTGTCCATGAGTCCAATCTGTGGTCCCTCAATATTCTCCTTTCCCCTCTCCCTGACCTATACATCTCTACCTTCCCCAGAGTTCATGAGTCCAGGAGGTCCAGCTGTGTCCCCTCAGATATTCTCCCTTCCACACTTCCAGCCCTATTCCTATCCTACTTCCCCAGTTCATGTGTCCAGGAAGTCCCCATCGTGTCCCCTCAGATATTCTCCCCTTCCCACATCCCAGTCCCTATACTAATCCTACCTTCCTCAGGTTCATGTGTCCAGGAGTCCATCCTGTGTCCCCTCAGATATTCTCCCTTCCAAACTTCCTGTCCTATACATATCCACCTTCCCAGTTTCATGTGTCCAGGAGTCCATCTGTGTCCCCTCAGATATTCTCCTTCCCCACTTCCTGTCGTATACTATCCTACCTTCCCCAGGTTCATGAAGTCCAGAGTCCATCTGTGTCCCCTCAATATTCTCCCTTCCACACTTCCTGCCCTATCTATCCAGCCTTCCCCAGGTTCATGTTCCAGGAGTCCATCTGTGTCCCCTCAGATATCTCGCCTTCCCACTTCCGTGTCCTATACTATCCTACCTTCCCCCAGGTTCATGTGTCCAGGAGTCCATCTGCTCCCCCAGATTATTCTCCCTTCCCTCACTTCCTGTCCCTATACTATCGCTACCTTCCCCAGGTTCAGAGTCCAGGAGTCCCATCGTGACCCCTCAGAATATTCTCCATCCCCACTTCCTGTCCTATACTATCCTACCTTCCCCAGTCATGTGTCCATGGGGGGGGAGTCCCATCTGTGTCCCTCCCTCAGATATTCTCCCTTCCCCACTCCGTCGTAATACATCCAACCTCCCCAGGTCATGAGTCCAGGAGTCCATCTGTGTCCCCTCAGAATATCTTCCCTTCCCCACTTCCCATCCCCTACACTACCCACCTTCCCTAGGTTCATGTTCCCAGGAGTCCATCTGTGTCCCCCTCCAGATATTCTCCGTCCCCACTTCCTGTCCTATACTACCTACCTTTCCCCCAGTTCATGTGTCCAGGAGTCATCTGTGTCCCCTCAGACATTCTCCCTGTCCCCACTTCCTGTCCTATACTATCCTACCTTCCCCAGGGTTCATGTGTCCAGAGTATCTTGTGTCCCCTCAGATATTCTCCCTCCCCACTTCCTGTCCTTACTAATCCTAACCTTTCCCCCAGGTTTCATGAGTCCAGGAGTCCCATTGTGTCCACTCAGATATTCACCCTTCCCACTTTCCTGCCCTACTCTATCCAACCTTCCCAGGTTCATGTGTCCAGGAGTCCATCTGTTGTCCCCTCAGATATTCTCCCTTCCCACTTCCCGTCCTATACTATCCTACCTTCCTCAGGTTCATGTGTCAAGGAGTCCATCTGTGTCCCCTCAGATTTTTCTCCCTTTCCCCACTTCCTGTCCTATTACTATCCAACCTTCCCCAGGTTTCTGAGTCCAGAGTCCATCTGTGTCCCCTCAGATATCTCCCTTTCCACACTCCTGCCCTATTTTTATCCTTCTTCCCCCAGGTTCATGTTTCCAGGAGTCCATCTGTGTCCCCTCAGATATTCCTCCCTTCCCCTCTTCCTGTCCATACATCCTACCTTCCCCGGTTCATGAGTCCCAGGAGTCCATCCTGTGGACCCCCTCAGATATTCTCCTTTCCACACCACTACCATTGGCCCCTATTCTTATCCTACCTTTCCCCAGCTTCATGTGTCCAGGAGTCCATCTGTGTCCCCTCAGATATTCTCCCTTCCCCACTTCCTGTCATACTATCCCTACCTTCCCCAGGTTCAGGTATCCAGGAGTCCAACTGTGTCCCCTCAGATATTCTCCCTTCCCCACTTCCGTCCTATTCTATCCTACCTTCCCCATGGTTCATGTGTCCAGGAGTCCATCTGTGTCCCCTCAGATTTCTCCCTTCCCCCACTTCCTTCCTATACTACCTACCTCCCAGGTCATGTGTCCAGGAGTCCTTCTGTGTCCCCCTCAAAATCCTCCCTCCCCACTTCCTGTCCTATACTATCCTACCTTCCCCAGGTTCATGAGTCCAGGAGTCCCATCTGTGTCCACCCTCAGATATCTCCCCCTTCCCCACACTTCCGTGCCCTATTTTATCCACCTCCCCAGGTCAGTGTCCAGGAGTCCATCTGTGTCCCCTCAGATATTCCCCTTCCCACCTTCCTGTCCTATACTATCCTACCTTCCCCAGGTTCATGTGTCAAGGATCATCTTGTGTCCCCTCAGACGTTCTCCATTCCCCACTTCCTGTCCTATACTATCCTACCTTCCCCAGGTTCATGTGTCCAGAGTCCATCTTGTGTCCCCTCAATAATTCTCCCTTCCCCACTTCCGTCGATAACTATCCTACCTTCCCCAGGTTCGCGAGTCCAGGAGTCCATCTGTGTCCCCTCAGATATTCTCCCTTCCCCACTTCCTGTCCTACACTATCCTACCTTCCCCAGGATCATGAGCCCAGAAATCTATCCGTGGGCACCCGGATGTCGTCCCATCCTCTGAAGCCTGGAAACTCTTTGTATTTTAGATGCCTAACCCAGTCCCACCTCCAAGTCAGCGTCTCACCAGGTCCGTGATTCCAAGTGTTCATACCATGCACCTTCACCACTTCCCCGATGTCAGGAATTCCCCACCTTATGGTCCGGGTTTTCAGGTTCACACCTCACCACCTCCCAGAGGTCAGCAGTCCCACCCCAGGTCCGTAGTTTCCAAGTGTTCATTCCATACACCCTTCACCACTTCCCTGAGGTCAGCAAGTCCCACCCCAGGTCCGTGATCCAGGTATTCCCCTTCACCACTTCCCTGAGGTCGCGTCCCCACTCCAGGTCCGTGGATCCCAGGTATGTCACCCTTCACCACTTCCCTGGGTCAGCAAGTCCCACCCAGTCCGTGGATCCAGGTATTCACCTTCACCACTTCCCTGAGGTCATCAAGTCCACCCCAGGTCCGTGGATCTCCAGGTATTCACCCTTCACCACTTCCCTGAGGTCAGCAGTCCCACCCCAGTCCGTGGTTCCAGGTAATTCACCCTTCACCACTTCCCCTGAAGTCCAGCAATTCCCACCCCAGGACCGTGGATCAGGTATTCACCCTTCACCACTTCCTGAGGTCACAAGTCCCACCCCAGGTCCGGGATCCAGGTATTCACCCTTCACCACTCCCTGATGTCAGCAGTCCCACACCAGTCCGTGGTTCCAGGTATTCACCCTTCACCACTTCCCTGAGGTCAGCAAGTCCCACCCCATGTCCGTGGATCCAGGTATTCCACCCTTCACCACCTTCCCTGAGGTAACAGTCCCACCCCGAGGTCCGTGGATCCAGGTAAATCACCCTTCACCACTTCCCTGAGTCAGCAATCCCACCCCAGGTCCGTGGATCCGGTATTCACCCTCACCACTTCCTGAGTCAGCATTTCAGCCAGCCTGAAGCACTGTCCATATATGATATTACTACACAAGTGTATTAATATCAGTATACGAAGGTAATGTTATTACAGAGAGGACACGCAGATAATCGCGTCTCTGAAATAACATCCCCTGACAGACTCGAACGTCGACCTACCTGAGACAAGAGAGATCTCAATCACAGTTCGTCACCAAGAAACTGGCCACTAGTGAAAATTTGGAACATATATTTAATATTTAATATTGTACCTATGTTAATTATAAGCTTTGTTGCAATTTATTTTAGCTGTGTAGTATATTAGGTGAACGTTTTAAATGTGGGGTAGATTAGCGTCGGTGTGTGAACCTTTTGTGTGTACCTGCATGGTAACTGGGATTAATTTTTATCATTACCTTTTCACCTAGTAGTTCTCAAACGCGCACACTTCTATAGCACAATTCTGGCATTACCGCATACACATCCTACACACTCACACATCATACGTACAGACGCACGCATAAAGCAACACAAACACAAACAACACACAAACACACACACACACACACGCTCACACACACACACACACACACACACACACACACACCCACACTCAACACACACACACACACACACACACACACACACACACACAGGAGCTAGACTCGACCCCTGCAACCACAAAATATGTGAGTACACACACACATTTACTTGTACACCACGTGTACAACACGACCCTCCTGCAGCAGCCAGTGAACGGTCCACCACACACCAACAGGAGACAGTGGCGAGTCACACACAGCAGCAGCCTGTGACGAATCACCACACACCAACAGAGACAGTGGCGGTCACCACACATCTTCCAGCAGGCAGTGACGGGTCATAACACACCTTCACCATAAGTGACGGTTCGACCACACACTTTCAGCAGACAGTGACGGGTATCTACACACCCAGCAGACAGTGGCGGGACACCACACACCTTCAGCAGACAGTGACGGTCACCACACACTTCAGCAGACAGTGACGGTTCACCACACACCTTGACGGGTCCACCACACACCTTTCACAGACAGTGACGGGTCACCACACACCTTCACAGACAGTGACGGGTCATCCACACACCTTCAGCAGACCAGTGACGGGTCACCATGTGGAAAAGACTTGTTCAGGACGTAGTTCCTGGTGTTATGTTATCACTATTAAGCAACCTTTTGTGCTTACCCTGTGACTAGTTAATGGATCCGGTCCCTACTGACATGGTCTTCCCTTGACTAGTTAATGATCCTGATCCCCACTGAAATGGTCTTCCCCTGTGACTAGTTAAAGATCCTGATCCCACTGAAGGTCTTCCCTTGACTTAGTTAATGATCCTGATCCCACTGAATGGTCTTCCCTGTGACAAGTTAATGATCCTGAATCACTGAATGGTCATCCCCGGTGACTAGTTAATGAACCTGATCCAACTGAATGGTCCTGCCCTTGTGACTAGTTATAAAACCCTTCAGAGGGCAAGGCAGTCTAAAGTGTGAAATTTGAAAGTGATTTCCAATGAGGGGATTGAGCCACTCAAATGTAAGGTCACTGAGACCATCCAAACAGAGTTGTGAAAAGTAACATCTCGCGCAATTGCAGATATTCGAAGACCGAGTAATATTCGGTCCGTGCGCCCGTTTGGGGTATACCATTTTTAAATGTTGCAATGTTGCAATTGTTGTAAAAAAACGAAATAAAATATTTTTTAAATTTAATTATACAAGTAACAATATAAAAAACATAATGGAACTTGTTTCTGAACAATTTGTAACCAGTAAAAAAATAGAAATAGAACTACTAACAACATTGACATCATTGCAATGGGATGCAACTTACAAATGATATATACCTGCGTTCCCTGAAAAGAACAATCATTTCACACACTAATTTTGCAATGAAACTCATGAAACAATTTCTATCCTTCTTTATGCACCTGAATGTACTTTACAATGGCACAGCAAAATGAAGGATGACATGATTATTCTTTTTGCTGCAAAACTTGCATGAAAGCAGCTTACTAGCAACAGGCCAGTGAGCCTACTGTTTATCCAGCCTCACACTGTCATCTGGCCTTTCTGCACGTTGGTACTGACTGCCAAGATGGGTCTCCCGTTTTGACAAATCGTCATTACTGTCAACCAAAGAAGTACTGGGTGAATCGCGACATCGTCTCATGCTGGTGCGGATGACCTTTTGTCCTTTGGATCTTGGCAGTGACGAGAACTCAAGCATGAATAGCTTCAGTGGTGTGCATGGCATGTTAGTGACCTACAATCACGACATAAAGAAGCCATGCATTCACAACAAGCAACTTCCAAAACATAAGACAAGAGACCGCATGTACCAACGCTTTGATTTCATGGCGTTTTTGTAAAGATGGACCAACATGTTACTTTTGTCGATACCTCCCATGTTTTGCGTTTGTAGTTCTTGATGACGCCTGGGCACTCAAGTGGTCTTTCTTCCTTGATGCCTGTCATATCTATCAATAAGACCAAAAGGATAAACTCGACATCATTTGTGAACTAGAGTCACAACTTCGTTGTCCCTTCCATCTTACAGAAGGATATGATCATTGCTTTGGAAATCCAAAAAAAGCCCCTTGCCACAAATTACTCTTTTGCATTTCTTTCACAGGCATCAGTTTGTGGCTTACCACATCGATTATCACGTATTGTTCCAGTGTAACCTGCAGTTATACTTGTCTCTCAGTACCTGACCAAAGAGTAGACTTGAAAGAAATTATCAGCATAGACGCTGATGTTTGTCCTTTGTCAAGAGATGCTGCAAGTACAAAACAAATCCTGGAACTCATTGGGTGAGGTTCTTTCTTCATTTGACAGCTTTAAGTGTGGTTCTCAAAAGTTGGGTTACCTTGATACATCATATATCATGTATGATCCATCTTCACAGCCACGACTGAAGAGTTTGAAACCCCACTTGTCTGGTTTGTTTTTGATGAAATGCCATACGTTTCCAGCTGTTTTACCCTTGATAGCACCATAACTTCCATCACAACAGACTGCTTGGGTGTAGCTGGAACTTTCAAGCAGCTTAGTTAGTCCCATAGCAAGAGGCCTTATTATTGTAGAATCTGTCACTTATCCTTCTTTTGTGTGTTATCCATTGAAATGAATGGTACGCCTCAGCAACCAAAACTCTTTGATCCCATGACTCTGCAAACTTTAGTTATCCTACTTGCAACTTCTCCAATAGTCCCTCATGGATGGCTGTACAGTGTTACCCATATGCAACAGAAAACCAATAAACCTAGTCAATTTCCTCTGAATCTGTTTGAAAGTGAGTATGATATGTCCATTTTAGCCAGGCATAACAAAATTAGTTTGAAATGTAATGTTTGCCCTTTCATGTCTTGAGTAAAAAAATCTGAAAAATAATCTATGCACACCTAACTTCAACAGGCCTTTTTATGTTGATAATTAGGCAAAGGGTCCATTGTGAAGTCCTCATCTCTACCCATTTGGTGTCCTCCTGAGAAGCTAAGATCATCCAGTGAATCACTTCTTCATCCGGGTATACCTCCCATAGTAATACTTTCTTCCTCTAGTTTAAATTTTCTGTTTTTTTTGGTGGTGGCCCAGCTTCCTCCTCCCCTCTGTTGACACCTCTGCATCTGGTGGCAAGAAATCACCCCACTAATCCAGGAAATCCAGGTCATCTGAGTCAGATCTGGTCACTAACATCCCACACACAGACAAATTTCGAGTATCCTAGGAGGACTCACCGTAGAAACAATTTCATATTGGATTCCTGGAAGGACAATAAAACATTCTGTACACACCCAGACCATTACTGAATTCATATATACACTACCACATTTTTATGGAAATATTTATATACCGAAACTTGAAACTGCACCTAAAAGGGCAGGAACGACTGGACTTGGTCCGATTTTGTTTGCACTTTTTTCATATTGCATGGTGCACTCGTAATATGCGTCACAACGCCTTCAATATATAAATCAAAATATGGCTAAACTTATCATTTACACACTAACACACAAAATCAGTACTTACCGACATGAATTGGTGAAAGGCTCAGTATATAAGGAGCACCACGAGAAACGACTAGTTTTTGCGCCGGCAAGGTAGAAGTGTTTACATTCTGCTCTCTCGACCAATGGGAATCGGGCAGCCGCCATCACCGCTCAGCTGGGGCGACTCCGGGAAAGGATCTTGATTGGTCAAAATAGAGAACGGGAACCTAGATGCGCTGGGGAGTCGGAGGACGTGCGCACAAAACCACGTTTTGAGGACCGAGTACACTCGGTCCTGCCCGGTAAAGGGTGATCCTGATCCCACTGAATGGTCTTCCCTGTGACTAGTTAATGATCCTGATCCCACTGAATGGTCTTCCCTGTGACTAGTTAATGATCCAGAACCCAATGAATGGTCTTTCCCTGTGACTAGTTAATGAATCCAGATCCCACTGAATGGTCTTCCCTGTGACTAGTTAATGATCCTGGTCCCACTGAATGGTCTTCCCTCTGACTAGTTAATGATCCTGATCCCACTGAATGGTCTTCCCCTGTGACTAGTTAATGACCTGATCCCACTGAAAGGTCTTTCCTCTGACAAGTTTAATGAAAAAACCTGATCCCCACTGAATGGTCTTCCTATGTGACTAGTTAATGATCTGATTCCCACGAATGTCCTCTCCTCTGACTAGTTAATGATCCAGATCCCACTGAATGGTCTTTTCCTCCTGACTAGTTAAATATGATTCCTGGTCCACTGAATGTCTTCCCTGTGACTAGTAATGAGCCTGGTCCCATTGAATGTTCTTCCCTGTCACTAGTTAATGACCTGGTCCCACTGAATGGTCCGTTCCCTCTGACTAGCTATTGATCCTGGTAGAAAACCAAAAAGTCTCCACAAGTTTCAGTCTTCACTTGTCCAAGTTATTTTTATGTATGTATAATTGTTTAAATAAACAGTATTTAGGACATTTGAGCATTTGTTATACATATGAATAACATATATATACATTAGCGCTATCACCACCATAACAACATTATGTTCACTTGAGATGAATGAACACATACAGAACCTCATTAATGTTTACTGTGATAATGAACTTTATAAGATCATTCACTATAGTGAGTGGTTAGTCAGGTGTGGGTCATGATAGTAAGGTGTTAGTCAGGTGCGGTCCATGGAATAGTAGGTGTTAGCCAGGTGTGGTCATGTATACGGTAAGGTGTGTAGACAAGTGTGGATTATGGAAAGTTAGGTCTTAGTTCAGGTGTAGCATGATAGGTGAGATGTTAGTCAGGTGTGGTCATGGATAGGTGAGGTGTATCAGGTAAGAAGAAGAGAAGAAGAATACAAGGAAGACACGAAAGGTAGTGGAAAATAGAGATACATGAATGTAGCAGCAACACTGATACTTTGTAGACACAACTGTCCGGTATTTCCCATTCTATTTCCACCTTAAATTTACCTCACACATCACCATCACATGTAGTTTAACTTTAAAGCATCACTAAAAAGTTCCACACTTAAGTACTCTTCAGTTTAACCTTTCACCTATTACCATCTTAGGGAAACACCTTGCCTGCAGTTGACATTACATTCCACCTGTTGTCACCGTAACATCTTAAGCAACAACTAACGAGGCAGCATTACAGGTCGTTCCTCAGACTGTCTTACAAGAAAACCTGTTATTTAAATGGATTACAGAAAGTGAATCTGACTTATTTTCTTCACCTGACTGAGTTCTTCCAGCTGACTTATTTCCTGAACCTGAACTATCCTTGTATGTTGCTCGGCTAGTCTTGTATTTCTCTGTACTGGTCACTAGTACTCTCCACGTTGGTGTTAGCAGGAAGAGAAGCATTGGTCACTTATACTCTCCACGTTGGTGCTAGCAGAGAGATAAGCACTGGTCACTAGTACTCTCCACGTTAGTGCTAGCAGGGAGAGAAGCACTGGTCACTAGTACACTCCACGCTGGAGCTAGCAGGAAGAGAAGCACTGGTCACTAGTACTCTTCGCGTTAGTGCTAGCAGAGAGAGAAGCACTGGTCACTAGTACTCTCCACGTTGGTGCTAGGGGGAAGAGAAGCATTGGTCACTAGTACTCTCCACGCTGGAGCTAGCAGGAAGAGAAGCACTAGTCACTAGTACTCTCTGCTATGCTAGCAGAGAGAAGCACTGTCACTAGTACACTCTATGTTGGTGCTAGCAAGGAGAGAAGCACTGGTCATTAGTACCCTCCACGTTGGTTCTAGCAGAGAGAGAAGCACTAGTCACTAGTACTCTACACATTAGTACCAGCAGAGAGAGAAGTACTGGTCACTAGTACCGTCATGGTGGGTGCCAACAGAACCGGAAGCCAGGCCTCTAATGAAGACCATTGCTTTGCCAACACTACCATTGAGCTATATAGTCAAACTCAATCTCTAAATATTACGACTCTGTGGTGCAAGCGGTCAGCACACGGCTGCCTCTAAAGCAGCAGACTCGTTCATCTCCCGTGGAGTCTTGGATTTTTTTTCTTATATTGAACTTAATTTTTCGTCTTGAAGTGAAACCTTTAACACTATCCACATAGGTTATTGTTATTATTATTATTATTATTATTATTATTATTATTATTATTATGTATTTTTTAACAATTGTCTTTTTTCAGTTTAAAAAAAAAAAAAAAAAAATTGAACGTCTGCAGAATTATGTTGATGCACACATATCCTTACTTATATTTTGTCCTTTCCACCACTCGATCAATCAGCAGACAATGGACAAACACTAATATTTTATATAAATTAAACAATTTTTGCAATTTTCTGTAACACTGTGTCCAGCAGTTGTGAACTGTACCAAAAACAAAGACAGGGACAAAGACAGTTGTGAACTGTACCAAAAACAAAGACAGGGACAAAGGCTGTTCATTATTTTTGTTTTGTTTTCACTTATTGTTTAAATTTGTGTCCAGTAGAGTAGACTGAACTGATTACGAACACCGCGATAATTGCTATAATTGCCCGTGATTACTATAATTACCGTGATAAACCGGAAGAGTAGCCTTCAGTTGTCAGGGTAGCTTGTCCATAGCTTCAACTAAAATGTTTCTGATAAATATAATTAGCAAATTGTAATTTATGCCACACAGTAGCATTGTGAGCCTTGTGTACTGGAAAGTAGGAGCGTGAGTCTTGTGAATGGAAAGTAGGAGCGTGAGTCTTGTGAATGGAAAGTAGGAGCGTGAGTCTTGTGAATGGAAAGTAGGAGCGTGAGTCTACAACAACACGGACTCTCGGACGACCCCCGAGAGCGATGGGCAAGTGGGACAGGGCGAAGATAGACAGTGAGAGGAATGTCTTGAGTCGATGAGAGAAGAAGTCCAGGACTAACCCAGCTGCTAGCCAGAAAACACTGCGAAGACGACTCCGAGAGGCACTGGAACTCTGCAGAGGCTGACTGCATCTTGCTGAGGAAGAAACTGAGACTGCTGATGCCAGTGGCTGCATGCTACAAAGAATGAGCTTATGGTTGAATTGGTCATTCATGGAGTAAGGCGTTACTTCGAGATTGTGACTTTGTTTTACATTTTCTAGCTTGCTGATATCAGATCCATTTACAAAACGGTTAAATCGTTGGAGCGGGAGGATCATGAGACGTGTTAGCAAGTGTTGATTGCAGGGATGCTGAGAGCGTTCCTGAATGAACTCTAGGAGATTATGAAGTGTAATTATAACAGCACCAGGATCGGATGGTAAAACTGACATCTTGTTGGTAAGATGATATACAGTTCAAATAACAGCATATCCATGACGTAGTGAGTTGTGGTGTAGAAGGTGATTCCTTTCCATGGACAATGAGAATCACCATCAGGAACTGTGTCATGTCGAGGGTGATAAGATGATATTGTTGGCACTGGTTTTACTCTCTTGGCAGGCGGTGATGAAGGTGGAGGTGAAGACTCAATGTCGGCTTCAGTAGATGAGAAGGAAGATGTTGCTGGTGGCAAGGTCCCTGATTGGTGGGTTTCCATGGTGAGTGATGGTGGTAGAGGCTTCTCATTGGTTGTTGTTGAAGTGACGTCACTAGTTGGTAGAGATGGAGGAGTTACTGAAGAAGCAGAGGTGGCGACTAAGTCTTTCGTGAATTTGAGAATATCAGCCGAAGGTGGAGAAGCTGGAAATACAAACGATGGCATGTTGTTCAAGGCAAATAGCTCGTTGATGGTGGTGTTTGAAGGAACCAGTAACTGCATGATCTGCATATGAGCATATAGGCATACAGCCGTGGATCTTTGTTAGTCCACATGCTGGAGGAGTGACGGTGGTGGTGGAGGCGGGTTGAGTGGAAGCTTGAAGAGATATGTAGTATCTGCCTGCAACTTTCAATTGCGGCATAGATTGGTGACTTTGGAAGATATTTTTTTCTGTGCTGCATCTTGAGAGTTTTCTTCATAATGTACTTTTAGTAAGAACTTTGACATTGCAATAGTGTGGTGTTCTTTATTTATTTGCTATTTAAACAGTTGGTAAGATGGGCAGAGGCAGTACAGGAACTGAAAGTAGGCCCCACACTACCACATGTTGATGCAGAACTCTTTCTTTAACTGGACAGGCCTTGTGTTGTGCAGATAATAAAAACAGTTCCAGCAATGTTGGAATGTAGTGAAATCCTTCTGCTTCATGTAGGTGGACTGATGAATAAGTAGTACACAGCAAGACCGTCACTCAGAGCAGTGGCTGCCATGTTTCACATCCCGTGAAGTGACCTTGAGCATGGTCGACGCATTTGGGATTTGTGTGATCAGTCAACGTGGTACATGTATTTTTGATTTTCAATAAATACTTGAGTTCAGCAGTTTGGAAGCGACGTAGAATCTTGTCCTAGTTTTTTCAGGAATACTGATCTCCTTGCTCTGAGAGCAGGAGAGGACATAACAGTAAATCCTCGAGCGTAAGAGTAGTGGTGGCTTCAGTAGTGAGTATCTTCTCGGCTTCAGCATCATCATGACCCACGACCAATGAAGGCTTCCT
>NC_069408.1:82845685-82909802 GCF_026875155.1 Cherax quadricarinatus
AAAAACGTGATGTCTGCACAGTGGAGGTTCCTGGTGGTGGCTGCTATCAACTCCTTCAGGAACTTTATCATGCATTCAAGTTTTTATTTTATTTTTCTATTAAGACTTGGTATTCACTGTTTTTTCTTCAGTACAGTATTATGGTCATAACAAATCTGATGATATTAACTACATTCACAACACCAACAGCTGGGGATTGACTAATTTTTTCTTACTTTCAGTATTTATTTAATCACTCGTTTATGACCTTATCACTACACTGCTGCTATAACCCAACAATATCTGTATTTATTAATATTTCAGATCACACCGTTAACCCAATTAACTATGTTTGGATATTTTGTGTCAACACTGGTGCCAGCAGCCTGATCAGCTGACTGCTACCCTCCCTCACTCAACATTCATTCAAATTTAAATTGTAAATTTTTTTATCTTATCACATTATTCACACTCTTGAAAGCTGTTACACTCTTGTAGGTATGTTCACTGATTCACTCACGTACGATGATCGCTAATAATATCTTTGGACAGTCACTAGAACGCTATATACTGGGAGCACTAGCGATTCTGCTTCACGTGTGTGTGTGATTGTGTGTTGTGTGTGTGTGTTTGTGTGTTTGTGTGTGTGTGTGTGTGTGTGTGTGTGTGTGTGTGTGTGTGTACTCACCTATTTGTACTCACCTATTTGTGGTTGCAGGGGTCGATTCACAGCTCCTGGCCCCGCCTCTTCGCTGATTGCTACTAGGTCCTCTCTCTCCCTGCTCCATGAGCTCTATCATACCTCGCCTTAAAACTATGTATGGTTCCCGCCTCCACTACGTCACTTTCTAGGCTATTCCACGGCCTGACTACTCTATGACTGAAGAAATACTTCCTAACATCCCTTTGATTCATCTGAGTCTTCAACTTCCAATAGTGACCTCTTGTGTCTGTGTCTCTGGAACATCCCGTCTTTGTCCACCTTGTCAATTCCGCGCAGTATTTTATATGTCGTTATCATGTCTCCCCTGACCCTCCTGTCCTCCAGTGTCGTCAGGCCGATTTCCCTCAACCTTTCTTCGTAGGACAATCTCCGTAGCTCTGGGACTAGTCTTGTTGCAAACCTTTGCACTTTCTCTAATTTCTTGACGTGCTTGACTAGGTGTGGATTCCAAACTGGTGCTGCATACTCCAGTATGGGCCTGACATAAATGGTATACAGAGTCTTAAACGAATCCTTACTGAGGTATCGGAACGCTATCCGTAGGTTTGCCAGGGCCCGTATGCTGCAGCAGTTATCTGATTGATGTGCGCCTCAGGAGATATGCTCGGTGTTATACTCACCCCCAGGTCTTTTTCCTTGAGTGAGGTTTGCAGTCTTTGGCCATCTAAACTATATTGTGTCTGCGGTCTTCTTTGCCCTTCCCCAATCTTCATGACTTTGCATTTGGCAGGGTTAAATTCAAGGAGCCAGTTGCTGGACCAGGCTTGTAGCCTGTCCAGGTCTCTTTGTAGTCCTGCCTGATCCTCATCCGATTTGATTCTTCTCATTAACTTCGCATCATCTGCAAACAAGGACACTTCTGAGTCTATCCCTTCAGTTATGTCGTTCACATATACGAAGAACAGCACAGGTCCTAGGACTGACCCCTGTGGAACCCCACTTGTCATCAGGCGCCCACTCTGACACCTCGTCGCGTACCATGACTCGTTGTTGCCTCCCTGACAGGTATTTCTCTGATCCATTGCAGTGCCTTTCCTGTTATGTGTGCTGATCCTCTAGCTTTTGCAGTAACCTCTTGTGAGGAACTGGGGTCGAAGGCCTTCTTGCAGTCCAAAAATATGCAAGTCGATCCACCCCTCTCTCTCTTGTCTTACTTCTGTCACCTTGTCATAAAACTCTAGTAGGTTTGTGACACAGGATTTTCCTTCCCTGAAACCGTGCTGGTTGTCAATTATACACTTGTTTCTTTCCAGGTGCCCCACCACTCTCCTCCTGATGATCTTCGCCATGACCTTGCATACTATACACGTTAGTGATACAGGTCTGTAGTTTAGTGCCTCATGTCTGTCTCCCTTTTTAAAAATTGGGACTACATTTGCCATTTTCCATACCTCAGGGAGTTGCCCAGTTTCAAGTGATGTGTTGAAGATCTTTGTTAATGGCTCACACAATATCTCTGCTCCCTCTTTAAGGACCCATGGAGAGATGTTGTCTGGTCCCACCGCCTTTGAGGTGTGTGTGTGTGTGTGTGTGTGTGTGTGTGTGTGTGTGTGCGTGTGTACTCACTCAGTTATACTCACCTAGCCGCTAGCTCTTGGCCCCGCCTCTTCGCTCGCAGCTGCTAGGTCACTCTTCCCGCTCCATGAGCTTTATCATACCTCTTCTTAAAGCTATATATGGATCCTGCCTCCACTACATCATTTCCCAGACTATTCCACTTCCAGACAACCCTGTGACTAAAGAAATACTTCCTAACATCCTTGTGATTCATCTGAGACTTCAACATCCAACTGTGACCCCTTGTTGCTGTGTCCCAACTCTGGAACATCCTGTCTCTGTCCATCTTGTCGATTCCTTTCAGTATTTTGTCCTCCAGTGTCGTCAGATCGATTTCTCTTAACCTCATCTAGTAGGACATACCCTTTTGCTCCGGGACCAATCTAGTTGCAAACCTTTGTACTTTCTCTAGTTTCCTTACGTGCTTGCTAGGTGTGGATTCCAAACTGGTGCTGCATATTCCAATATGGGCCTAAAGTACACAGTGTACAGGGTCCTGAACGATTCCTTGTGTGTGTGTGTGTGTGTGTGTGTGTGTGTGTGTGTGTGTGTGTGTGTGTGTGTGTGTGTGTGTGTGTGTGTGTGTGTGGTGTGGTCCTCACCTAGTTGTACTCACCTAGTTGAGGTTGCGGGGGTCGAGTCCGAGCTCCTGGCCCCGCCTCTTCACTGATCGCTACTAGGTCACTCTCCCTGAGCCGTGAGCTTTATCATACCTCTGCTTAAAGCTATGTATGGATCCTGCCTCCACTACATCGCTTCCCAAACTAGTTCCACTTACTGACTACTCTGATGGCTGAAGAAATACTTTCTAACATCCCTGTGATCAACTGTGTCCTTCAGCTTCCAACTGGTCCCCCTTGTTACTGTGTCCAAACTCTGAACATCCTGTATTTGGCCACCTTGTCAATTCCTCTCAGTATTTTTTATGTCGTTATCATGTCCCCCCATCTCTCCTGTCCTCCAGTGTCGTCAGGTGATTTATCCCTTAACCTCCTCCTCGTATGACATACCTCTTAGTCTCTGGACGAGTCCTTGTTGCAAACCTTTGCACTTTCTCTAGTTTCTTCAACGGGCTTGGCCTATGTGTGGGTGTCCAAAAACTGTGCCGGCCCATCATACTCCAATATGGCCTAAACATACAACGGGTGTACAGGGTCCTGATGATATCCGTTATTAAAGATGACGGATTGCTGTTTCTGAGGTTTGCTGGCGCCCTTATAGCAGAGCATTTATTTGGTTGAATTTGCTCTTCAGGAGATGTGCCAGTGGTGATACCACCCCAAGATTCTTTTCCTTGAGTGAGGTTTGTATCTCTGACCCCCTAGACTTTAACTCCGTCGCGGCCGTTCTTTGCCTTCCCCAATCTTCATGACTTTGCTCTTGGTGGGATTGAACTCCAGTAGCAATTGCTGGACCAGCGTCTGCAACCTGTCCAGATCCCCTTTGTAGTTTCTGCCTGGTCTTCGATCGAGTGAATCTTCCTCATCAACGTTCACGTCATCGCAAACAGGGTCAACCTCAGAGTCTATTCCTTCCCGTCGATGTCGTTCAACAAAATACCTAGAAACAGCACTGGTCCTAGGATTGAACCCTGCGTGACCGCCACTGGCCACAGTGCCCACTTCTGACGACCTCGCCACGACATGACTCGCTGCTGTCCCTTTCCTGACAAGTATTCCCTGATCCTTGTAGTGCCATCCCTGTTATCCCACTTGGTCCTCCAGTTTTTGCACCAATCTCTTTGTGGAACTGTGTCAAACGCCTTCTTGCAGTCCAAGAAAATGCAATCCACCCACTCCCCCTCTCATCATTGTCTTAAACTGCTGACACCATATTCATAAGAACTCCAGTATGTTTGTGACACAGGATTTCCCGTCCTGACAACCATGTTGGCTGCTGTTGATGAGATCATTCCTTTCTAGGTGTTCCACCACTCTCTCCTGATAATCTTCTCCATGATTTTAGCTTATACTATACATTCAGTGACACTGGTCTGTAGTTTAATGCTTCATGGTCTGTCTCCTTTTTTTAAAGTTGGGACATACATTTGCTGTCTTCCATGCCTCACAGGCATCTCCCTGTTTCGATAGATGTATTGATATTTTGTTAGGAGTACACATACGCCCTCATGCTCCTCTGTGTGTGTGTGTGTGTGTGTGTGTGTGTGTGTGTTGTGTGTTGGTGTGTGTGTGTGTGTGGTGTGTGTGTGATTGGTGTAGTGTGTGTGTGTGTAGTGTGTGCAATGCGTGCGCTCGCGCGACTCTTTTTCGTATTTAAATAACGACCAACAGAGAGTTTGAACAAATTCCTGAACCTCACTTAGTTATGTAAAAACGTTGTTGTGTTTTCTTCTTTAGATAATGGTAATACCCGAAGTGATGATGAAATGATGGTAATCACAATAGAGATGATGAAACAGTAGTCTTTACATAAGTAATGCATAATAACAATATTCACAGTAGAGAGGATGAAGACAGTATTCTTGATCATAGAAAAATCATAATAACAATAATCATCACACTCGCTACTGCTCTCATGAATTTTCAAACAAAATAATTTTAAACGAGTATATAACTAACATAAGTCACAATAATACTTCACCCACGGTAGGTAGGCTTCAAGGCTGGACCACGTTTAGTTAGCTTCATGCTGGACCACTTATGTTAGTCTTCAGGCTGGACCACGTGTTAGGCTTCGAGCAGGACCACTTAGTTAGGACTTCAGGCTTGGACGCACGTTAAGTTAGGCTTCATGCTGGGAACCACGTTATTTAGCCTTCAGGCTGTACCACGATAGTTAGGCTTCAGGCTGAACACGTTAGTTAGGCTTCAGGCTGACCACGTTAGTTAGGCTTCAGGCTGGACCACGTTAGTTAGGCTTCAGGCTGGGACCAATGTTTAGTTAGGCTTCAGGCTGACACAGCTTAAGATTAGGCTTCAGGCTGGACCAGTTAGTAGGCATCAGGCTGGACCTACGTAAGTTAGTGCTACAGGCTGTGACCACGGTTAGTTATGGGCTTCGGCTGGTACCACGGATAGTTAGGCTTCAGGCTGGACCACTGTTAGTTGGCTTCAGAGCTGGAACAAGTACGTAGGTTAGGCTTCAGGCTGGAACCAAGTTAGTAGGCTGTCAAGGCTGGGAACACATTAGTTAGGCTTCAGTTGGGACCAGAGTTAGTATAGCTTGCAGTCTTGGACCAGTTAGTTAGGCTTTCATCAGGACCAAGTTAGATTAGGCTTCAGCTGGACCAAGTAAACATGATGCAATAAAAAAAATGGCTCGAACAATATCTATCTGTGCTTAAAATAATGAATTTATATTAGGAGCCTCTCCATTGATTTTAAAATTCTAAACAAAGTCGCATTACAGTGTCACCATAAGCATTCTGCTGCTCAAATTAGAACATTAAGGGTATATGAGGACATCTGGCTCTCCTATAGTATGTATGAATTTATGTGTATATAGTATTATCACACACACATATAATATATATAATATATATAGATATATATATATATATATATAATATATATATTTTATATATGATATATAAATATTATATATATATATAAATATATATATAATAAAGGTTGATTAGTTCCCAACACTAATTTCCAGTGAACACCGACAGGATGGGACCACCGCCTGGTTACCATATTAGTTATTATTTCCCCTTCCTTGACATCTGGTGGATAACACTTACCAGATCGTTGAAAGCAAACTAACTTTTATGATCACGGTTATATTACAATGGTTTCGAATACAAGTGGTAGGCTTATTGGGTAAGTGTGGAGGGTTAGAGCTAGTGTGTTCTTAAGACATAAAGCCTAAGACTTGAGACAATCTTGCTAACTAAAAGAACTAAGATGGCTCTGTGTCACTCTGAAAAAACTGCCTGACCAATCATGTAAATGTGGTTTATTGTGACGCCTGGGAGGAAGGTGGTTAGGAATGTGATATAAATATCTTACACTTCTGTCACGGTGTTGGAGGATAATGAAAATGGTTATCGATAGCTGGGAATGATAGTGAATATTGTGAACGAAAGTATAGGAATGATGGTGAAGATGTGACTGAAGCTTAGAATGATAGCGAAGACTAAAAAACGTAGATGTCGCTCTCCCCATCACATCCCCCCAAACACTTCATCCTCCTCCGTCACACTCCAAAACATACTATTTCCCTTCCCTCCCCCTTCCACCTTCTCGATAACCATCCACATTCCTTTACTCAGACTCCATTAGATTCCCTTCCGCCATCCGTCATTTTCCCTCTACCCCCGCCTTCCTCCCATCATAACTTCCACCTCCCCCATCCGCTCCCTTTTCCTTCCCTCCCTTCAGGATCCAGAAGCGACAGTGGCAAACACCTGATTTGGCACCCAGTTTACGCCTAGATACCACGGTGCCTGGCGCTTGGGCTTTCCTTCGTGTTTATTTTGGCATTTGTTGCTCGTTTATCTCCCTGACTGTTAAAGTCATTCATTAATGTTTAACGATGGCCTTAATGGATGCATGTGTGTGTGTGGACATGTGTGTGTGTGTGTGTGGTTTGTGTGTGATGTGTGTGTTGTGTTGTGTGTGTGTGTGTGTTTTATTTTCCATGTTTATATTTCCTATTTCCAGTATTCTACTTGTCTGTCTCTGCTTTAAGCATTATCATCTTACATATACACCTTCCACTGAGCTTTGTAGTTTTTATCCTGTTGTTTAAATTATTAGTTATTTGTTGGATAAAGACCATGTAATTGTTTACTCAGTGGCTCATTAAGAACATTCTTTTATAAAATGGATCCTCATATAAATTACACTAATATATCTTGTTATATTAAAATTACATCACTCAAGACACATAAGTGATTTCCACAAAGACGAAATAGATTATAGTCAGTGTAGAATAAAGAGACAAATTCACTGCTTAAAGACATTTGACGTGAATCGTTTAGCTACGAGTGGCTTCATCCGTTAATACAGAAAAACTTTAGCAAATAACGTCTGTTAATTGTAAGTGGTAAGGTAAACATAGGCTTGAAATTGCCGAGTAATGGTATATCGAGGGTAACACGTTGGTAATCTTCGAGAATACCCATGTGTTAGCCTAATACCTTACCTTTTAATATGCTACTCCACTTCAAGCACATGCTAACCTGTTCCTCGTTGTTATATATACATCTAGCGTCTCTGCACTAGACTGAAGAAGCCACACCTGGAGAAACCCTTTCCTCAAAATCATATATTAGCTATGCATGTGTGTCTCCATATACTGTGAGCATCACCATACCAGGTCTCCAGCCACAGTTATGGAGGTATTACTGGCAACAGTGCCACACACTGTCCAAGAGTTTAATACCTGGTAAAGTGAGAGTGAGAAGAAGAGGTGCAACAAAAATTAATCCAGATTTCAGAAGAAACAATGAAGACTTTCATGAAAGACTTCCCTTTAAGGAGTTCAACGAGAGAGAAAAATTATTGGTTAAGACAACTCACCATATAAGCTGAAAACCAAGTGTCAGAGCTTTAGAAAGTTTTTTTTTTTATATTTTATTTAGTATGACAGTAACATATACAGAGTACTGTAGATGAAATGGGTCAGAGACCATGTGTCCTAATTCAACAACATAACAGAGTAAAGAATAGGTTGGTAGAAAGGCAACCACCCAGGAAGTACTACCGTCCTGCCAGATGACTGTGAAACAAGAAACCTGTAACTGTTTTGCATGATGTAGGATTGCTGGTTTCTTTTCGTCTCATAATCACGCTAGATAACAGTGATATCTTGCTACTCCTACGTACACTTTGGTCCACAACTTCACAGACATGCACATTGCAAATAATATTATATATAAATATAATAAAAAAATAAATATATATAATATATATAAATAAACTATATATATATATAATATATAAATATATATATATATAATATATATAATAAATAAATATTATATATCTATATATATTTATAAATATATATATATATAATATATATAGTATATATAAATTATATAATAATATAATTATATATTATATAATAATATATCAATAATAAGATAAAAAATAATAAAATATACACACATACATCTAGGCTTTTCTTCTCCTTATTTCTTAAAAAGCTACTAGTTCTTCTTTATTTCTTCTATTGTTCATGGGTATTGGACAGAATCATCCTCCTGTAAGCCCATGCGTGTAGTATGAAAGCGACAAAAAATGCACGGAGCAATGGTCAGGTAACCCCTTCGACCTGTTGACATTTACTAAAAAAGTGATAAGAAGAAAAACTTTATAAAACTGGGGATGCTTGAATTGTGCGTGGATGTAGTGCGGATGACAAGAAACAGATGATTGCTGAAGTTAATGAAAGACAAGAAGTTTGGAATGTCCGGCCTTAAGCTAAACAAGCGTTGAAGGGGGTAGGGGAGTTTCGGTGGGGAATAGAAATGGTTAAATCTGGAAGTATCTGAGAGAGTTAGAGCAAAGGAAAGGGTAGCAGTAATGGATTTGGAAGGATCCGTATATGGAAAAGGAGACAAGATAATATAGAATGTGTAAATTCATCAAGACTTTTTGGATTAAAGTAAGAAGTATAGGGCTGCGAAAAGTTGGTCCATAATAATGTGTAAGCACCTAGAAGAGAGATATGTATAGGAGATAGAGAGATTTTGGAGATATAAGTGAATGTGATAGGTAGCCTTTGAATCCAAGTGTGAGGAGTAATATGTGGTAGGGGACCTTTTTGAAAAAAAAAAAAAAAAAAAATGCCTAAATCGAGAAACTTTTAGAGAGGGTTGGGTAGGTCCGTTTGGGGTGCCAGTGTAAATTAAAATGTAACCCGTTGATGGAACTTTGTATAGAAAGGGGTTTAGTTATGAGTAATTCACATATTTTAAGAAAAGAGGATAAATAAGTATACAAGATATGATGTAGGGCGAAATGACTAGTAGTTCGTTGGATTATATTATTGGAAGAAAAAAGACTGTGGAGTAGACTCAGGATGGACAGTTTAGAGAGGTGGCCACAATATATCAGACCACTTTCTAGGTTGTACTACACTGAGAGGTAAAAGGTAAAAGTGATACAAGTGAGAACGAAGCAACAGGGAAGAGAGAGTATGAAGGATTATAAACAAAAAAGGAGGCATTTAGACTGGGTAAGATATAACAGGTATTGGAGATAGAAATGGGCTACTGAGAGCATGAGCCAAGGGGACGAGAGAGTGTATGGTGAAGGTTTAAATGTAGTGTTAAGAAGTGTTCAGCAGAAGTTTGTAGGTACATGGAAATTGGTGCAGGAGGGTAAGAGGAGCGATTGGTGGAATGATATGTAAAGAGAGTGAGTAAGGGAAAAAAGTTTAGCATATAAAAGTTTTTAACAGATTAGAAGTGAAGCAAGGAGCGGAAGAGTATATGGAGAAAAAAGAGAGGTTTTATCATTGAGTTGTGAAGCAATTGTACAAAAAGAGGAGCTAATGAAGAAAGTGGGTGAGATTCATCAACAAATATTGTTGAAATAAGAAAAAGTTTTTTGGATTGAGATATAACAATGATACTAGGAAGCCTGTTGAAAAATAAGAAAAAGTATTGAGTGAGATTAACATAGTTAAAGGAAGCCTAGAGAACAAATGGATTTGTCAGCTAAAAATAGGAGAGTAGAGTATAAAATGGAGAGTTATAGGTTATTGGAGAAGATGAGGGAATATTTTGAAGAATGTTAAATGTTGATAATATAGTGAAGCTGTGATTTCGTATTGTATAATGGCAAAGAGGAATAACAACTGTGTAGGAGTGAGGAAGAGCCAGTTGTGATGGTGTGTGGGAATTTGTGATGCATTAAGTAAAATGAAAGGGGGTAAGGCACCGGGATTGATGGGATAAAGAAGAAATGATTAAAGCAAAGGTGGAGGGATATATTTTGGAGTGGGTTGGTGCAATTATTTAATAATGTATGGAAGATGGGTAAGGTAACTAGGGATTGTCAGTGAGCATTCATATTCCTTTGTATAAAAAGAACCAAAGGGGAACAAAAGAGAGTGCAAAAATTAATAGGGGGAATAGTCTGTTGAAGTATAAGACATTGGTAAAGTGTATGGTAGAGTTATTATTGAAAAGAATAAAAGTAGTAAGACTGAGAATAGGATAGACAGATGAACAAGGAGGCTTTAGGAAAGGTAGGGGGTGTGATAGGGACTCAGGTGTTTACCGTGAAACATATAAGTAGGAACAGTATTTAGATACGTGCTGAAGAGGTCTTTGTGGCATTTAATGGATTTGGAAAAGGGCGTATGAGAGGTGTGGATAGGGGGACAATGTTGCAGATGTTTCAGGTTGCATGGTAGTGGGAGTAGGTTACAGAAAGCAGTGAAGAGTTATACGAGGATAGTGAGGCTCACGTTAGAGTCTGAGGAAAGAGGAAATTATTTCCCAGTAAAAAATAGGCCTTTATACAAGGATGTGTGATGTTGCACCGTGGTGTTCAAATATATTTATAAAATGGGGTTGTAAAGTGAAAGTACATGCGAGGGTCTTGCAAGAGGCGTGAAGTTAAAAGATAAAAAAGATTCACACAAAGTGGTAGTTTGTCACAGTTTGATCTTTGCTGATGACATCTGTGCTCTAGGGATATTTCTGGAAGAGAATGTGCAGAGGTTGGTGTGATTGAATATGGTAGGGATGCAAAAGAAAGAAAATTAAAGTGATACAGGAAAGAGTAAAGGTTATTGAGGATAACAAAAAGATTAAGGTGAAGAAATATTGTATAATCAGATTGGAGGGAGAGAGTATGGAGGAGGTGCATGTATTCAAATATTTGGGAGTGGACAGTCAGGCGGATGGGTCTATGAAAGATGAGGTGAATACGATAGAATTGATGAGGGAAAAGGGTGAGTGGTGCACTTAGGAGTCTGAGGAGACAAAGGAACTTTGTCCTTGGAGCCAAGAGGGGAATGTAGAGAGTATAGTATTTACCAACGCTCTTATATTTTGTGAAGCATGGGTGTTGAATGTTGGCAGCGAGGAGAATGCTGGGGCAGTGTGAGATGTCATGTCTGAGGGCAATGTGGTGTGAATATAATGTGCAATAGAATTCGAAGTTTGAGGAAGTTAGGTAGGAGGTGCCTGATTACCAAAAACTGTTGCCCAGAGGGCCTGAGGAAGGGTTGATGAGGTGGTTTCTGACATGTAGAGAGAATGGAGCGAAACAGAGTGACTTCAAGAGGTTATATATCAGTCTGTATGGAAAGGAAGGCGGGTAGGGGTCGGCCTAAGGAAAGGGTAGAGGAGGGGGTAAAGAGGTTTTGGTGTGCGTAGGGCGCTAGGACTGTCCAGCAGCATGCGTAGCGTGTTTGATAAGAGTGAATGGAGACAAATGTTTTTTAATATTTGAGACGTGCTGTTGGAGGTGTGAGCAAAGTAACACTTATAAGGGTTTCAAGGAAACCGGCAGGCCGGACTTGAGTCCTGGAGATGAGAAGAACAGTGGCCTGCACTCTGAAGGAGGGTTTAATGTTGCAGTTTAAAAACTGCAGTGTAAAGCACCCTTCTGGCAAGACAGTGATGGAGTGAATGATGGTGAAATTTTTCTTTTTCGGGCCACCCTGCTTGGGGGGAATCGAGCCAGTGTGCTAATAAAAAAAATAATACAGAGAACACACAATTAATAACAATGTACATCAATAAGGTACAAAGATAAACAGTAATTTTCTTAATACCATTTGAAAGGAGCAAAAAAAGAAAGGAAACTTCAGAGAAGAGAAAATAAACACGAAGATCCTAGTAATGAATATTTGAATTTCGAGAATAACATGGATGACATAGCTGAAGGCCATATCACAACCAAAAATTATAGACGAGGGAAAAATACATAAAAGACTAATTAAAAGTGGATAAAAAGGAAGAATAAGGGAGATATTGTTGGAAACCAGAAAAACAGGAAGTGATAATGCTGAACGCAGAAATTGGAAGGAATCCAAATATCCAAGAAGAGGTAAAGAATTGTGTTGCTTGGCTGCATGTGAACTGAGAGAATAGGAGGATCATTTTTGTGAACATGTAATAAATCTACAACTGCTTTGATGCTCGTTTGGATTTTTTTTTTAAAACCGCAGGAAACCTTGACACTGGCCTGCTGTAGATTAACATATTTGAGGAACAACAAGCCTGCAATATAAACTGATATAAAAGATTAAAATATACCTAACCAGACGAAAGACAGAGGATAATGGTATTGAGCGTACATTTCAAAATAGGAAAACTTATTAGAATAGTGTCTCTAAAAGGATCAATATTGGGCCCAATTCTTAATAAGATAACAAGGACGTACATGAAGGAATTAAAATATATATATCATATTGATGAAGACATAAAGCTTATATAAAACATTAAGAATTGGATAGATAGGAATTTTTATGGATTAGTATTCATGGACAGACTGCAAATGTTGTCAAGTCGAGTACTGGTACAAAGGTTATGCAATTGGAGAGAAAGAGAGAAAAATCAGAAGAGACATGTAAGTGAAAAAGTGAGAAACGACAAGAATCGCTCATAGATAGAGAATTTTGCAGTGAAAATTTGAACAAATTTATTGGCAGGTGCACATAAATCGTATATATCATACTAAGCATAAGCAAAATTAAGCAAATCTCAGCTCCTTCAGGAGAATTTTAACAAAGCATGTCATCTCGAAAGTTTACGCCTCTCATAGGCATGTACTTCCAGTGTAGATTAATGTGTGTGACCACTTTGTTGCTTACGTGAGTCTCTGAGCCCTTATGTTGGGTGGGTGGACCGTTTAGAGTGGGTGGCGGAATGTGTGGGCAGATGTAATTTGTAGTGGATGGTATTAGTGAGTGGGTGGAACGTTCAGTTGGAGTGTGGGAGACAGGCCACAATAAACTAGCCATCGAACGCCTAGTTATTGTAAAAATATCCCAACATACATTCCTTCGAAACGGTAACGCAATATTTCATTATTATTCAGAAGGCTTATGGAACCAATCCAATCCAATCTGTGCCCAATCATACAGACCACTGTATGATTGGGCACAGATTGGGGGAACCTTATACAAAATTTTTTATGTTCCGAAAAGGTATATTACCATGTACACTGAGGAGTCCCCAGTATTTCGACGGCAGTAAAGATTCTGTGGAATTTTATAACAGCTCTTACAACTTTCCGCTGTGTTTAGTGTCATGTGATCACGAAAGTAATACCCACACACGACACCATTATTGAACTAATTGGTATCACTTATTTTTTATGTTTCTCTTTGTTTACAAGTTGTCAATAATCCGATCCCGTCCTTTCCTGGTCTTTGTGCAATCAGCATTATTGAATTCTATAAACAATAGGTCAAACTAATCTTATTATTCATAAGTCCTGTTACATATTTATTTCGTCTTTTTTGAGGATGATCTGTCTGCGTTCTTGCACCTTCGCTTGGTTCTGAATTACCCAGTTTCCTGGATTTTGGCATTTTCTAATTGGATGAAATTGAGTAATGTGTGTATTCTATTTTCTGACAGACCTTCGTCTCAGGGGGGGACGACGCATAACTTATAAAGAAATGTGTTCAATAAGATATATGGAAGCCTTGAGTGGCATGCAAAGAGTACGTAACCTTTATGTCGGACGCATGTCACACCTCATTTACAGGCTACACCCCAACCAGCAAACCAGGTTTGCTAGAGTTATGATGGGAGCCGTGTCGCTCACTAGTGACGCAGGTTCTAGGGCCAAATAAGAAGATGGTTTTGGCAATCCGCAGAGGTTATGTGGGTACCACTCTCCTGTCTGCCCTTGTCATTCCCATTCTAGAGCTGCTTGAAGGCACGGTCTGCTATCTTGTAGGCTTCTAATTTCTGCCTTGCTTACCGTGTGAGTGCACAATACTTATCACTGTACATAGTGTACACATGCAGTTCTAAATTGGTGAAGGATAATAAAGAGTAAACTTTTTCTGCTGTGTTTATTTGCTTCCCATTACACCTGGATAACAGGCCATTTGGATTAGCTGGGGTGTATTATGGGGCCTTGTCCGGGAACCTGGACTGGACTTAGAGAAACAGTTGAGCTTTGGGTGAAGCTCGTAGCAGAACATTGTGCAGCTTGCTCTCCGGCATTAGCTTTACAAATTTTGCGTGTCAGTTGCCATTTATGGTCAGCCTCTCTATTGTGTGATCATCAACAGCTCGCTACTATCTTGTTAGTTGTGCTCAGCTTTCGCCTAACGGCCAAATTCTAGAACAGTGTGAGCGTCGGCATTGCTTTAGCAAATTTTGCGGTGTCATTTGTTACTTTGAGAGCCTGTTAGGTGTGGAGAATTTTGCAGTCGGCTTTGCTTGTATGCATATTCTGCAATCGAACTGTGGCATAGCTAAGCGTGTGTTCTGGCGAAATTAACGGGTTACGGTAGATTATTGCTGCAATCGTACTGTGCATCGCGAATAACCCTTATGCCACCTAGATGAGTCAGAACGTCTGGTGTCTGGCATATACTTTGCATAACCTACCTAAATTGTCCCTACGACAGCGTTGTTGGCAAATTGCTCGTTCCATTGGCATTTAAATAGAAACGCACTCTCACAGCTGCGCACTGCATTCCACTGATTGCTGACAAACTATAGAGAAAGAGATGGCACCATCAGGACTCCTCCCTCTACGGGAGCTAGAGCAAAACTCCTATGTTCTCGCAGGAGGAAGTATGATACACCTTACGGAGCAAAATGGTCAGTATAGTGCCTGGGTTGTCTCAATGTGAATCCTCGTCATTGGCACTGTGAGCTGGCAAAAATCAATCTTGAGCAAACCTAGGGACCAGAGAACATTCCGCTATAGGGAAAGAATTGATAGGGAAAGAGAAAGGGAGCAGTTTTCGCATGCTGTAAATGATTTTAGTTTACTAAAAGCAGTAACAGCTTGGTTCCCCTGCTTCAATGAGGCCGAACCAGAACAATTTTCGAACTTCCGAAAATCAGGAGCTCGAGCCTTGAGGTGGCCGAACAGCACTGGGCATCGTTTGGTTCATTACAGCATTATTGGGTAAGGCACAGGATATTTACGACAGCATTTAATGACGCTGAATTTTCTGTTAACAAGTAGTGAAGACCACAGTGTTGGGAGCATATACATTATCCCAGCCAAAAACAAAAAACTTTTTAAAACTACCAGGCGCAGCTTGGTCACAGTCCCGTCGTGGATTTTTGTAAAGACAAGCAAACCAAAGCCTGTTTATTAAACCAGCTGGTAATAAAGCAAGGTGGTGTCTCTACCGTTTAGGAGCAGGTGCAGCTTATTCTTATTGATAACCTGCTGGATTCTGTGGGACAAAGAGGTTCGGAGTCTATCTAGTTCCGTAGTTACCGGATAGCTTATCACTTATCTAGGGAGGTGTGGGAGCACTGGTCAACTGCAGTGGAGGGAGCGAGTTAGGACTTAAAACAGGAATATTTAGTGTAGGGTTTTGGAGAAAACAGTGAAGTCGCCAGTGTAGTAATATTACGAGTCAGGGAACAAGTAAAATAAGAACGAGGAATAGAGATATTGAAAAGCCAGGGACCTTTGGGTGAATAAGGACAGTAATAGGTTTTAGTAGAAAATAGAATGAGCAGGAAGGGTAAACAGAGAAAGTGGAGTCTTTCAATGTTTATTATTTAATTGCCTACGAGCTATAGAATAAGAATGGACGAGTTGAGATAGTTTTGCTAGTGTAGGTAAACATTGATGTATTGTGCCTTAACTGAGACGTGTTTTAATTCAAAAAAAAAGACTGGACACACGGTGCATAGCCTGCGAATGTCATATTCAAGGGATTTAAAAGTTTCCAAGAAGCAGAATAAGTGGGAAGAGGGGGGGTGGGAGAGGCATTGTATGTCCGAGAATCGCGTGAACTGTCGTATAAAAAAACGGTAGTAATCTGAAGTAAACTCATAACAGAGTCTGTTTGGATAGAATTTTCAAGGGCATGAAAAACTGATTTTAGAAGAGATATACCGACCCCCAAACTTAGATAGGGACCAAGGGAAACTACTATGGGAGGAAATAGTTAAGGCCACAAGGCACGATAATGTAGTAATTCTAGGAGACTTTAACTTTAGTCATTTTTGATGGAATTTCTTGACTGGGAATTTAGAATCATACGACTTCTTAGAAGTATTTCAGGATTGTTTTTGAAGCAGTTTGTGAACAGAACCTACAAGGAAAATAACTACTTGACTTAGTTATGGCAAACAATGAATCCCTTGTTAATAATTTAGAAATTTCAGAGGAACTGGGTGCTAGCGACCACAAATCAATTACATTTAGCATTGAATAGAAGTACGATAGTAGCGATAACTCACTAACAGTCCCAGATTTTCGCTTAGCAGATTACGATGGGCTTAAGAACACTTATCATCTTTTTGACTGGGGTAACAAAGAGAGCTATAAATAGACGTTTTCTGAACACTTACATGCGGCTCAAGACTTTACCCAATAAAAAAATTTAGATCAAATGAAAGCCCAAAATGGATGAATTAGGCTCAAATATCTACTGGGGGCTAAAAAGGAATTTATAGGGTATCAAAAGAGGTGAGGGTCATTTTATAAACATGTATGACTTTAAAGGGGGCAAAAAAAAGGGGGATAAAAAAGCAAAAAGGGACTATAAATTAAGTTGCTAGGGATTCTAAAACTAACCCAAAAATTTTTTTTTCCGGTCTAAGAACAAAAGTTAAGAAAGATAGGCCCCCCCTTAAAAATAACTAGGGGCCCCTTACGACAAAGAGAATGAAATGGCTTGATTTTAAATAATTATTTTCTCTCATTTTTTTTACACGGGAAGACACAAAAAATATCCCAGAATTAAATTTTTTTACGGGCTGAAGAAGATAAATTATGTAACATCACAGTCACTAGGAGATGGTTGTAAAAGCAGATAGCAACTAAAAACAAAATAAGTCCCGGTCCTGAGGGTTTTTTCAAGGGTTTTTTTGGGAAATGAAAAAAGGGAACTCTGTGAACCATTAAAAATTTTTTAAATTTTTATCTCTTAAACATTTAGTGTCTGTAAGGGGAAGGGGCAAATGTAACCCCATTTTTAAAACAGGGGACAAGTTTACCGTCAAATTAAAAACCCCGGGCCCCCAAAATTTTAAAGGCCATCTCGATAAGCATAGCTTGATTAATTATCAGCATGGTTACAAGAGGCCGGTCTTGTCAACAAATTTTATTAACTTCTTCAGTAAAGTTTTTGGGCTGTTGACCACAATAAAGAATTTGATTTATTTACTTAATTTTAGTAAGGCTTTTGATAATTTTCCGCCCATAAATTTTAAAAAAAGGGGCAGCTCTGGAGGGGGGGAAAAAATCTCTCGGGGATCGAGTCATGTCACTGACGGGAAAGCAGGAGTGTCCATAAATGGGGTTAAATCCGAGGGGGGATCTGTAACATGGCGTTCCACGGGACAGTCTTGGGGGCCCGTTGTTGTTTATAATAAATTCAATATCGATGAGGGAATTACTGTGATATGACAAATTCCCCAAATGACCAAAAAGATAGTGGGTAATTGATTCAAAGTAGTTTATGGAATTCAGGAGGATTTAAACAAACTCTATTCTTGGTCAGAAAAGTGGCAGATGCTTTAAATTTTAGATAAATGCAAGGTTCGAAGTTTGGGGAGTCCCCATAACCCAATTTTATAAGTTAAAGATGTAGAACTTCCCATACAGATTGCGAAAAGGATTTGGGGGGGTTATGGTGAGCAGCAACCTTAAACCAAGACAGAAAAGCCTAAGCTACGTAAAAAGGGAAAATGATTACTGGGATTTATATCAAGAATTTTAACAACAGAAGTCAGAGGTCATATGCAGCTTTATACACTTATGGGGGCCCACCTAGATATGAGCTCATTTTGGTCTCCTTTTACAAAAGGACAAAATTCTTTAGAAAACATTCACGTAGGATGCAAATTTAAAAATAGCATTAAAATTTTCCTTATGAAGAAAGATTGAAGACTTTTAAAGTTTACATCACTTTTTAACGAAAAATGAGGGAGACTTAAACGAAGTGTATAAGTGGAAGATAGGTTTTTAATAAAGGGGATTTAATGGGTCTTGAGAATGTCTTCCAAGGGGAAACCCCAGTAATGGTTTTAAAATTAGATAAGTTTAGATTTAGAAAGGCATGGGAAAAATTTGGTTTGGAAATAGGGTATTGATGAGTGGAACGCTCCTAGTTGGTTAGGGGCGGGGACTTTGGGGTATTTCAAACTAGGTTGGTAAGTACAGATGGGGGGGTTGGATTTGATGGGACTTTCACATCAGAGCTTTTTCTTGGGGGGCTTTGAAAATTTGGGTTTTGGAAAATTTTTTGTTAGGGGAGAATTTTAAAGGCCCCGCCTAAGGGCCACGGGCCCTCCTCATTTTCCCTCCTTTCTTATGTTTTATGTCTTTCGCAGGATCGGGGACTTAACCACCATTGGGGGCAGCCAGTTGGCTGATACCTTCAAAAACTAACCGTTCCTTGTCCGGCGGTCCCCGCTCTCTTTTCAACAGCCTGGCTGACAGAGATCGCAACCTTGGGAAAATGAAGTGCCACCCCGGGAAAAACGTCTACGTCACCCAAACTAAGTCCCTTAGCCCCTTCTCAACAAGGTCCCCCGCTGAGAGGAAAAACTACTCATGGTGCATCTCGAAAACAACCAGAGGACAAGCCAGAACGACCCATTTGTAACGTCACAGGAGTAAAGAGAAAACCTGTCGTCTGTTCCCGTGTAATAAAGAGGCACTCCCCCCCAACGCCCCCTAAACCCCAAACCCTTTGGGAAAATCTCTAAATCCCAGTAACATGTCCCCTAGAGAAGAAAAAAAAAAGGTATGGCCCCTTTTTATTGCAAGAGTCTATTTCCTTCGGGAAAAACTCAAAAACCAAATAAAAAAACCTTTGAGTACGACATTTTGCTCATTGTAAGAGAAGGAATATTCCCCCTTTTCAGAGAATATTTCCTGAATTCCTCGTTTTATTGGAAGTTTTTGGGGACATTTTTCTTTCCCTTTTTGCAAAAAAATTTATGTACGTGAAAAATTTTACACTGGGTACTTGACTGTAGGGTCTAAAAAGGTTTTTCCCATGAAAGATGCCAGAAATTACGGGGTAATAAATTCTACGAAAGTTCTTTCCAAACCTATAAAGAATTTAATTCCTCCCGGGTTTTGGGCCATAACTCGGAACACCCCAAAGGGGGTTGTCTGGAGAGAATTTTGCCCTATCCTGGACGACTCCGATCTGGGAATAGCCCTTTTTTTTATGAGGCACCCCGGGCCGGACCCTCGTAAATCAAGTGAACAGACCCCGTCAACCTTCCATTCCCAGGTTGCGGGATTCCCAATGCTCTGTTTCCACCCCGAGGGCTGCCCTTCCCCGGGGAAAACAACGAAAGGACCCTTCTTTAAATTTTTCGCTTTTCAGGCAGCCAGGGGGTAAACCCTCTTTGGGTCCCCGGTAAAGTATGAATTTTTTAAAAAAAATTATTTGATCTGCACTGAGACGGGAAAGGAGATAAAAGGGCCGGCAATTGTTAACAGGTTAGTTCCAACAAAGTATAGACCTAAAATATTAAATTAGCTCAAAATACTTCATTGGGAGGTCACTTAGGAATTACAAAAACCTTGTATAAATCACAAAAAAATTTTTTATTGGCCCAAAATTAAAAAAAAGATGTAAGAATCATTTTTAGGTTTCCGAGAATGCAAAAAGTAGGGAAACCCTGGACACCCTTTAAACCCTGCACCTCCCCAACCCCTATACCTGCTGATGGAAAACCTTTTGCAGTTTTTATTATAGATTGTGTGGTCCACACCTGGGTAAAAGTCTGGAAATAAATATTTTTTTTACGTTTAGGGATAAAGAAACCCAATCCCCTGAAGCAACCCCCATGCTAGTATTAATACAAAGCTATTCTAAAAGCTTTAACCAAATTCTTTCTTTTTTTGGGCATTCCTAAAACTATTCAAAGTACAAGGTACTAATTTTACGCCAAAATTTGGGGAAGTTTAACTAGGGGGGGTAATCCACCTTATCCACTGCCTACATTCTCATCCCAAGGGCCTTGGAAAAAGATTCCATCAGACTTTAAAAAACAATGATGAAACTTTTTGCATGCACTTTCCTCAGACTGGGGTGAATCACTACCTTTTTTGTGTTCTCAGTACGGGACGGGGCAAGAAAGTTTGGGGATCTTTTTGGGGACAAGTACGAGGCCCTTCGGGTGCTCAAAAGGATGGATGGGAAAGACGTAGCCAAAAACTCTACACCCCTCTTCAAGGGTTCAGGTGGCACGTCAGTTAGCCAAGGCTAACCTGAAGACAGCTAAAGAAGATAAACAGGGTATGAAGAAGGCACAATTCCCACTCCTCCCTCCAGGGGACAAGGTTTGGTGCAGGAACCATACCGGCCAAACCCTTTAAAGCTAAATTTTTTGGGACCTATGCAGATTGTAAGAGAAAATTGATGTAATTATGTGGTAGTCCATTTATAAGACCCCAAAAACAAAATTTACCACATCAATCAATTTAAAACTTTTCATACACCAGATAAAGCCCAGTAAAAGACTTGTCCTTACCCCTGAGGACGACCCTTTACCCCTTTTGCCTCTATCTCTGAAATTAATAATTTAAAATTTCAAATTCTGTCCTCCTCAAGGCCCACCCTTTAATGGAGGGTTTTTCTGAAACGCAAGCAAAAATTTAACGGAGCTTCACAGTCTATCCTAATATTTTTTTTGGGGGTGCCGAAAAAAAAGTCTTTGGTTATCATGATGTGGATTGGGGGGAAAACCTAAAAACCCAAATTTAAACTCTCCCCCTACAGAGCTAACCTAAAGAAAGGTCTTCGCAGGAAATAGAAATTTTTTTTAAAGCATGGTTTGGGAGGAGTCATCTAGTCCATGGGCATGATCCTTGTGAAGAAGGGTGATGGAGGGTTTCGTAGTGTACGACACCGTAAGGTGAAAAAAGGTCACAATTACAGATGCTTTTCCCCCTTCCTCGTTTTGGAGACTAAATTTACTTTGTGGGTAAAGTACTTTTTTGTCCAATTAATCTCCTTAAAAGGGTACTACGGTACCCTTTGACGGGTAAGGCCTTCGTAATTCCAGGGGGTCATTAAAATACACAGTTTCCCCCTTTGGAAAGAAAAATTTCCCCCTCATTTCCCGAAACTTATCCATCAGGTATTAAAGGACTTGAAGGCACGGGAGCGTCCTAGATGAAATTGTTTTGGGGTCTATACTTTTGGGGTCAACACCCACTTAGACTTTAAGGCTCTTTTTTAGCCTTTCAGAGTTCCCATTTAACATTAAAATTTTTCAAATCTTCCTTTGGGCCCGGGCCCCGTCACTTTTCAGGCCAAAGTAGGTTGTGGTAAAGTTGCACCTAAACTTGCTAAAGTTCTTGCTATTAAAGATTTCCGTTTTCTTTTTGATAGGAAAAATTTTTCAACGTTTCCTAGGGATGATAGGGTTTTCAGAAATTCGTAAAAATTTACAGAAATTGTAGCCCCCTCTTCCTCTCTTACCATACAAAGTTCTCTTTTAATTGGACCTCAGACTGAAAAATTGCTTTTAATAAAGCAAAAAGATTATTGTGTACTGCACCCATTCTCTTGTCCCCAAAACTTCTCCAAAACCCTTTTTTATTACAGGGTTTTATGCTTGCGAGTCTGGGGTTTTGGGGCAGTACTATTACAAATCGGGAAAAAGGAGTTGCAGCCCCGTAGCATACTTTTCGCCAAGTTCCCGCCACATCAAGGGCTTACCTACCATTTAAAAAAAGCCCCTCCTGTTTCTGGCTTTGGAGCATTTCGAGTTTTGTGGGGCCCAAAATCCCGGTGGCACAGTTAAGGATCACAATCCCCTATATATCTCCAAGCCATGAAGAACCCAACACAAGGCTATGCGCGGACGCTAAAGCTGCAGCCCCATAAATTTCCCCTTTAAAAATATAGCCGGGAAAAAAATTGTTGGGGAACTCTTTATCTAAATCTAAATTTTTTTTATTTTGGTTAGGGTGTTTTTTGTGGTAACCCCTTTTCAAAGCTCTTTTTTTTTTTCCCCCGGTGTGGTTTTTTTTTTTTTAAAGGGGGATGCGGGGTATCGTCCGCCTGTACTTACCCATCAGCCTGCCTGCTGCTCACCTTTAAATTTAGGTTTGGCTTTTGGTCACGAGAAAACTGAGCTTAAGAGTTGGATGGGGGAGGAAAAGGGGTTCCCATTATTTTGTGCCATGGCGGGACGGTTACCACTGGGAGGGGCAGCCTAAACCTGAGCCTTCTCGGGGGGTGTTGGGGGATAAAAAGTACGAACCTTTTTTCGGCGCATGTCACACCCCATTTACAGGGTATCTCCCCCAACCAGCGAACCGGTTGTAAGAGTTGATGTGGGGGCCCCACGTTCAACTAGTGACCAGGTTCTAGCCATAAAAAGAGGTTTTGGCAAACGCAGAGGTTTTTGTGGGACCGCTCCCGTCCCGCCCTTGTCATTCCCATTCAAGTGGTTGAAACAGGTCGCTATCTTGGGCTTCTATTTCGCCTTGGTTACTGTGGAGTGCACTATACTTTTCACTGTCATAGTGTACATATTGCTGTTTAAATTGGGAAGGGAAAAATATCTAAAATTTTCTGCTGTGTTTATTTTGCTCCCTTACACCCCCGGGATCAGGGGCCTTTGTTTTCCCGGGTTTTTAATCCTTGGCTTTAATTTTTTTTGTTACTACAGAATAAACAAAATGTGCCTCGGGTACTTAACTTTTTATATAATAAGACTAGATTTTTCCCTTCCTTATTACCACTAATTTTATTTTTACTTAGAAAACTTTAAAATTTTTTTTCATTTTTTCATTTTATGGGCCCCTGCAAAATTTTTTGAAATTCCTTTTCAACATGAGTGTGATTCGTTGGTCCACTTTGCATATTTCCTTCCAGTGTCAAATTGTTTTGTCATAATGTCAGTTTTAACTGAAGGTTCAACTACTTTAAAGTCATGTTTATCAGGGGGCGTGTTGTTCATGCTTTTTTATAAAAATGCAAATTGGCGTCGTAGGATCTGTCAAGGACTTTATCATTTTTGATGCTTGTACAAAAATTTTATGTTTTTTTAAAGGGTCTGCACACTCATAAAAAGGGGCTTGTCTTTACTTGTTAATGCCTTTATTTTACTGAATTTTCCACCTCTCCAAGAACTTTTCCCTCTCGTACTAGAAACATTTTGCATGTTATTATTTAATGAACCGAAGAGCTGGAATTAAGTTCAAGTTATAGAGGCCATAATACCTCCACTTTCACACGACTCCTTCGACCAACCACTCTACTGGTCGTTGTATTACTGAGACTCCCGTCCGGACGCCGTATTCGATGAAACAATCACAACAACAACAAGATTAACAACAACAACAAAAAAAAAAATGAGCAAAATAAGCACATCCCTCTTGATTGGTTTGGTTTATTGGGTTCTCCAATAATTTACAACCAGTCAAAAATACTTTGATCCTTAATTAAAATAAAAGTTTAAGCAAATAATGAACATATATACTGTGACAAACACAGTACACATCTCTTTCTAAACTTCCTCCACTTTACTAATAAACACTTCCTGTAATCTGATCTCAATCTTTAATACAAACCATTGATCCTTTCTTTGTGGTCAGTTGCTGTATAATTTGTGATGCATTATTTATGTGATGCATTTGTGTGGTCAGTTGATACAAGCTGATGAATTGTAATTAACTGACACTGAGGTTTCACCCAGTATGTGATCGGCTGGTATATCAAGTATGTGATCAGGTGATTTACCAATTGCGTAATTAATACCTTCATTCTAATGGTAATCAACTGATGCATTTTTATAGTAATCAGCTGATGCAGTGTTTACATCCTCAGTAGGTGTACCCTTGACACACATTCTCTCACGGCAATGTGGGGAAGAAGAGAAAGAAGTCATTTTACAAGATGGATGCGAGTTATTAGTTCCCATTGTTCAACAGCTTAGCAAGACCCTGCCATGTCATGTCTACTAGTCTCTCTCTCTCTCTCTCTCTCTCTCTCTTCTTCTCTCTCTCTCTCTCTCTCTCCTCTTCTTTGCCTGGAGCAAACATTGTTTTAAACATAGTGTTTTTCTGTTTAACGGAAGGAAGCGCTGACCAGGATCGTACATGCCCCAGGGAGACAGGAGGAGCTAAAGCGATTAGGGGAAATTGAAAGAAATTCGAAATTTTTTTTCATATGCCAAAAACAAGGAAAAAACCACATCTAGCATCGGGCCTTGCTCAGACAAGATGGGACTTACACGATTACAACAAAGAAATGAGTGAGATATTGAAATCCCAATTACGACTCTGTGTTTAGCGAGCCACTAATCAGTCTAAAGATGGGCAATCCAAATGATTTTTTTCATGAATGAGCCTCAAAACTCCTCAATGTATGCCAGATTTCCGACATTCCCCAAACTCCGATAGATTTGAGAAAACCAATTGACAACATGTCAATGCACTCAGCCCGGGCCCAGACTCGTGGAACTCTGTTTTTACAACGTAAGAAAGAAGCAACACTGCAGCAGGACTACTGGCCCATGCTAGGCAGGTCCAAGTTCCTGCCGGCTTAAGCCAATGCCCCAACCTAGTCAGGTCAGGTCACATTCACTTAGGAAGGAGCAAGGATTCTTACCAAGTAGTACAAGCTATTTCGGGCCCAAAACCTCACACAAGCCCACACCCACTCATGTTTTTATCTAACCTAATTTTAAACCTACACACGTTCTAGTTTTATGTTTAGTACTTGGGAGTTTGTTCCGCTCATCCACAACTCTTTTACCAAACCAGTGCTTTCCTATTTCCTTCCTGAATCTGAATTTTTCCAAATTAAAACCATTGCTGCGAGTCTTGTCTTGGCTAGATATTTTTAGCACGTATTTATATCCCCTTTTTTCTTTCCTGTTTTCCATTTATACCCCTCAATCATATCATCCAAATTTCTATGCCTTTACAGAGGAGCAAATTCAGGGCTCTCAGTCTATTCATCATAGGGAAGACTTCTTATACATGGGATCAACTTTTCATCCTCCTTTGTACTCTTTCCCGAGAATTTATATCCTTTCTGTAATATGGTGACCAAAACTGTGCAGCATATTCTAGAAGAGGCCTAACCAAAAATATATAGAGTTGAAGAACAACTTGAGGATCCTATTAGTTATGCTTCTTGATATGAAAAACCCAAAAATTCTGTTCGTTTTATTGCGAACACTTATGAACCGTTCTTGGTTTTTAGATTACTGCTAACCAGAACCCCAAATCCTTTTTGCAATCGTAATTTTAAGATCTACATTATTTAGTTTATACGTGACATGGTTTTTGAAAGTTTATATGTGGCAATGTTTAGAACTTTGGATTTGTCTATATTAATCTGTATCTGCCACTTCTCCGACCACTGCATCGTCTTTCAAATCTTCCTGGAGTGCTCTAATGTCCTCGTCAAAAATGAATTCGTCGGCCCCATTTTACTGTCATCGTTTTAGTCGTTTATGTAGATAGTGAACAAAAAGGGACCCAACACTGACCCCTGTGGAACACCGCTCGTGGCGCTTCGCCCCTCTGATTTCACTCATTTATGCAAACTCTTGCTGACTATCAGGCAACTACCTCTGTCCAGGAAATTTTTTTTTCCCAAATTTCCCTGTTCCCTTTAAATTTTTCCCCAATAGTCTCTGATATACACAATATCATATTCATTACCATGATCTACCTCCTCAAATACCTTAGTGAAATAGATCAATAAATTCGTAAGGCTGGAACGCCTTTTGTAAAACCGTGTGAGATTCGATGATCAATTTATGCTTTTTCAAGATGGCTACGAATTGCCTCAGCAATTATTCATTCCATAAATTAGTCAAAGGTTTGCTAAGCTCCTCTTTACATTCCTTTAGAATCCATAAGTATAGTTCATTTAGGTCCGGGGGTTTGTTAGGTTTTAAATTATCTATTTGTCTAAGGACCATGTCACTTGTGACCCTAATCGTGCATAGTTTATTATCGTACTGTTCTATATAATTTATTATTTCTGGAATATCGCTAGTATCTTCCTGCGTAAAAACTGAAAGGAAGTGTTAAAAATCCTACACATTCCTTATCACTGTCGGTGAGCTGACCCGAGTAACTTTTGAATGGCCTTCTTGTCCCTAATCTTACTTCTGTATACCTGAAAGAATCCTTTTGGGTTAGTCTTCGATTCTCTGCAACTTTACCCTCATAATCTCTTTTACCTTTTCTTATTCCCTATTATTTCTCCTTTGTTGAGGGTAATGCCACAAGCTAAGTCAAAGATTAAATAGTGGATCGAAATGGGACTTAGCCTGATAGACAGCTTTTGCCTATACAGCCGTCCCTGTAGGCGATGTCTTGAGAAGCTGTGGTATGCACTTCCTCAATGGCTGGAATATAAATCATTATATATAAGTTTAATTTCCCCTACGGGGGTTATGCCAGTATTTCAATATTGAATACTGACTGGATCCATTGAATCCTATACTCACGTGTGTGGACTCAAAAGTAACACCTCAATGACGACTATAGGATGATTTCAAACCCCTTGTGACACAAGAACTGCGCAGTCCCCTCTGTGACAAGATAGTTCGAAACCTATCTTGCTCTTGTAACGTGAGCTATGGTGTTATTTACACCTTCTCGACAAGTATCGGTGACTTGATAGAAGCTGAAGTGTCCTTGGCTGTCCACGTCTTCCACAGTCTAGGAATACGCACACTGATACACTATGTTCCACAAGGTTTGTCTTTATTATTCACAATCTTAACATTAAAAGCTGATCACACTTCTTTGTAAGTGTTTTGATGGGTTCTTTTTTGTAAGGTTTCAATATTTTTGACAAATTCTTGAAGCCATTTTCATCGTACATCTGATCAGTAAAGCAATAATCTGCCCAGGTGTATGAAATGAATCTGCGTATCTTCTCCAAAGTCTTCCGTCTTGTAGGTATAAGAATGACTGCAAGAACAGATAGAATGACTCTTAAATTCTACCTCGCATTGCTGATGTTTGGAATTTTCTGAAAGTTAATCAAAGGAAAGTACACCTTTTCTTCAAAAAATCTAAACACTCGTGTTAGATAGTACAAAAACTTCGTATCATCGCTCCATCCTGCTTCTGTTCCATTAACAAACTGTGCCTTTAGTTCCTCATAATTCTTCACCAGTTGGGATAAACACGGATACTCGATGTTTTAGCACCAAGATTTACATCCATTACCAAACGGAGAATTCTGTCCAGAACTTGATGCTGACAACTGATAAATTGTGGTTTGAGTTGCAAGTTAATAATTTTCTGAGCTGCTACTTATGATTAGTAACGTAAATATATGGTGATTAATATTTTTCGTTAATTTGAGTTGCCAATTAATACTTTCTTGAGTTGCAACTTATGAGTAGTAACGCGATATGTGTGATTTTTTTGAAAACTAAGAGGAATTAGGGACTTCTTCTTTGCTTTTAAACAAAAGTTCATCGATTTTTTGAGACAGATGTTTTATTTGGAAAAAAAGTAAAAAAAATTATAACCCTAATGTACATGTTTATAGTGGGGAACGGATACATTAGATAATTTTTTAGTTGTAGCCACAGTGAATGTAAAAGGAAAATGGAAGCAGCAATTAAGAGGGAGGTGAAAGGTTTTATAAACTAAAGGAGGAGACAGTTAGGTAATATATAAACAACTTGGAGGAAGATGGCTAGTGAGAGTAATAAATTAACAAAAACAGGCACAATACAGTGACTGGAACGATACACAAATAACCCGCACAATAGAAGAGAAGCTTACGACACGTTTCTGTCCGACGTGGTCCCATTAACAAAGTATTAACACTTGGCTCCTCCTCCTTTACTACTTTCCCCATTTACTACTACCTACTACTTCCACTCTACACTACCTACTACTACCACCTCCTGACTAGATATACCTCTCCTTCTCTCCTCTTCTTTTCGCTAGTGTGACTTTGGTAAATGGTCCCAAGTCCGGACCAAACATCGTCGTAAACTCCGCATTCCTATGAACGTTATTTGTGTATAGTGAGATAAGGCAATGGGGTTGAAGATGTTATGGAGAAGTTTAAGAAATGTATGTTAAGAGTGTCCCAGCAGAAGTTGTGGTTTACAGGGAAATTGCGTGTGGGAGGGAAGAAAGAGCACTGATGGAATGATGAGGTAAAGAGAACAATAAGAAAGAAAAAATTAATCATAGAAAGGTTTTTTGCAAAGTAAAGTGATGTAAGAGAGGAAGGAGGATATGAGAGAAAAAAAGAGAGGTAAAGTGAAGGTTGGTGAAGGAATAAAAGAGGGAATTGTTTAAATGTTTGATGACGAAGGAAGCCTGTGATTTTCCGTGTATAAGGCAAGGAGGAATATTATCTTGTAGAGTAGGAAGAGCCAGTTGTGAGTTGGGTAAGTCCGTGTGCAGTGGTAGAATGAAAGGGGGTGAAGCGGCTGGATTTGATGGGTAAAGATAAAAATGTTAAAAGCAGGGGGGATATAGTTTTGGAGTGTTAGTGCTATTAATTTAGTATAGGTTATGAGCGATGGTAAGGTACCTAGTGAGATGAGAGTGTAGAGAGCGTGCAGAGCTTCCACCAGAGAGTTATAAAAGTATAGGGAAATAATTCTTTTCCTATACCTGGTAAAGTATGGTAGAGTTTTATTTATTAAAAGAATTAAGAGTAAGACGGAGAGCAGGATAGCAAATGGACAAGAAGGCTTCAAGAAAGGGTATTGGGGGTGGGCATAAACCAATGCTCACCATAGTTGGAAATGAGAGGAGGTGCTGGAGTCCCAAAACTATTATACATTATAGAGGAGAGGGGGAACGAAATAGAATGACTTCGGAGGTGTAATAATCTATAAGTGGAGGGGTATGGCGGGTAGGGTCGGCATAGGAGGTTTTGTGTGCAGGGGCCTTGGACTTCCAGCAAGCAATGTGACCGTCTTAGACAAGAGCGAATGGAGAAAAATTGTTTTTAGGACCTTGACGACTGCTGGACTGTGAGCTAGGGTGACATTTAATGAAGGGATTCCGGAAACCGTAGGCGGACTTTGAGTCCTAGATAAGAACACAAAAGCCCTGCACTCTGAATGAGGGGTTGGTTTATTTGCCGATTTTATAACTGTAGTGGTAAGTGCGCCCTCTGGCAAGACAGTGATGGGAGTGAATATCGAGAAAGTTTTTTTTTTCGGGCCATGTGCCTTGGGGGGAAACGGCCGATGTGATAACAAATACTAAATACGAATACTACACGAACTATACTAATAATAATAATATTAATATTAATAATAATAATAATAATAATAAATAATAATTATACAAAATAAAAATTATAAAATCAATTACATCAATTACCATCAATTACAATCAATTAACTTTACATAAAACCAACTTTAGTGATCTAGTGATATTAATGTACACTGGAAATGGAAACTTCCCCCCCCCCCTTTGTTTATGCAGATCATAAACAACTGACTAAAAAATATTACATGATCAGTGTTTCACCAGGGACGGGATCCATCCCTTGTGAACAAGTGTTAACATAACACTTACGACTATGTAGAAAGTAATAACAATAACACTCACTAACTAGGTGAAGAAGTAAATAACAAGAGCCGAACTACTAACAGGTGAAGGAATTAATAAACAATAACTACTTACTACTAGTAAGAAGTAATAAACAATACCTAACTTACTACTAAGGTGAAGAAGTAATAACAATAACTACTTACTACTAGGTGTAGAATAACAATAACTACCTTTTACTACTAGGTGAACCAATGATATCAATAACTACTTACTACAGTGAAAGAAGTAAGAACAATAACTACTTACACTAGTGAACAAGTTGATAAACAAGAACTACTTACTACTAGGTGAAGAATAATAACAATAACTACTTTACTACTAGTGAACAAGTGATTAACAATAACTACTTACTACTAGTGACCGAAGTATATCAATAATACTTACTACGAGTGAAAAGTAAAACGAATAACTAATTACGACTAGGTGAAGAAGTAATACAATAACTACTTACTAACTAGGGGGAACAAGTGATAACAATAACTAACTTACTAACTGGTGAAGGAGTAATACCATAACTACGTACTACTAGGTGACCAAGTGGTACAAACCTACTTAACTACTAGGTGAAGAACTAATAACAATAACTACTTTACTACTAAGAACAAGTGATAACAATAACTACTAATACAGGTGGAACAATGATAACAATAACTACTTACTACTAAGTGACCAAGTGATAACAAAAAAACTACTTATTATATGTGAAGAAGTTATTAACAATAACTTAATTACTACTAAGGCTCGAAGAAGTAATAAACAATAACTACTTACAACTAGGTGAACCCAAGTGACAACAATAACTACTAGTACTACTAGGTGAACAAGGATAGCAAATAACACTTACTACTAGGTGAAAAAGTATACCAACTAACTACTGACTACCTAGTGACCAAGTGAAACAATAACTACTTACTGACAGGTGAAGATCTAATAACAAAACTAACGTACTACTGGTGACGCAATGTGATAACAATAACTACTTTACTACTAGGTGAACAAGTTATAACAGTAACTACTTACTACTAGTGAACACGTGAATAACAATAAATACTTACTACTATTAAGAAGTAATTAACAATAACACTTACTATAGGTGACCCAAGTTAAACAAAACCTACTTACAACTAGGGGAAGCAGTGAATAACAATAACTTACTTACGTCGAGGTGACCCAGTGATAACAATAACTACTTACACTAGGTGACCAAGTGATAAACAAACCTACTTTACAACTAGATGACCAAGTGATTAACAATAACTAACTACTACTAGGTGTAGAGTAATAACAATACTCTACTACTAGTGAAGAAGTAATAACAAAACTACTTACTACTAGGTGACAAGTGATAACAATAACTACTTACTACTAGGGTGAAGAAAGTATTAACAATAAATACATTACTACAGGTTGAAAGACATAATAACAATCACTACTTACTACAAGGTGAAAAAATAATACAACAACTACTTACTACTAGGTGAAGAAGTAATAACAATCCCTACTTACTACTAGGTGAAGAAGTAATAAAAACAATAACTACTACTACTAGGTGACGAAGTATATACAAATACTAATTACTACTAGTGAAGAAGTAATAACAATACCTTACTTACTACTAGGTGAAGAAGTAATAACAATAACTAACTTTACTACTATTAGCAGAAGTATTAACAATACCTCCTTTACCACAGTGAAAGAAATGTAAGTAACAATAACTACTTTACTACTAGGTGAAGAAGTTAAATACAATAACGACTACACTAGGTGGGAGTAATAACAATAACTACTTACTACTAGGTGACCAAGTGAAACAAAACGACTTACAACTAGAGAAGAAGTAACCCTAACAATACCTACTGCTACTAGGTAAGAATAATAACAATAACTACTTTGCTACTAGGTGGACCAATGAAAACAAACTACTTACGACTAGGTGACCAAGTGATAACAATACCTAACTTACTACTAGGTGAAGAAGTGATAACAATAACTACTTACTACTGGTGACCAAGTGAAACAATAACTACTTACTAACTAGTGACCAAGTGAATAACAATAACGACTTACTACCTAGAAGAAGTAATAACAATACTACTTACTACTAGGTGACCAAGTTATCACAATAAACTACTTTACTACTAGTGAAGAACTATAAAAAAAACTTACTTACTACTAGGCGAAGAAATAATAACAATAATTACTTTACTACTAGGTGACCAAGTGATAACAATAACTACTTACTACTAGGTGAGAAAAGTATAAACAATAACTACTTACTACTAGGTGACCAAGTGCATAAATAACTTAACTACTAGGTGAAAAGTAATAACAATACCTACTTAAACTAGGTGAAGAAGTAAGAACAATAACTACTTACTACTAGGTGAAGATGTAATGAACAATAAATACTTACCACTAGGAAGAAGTAATAACAATACCTACTTTACGTACACTGAAGAAAGTACTAACCAATAACTTCTACTTACTAGGTGACCGCAATTGAGAACATAACTACGACTACTAGTGACCAAGTGATAACAAACTACTTTACTAACTAGGTGAAGACCCTAATAACAATAACTACTATAACTACCTAGGCGAAAAGAAGTATAACAACTAACTACTTATCTACTAGGTGACAAGTTTAACAATAACTACTTCCTACTAGTTAAGAAGTAATAACAATAACTACTTACTACTAGTGACCAAGTGACCATAATGAACTACTTACTACTAGTGACCAAGTGGATAACAATAACTACTTTACAACTAGGTGAAGAAGTAACAACAATAACTACTTGCTACTAGGTGTAGAAGTAATAACAATAACTACTTGCTACTAGGTGACCAAATGATAACAATAACCGTCTTAACTACTAGTGACCAATGAATAACAATAACTACTACTACTAGTGAAGAAGTGATAACAATAAACTACTTTACTACTAGGTGACCAAGTGATAACAAAATAACTACTTTACTACTAGGTACCAAGTGATAACAATATCTACTTACTACTAGGTGAAGAAGTAATAAACAAGTAACTCTTACTACTAGGGTGAAGAAGTTATAACAATAACTACGTACTACTAAAAAAGGTGACCAAGTATAACAATAACTCTTACTAACTAGGTGACCAAGTCAAACATAACTAACTACTACGAGGTGAAGAAGTAATAACAATAACTACTTACTACTAGGTGACCAAGTGCAAACATTAGCAACCTCCCCCCTATTTTTACTATTAGGTGCACCAGTGCAAACAATAACTACTTACTACTTAGGTGACCAAGTGCCAAACCAATAGAACTACTTACATCTAGGTGACGCAAGTCAGAACAATAACCGACTTACTACTAGGTGAAAGAAGTTATAACAATAACTAGTTACTACTAGGTACCAAGTCATAACAATAACTACTTACTAACTAGTGTGAAGAAGTATAACAAATAACTACGTACTACTAGGTGAAGAAATAAATAACAATAACTACTTACTACTAGTGAAGAAGTAATACAATAACTACTTTTCCGACTAGGTGAAGAAATTAATAACAATAACCACGTTACCTACTAGTGACCAAGTGATAACAATACTACCTACTACTAGGTGAAGAAGAGTAATAACATAACTACTACTACTAGGTGACCCAAGTGATAACATGACCTAACCTTTAATACTAGGTGCAACCAGTGATTAACAAGAACTACTTTTACTACAGTGAAAGAAGAAATAACAAGAACTACGTTTCCTACTAGGTGAAGAAGTAATAACAAGAAACTACTTACTACTAGGTGCCCAAGTGAAGAAGTAATAACAATAACTACGTCCTACTAGGTGAAGAAGTTTTTTAACAATAAACTACTTTACTACTAGGTGACCAAGTGATAACAATAACTACTTACTACGAGGGACCAAGTATAACAATAACTACTTACTACCTAGGGGGAGTAGTATAACACATAACTACTTACTACTAGGTGAAAAAGTAATAAAATAACTACTTACTACTAGTGACCAATGTAACAATAACTACTGACTATTAGGAGAAGAACTACTAACAATACTACTTACTACTAGGTGACCAAGTGATAACAATAACTACTTACGACTAGTAAACAAGTGATAAATAACTACTTACTACTAGTGAAGAAAGTAATACACTAACTACTTACTAATAGTGAAGAAGAAATAACAATAACTACTTAACTACTAGTGACCAAGTGATAACAATAACTACTTACACGAGGTACCAATTGATAACAACAAACTACCTTACTACTTATAACTAACTAGGTGAAGAAGTAATAAAATAACTACTTACTACTAGTGAGAAGTAATTAACAATAACTACGTTACTACTGGGTACCAAGTGATTAACAATAACTACTACTATTAGGTGAAAAAGTGATAACAATAACTACTTACTATGGGCAGTGAACCAAGGATAACAAGAACTACTTACTACTAGTGACCAAGTGATAACAATAATACTTACTTCTAGGTGAAGAAGTAATAACAATAACTACTTACTACTAGGTGACCAAGTGATAACAATAACTACTTACTACTAGGTGAAAGAGTGAGTTAACAATCACTACTTACTACTAGGTGAAGATGAAATAACAATAACTACTTATACGCTAGGTGACCAAGTGATAACAATAACTACTTGTACTACTAGTGAACAAGTGATAACAAATTACTACTTGGTGAACAAGTGATAATAACTAACTACGACTAGGTGAACATGTGATAATTAATACTTTGTGAACAAGTGAACAAGTGATAATAACTACTTACTACTAGGTGAACAAGGATAAACAATTACCTACTTGGGAACAAGTGAACAAGTATAATAACTACTTACTACTAGTGAACAAGTGATAATAACTACTTACTACTAGGTGAACTGGAGCTACAGGTGAAGGAAACTGGCCGGGATTGATTCCATGTGAAACACTGAAGCATGTTTCTACAACTGAAGGACAGCTAGTAGTAGCATGTGTATATAGTGTTTGTGTATATGTGTAGCATAGTTAGGGCTTGAGTTATCACACTGCAGGTGGAGCTAGTGGTTCGTCTCAAGTCCACTCCCCCCACTAACTTGTGTTATTCAAAGCTTTCCTGTGTTCCCCTCAGACGCTCTCCCCTTCCCCCAACTCCCTATCTGACTCTACCTACCCAGGTTCGTGTCCAGGATCCATCTGTTGTCCCCCCTCCAGACGCGCTCTCTTGCCCCCAACTCCCCCGATCTTACGCTACCTTACCCAGTTCGTGTGTCCCAGAGGCCAGCTGTTGGTCCCTCTCAACGCTCTCCCTTTCCCCCCCCCCATTTCCCACCCTAACTGCCCACCCAGGTATCCATGTGTTCCCAGGATTCCATCCGTGTCCCATTAGATATCCTCCCCTTCCCCACTTCTCCAGCCTACACAATTCTACCTTACCCAGGTCATGTGTCCAGGAGTCCATCCAGGTGTCCCCTCAGAAATCTTCAATTCCCCCACTCTCATCCTACACTATCCTACCTTACTCAAGTTCCGGGTGTCCAGGAGTCCATACCTTGTCCCATTCAGATATCCCCCTCCCTTCCCCCACTGCTCAGCCTACACTATCCACCTTACCAAAGTTCTGTGTCCAGGATTCCATCTTTGTCCCCTAGATATCTTCCCTTCCCCCACTTCCCATCATACACTATCCCACCTTATCCAGTTCATGTGTCCAGGAGTCCATCTGTTTCCCCCTCAAAGATCCTCCCCTTTCCCCACTTCCCATACTTACACTATCCTACCTGACCCAGGTTTCATGTGTCCAGGAGTGCCATCTGTGTCCCCCTCAAACATTCTCCCTCCCCAACTTCCCCCCCCCCGGTCCGATTCTATCCGACCTTCCCCAGGTTGCAGTGGCCAGGAGGCCCATCTGTGTCCCTCTCAGATATCCGCCCTCCCCACTTTCCCATCACCAACCCCATACTACACTATCCCACCTTACCCAGGTTTCATGTGTCCAGGAGTCCCATCTGTGTCCCCTTAGACATCTCCCTTCCCCCACTTCCTTCCTAATCGATCCTACCTCCCCAGGTTCATGTGTCCAAGGAGTCCATCTGTGGCCCCTCAGATTCCTCCCGTCCCCACTTCCACCTACACTATCCTACCCTTACCCTGGTCCAGGTGTCCCATGAGTCCATATGTGTCCCCCTCAGATATTCTCCCTTCCCACTTCCGTCCTATACTACCGACCTTCCCCAGGTTCATGTGTCCAGGAGTCCAGTCTGTTTCCCCACAAGATTCTCCGTTTCCCCACCTTCCTTCCTAATTCTCTCCCTACCTTCCCCAGTTTTAATGTGTCAAGGAGTCCAGAGGGCCCCTCAGAGATCTCCCCTCCCCCCACTTCCTGTCGTATACTATCCTACCTTCCCCAGGTCATGAGGCCAGGAGCCATGTGGTGTCCCCTCAGAGTTCTTCCCTTCCTCCACTCCCATCATTACACATTCCCACCTTCCCTAGGTTCATGTGTCCAGGAGTCCCATCTTGTGTCCCCCTCAGATCATTCTCCCCTTCACCACTTCCTGTCCCCGATACTATCCTACCTTCCCCAGGTTCATGTGTCAAGGTGGCCATCGTGTCCCCTCAGACATTCTCCCTTCCCACTTCCGTCCTATAACTAACTACCTCCCCAGGTTCATGTGTACCAGAGTCATCTGGGCCCCCTCAGATAGCTCCCTTCCCCACTTCCTGTCCCTATACCATCCACCTGCCCCAGGGGTTCAGAGTCCATAGTCCATCTGTGTCCCCCCTCAGATATTCTCCCTTCCACACGTTTCCGTCCTATACTAAAAATCCTACCGTCCCCAGTTCAGGTGTCAAGGTGTCCCCAGCTGTGGCCCTCAAACATTTCCTCCCTTCCCCCACTTCCTGTCCCTATACGATCCTACTTCCCAGGGTTCATGTGTCCAGGATCCATCTGTCTGTCCCCTCCAGATACTCCTCCCTTCCCCTCTTCCTGTCCTATACTATCCACCTGCCCCCAGGTTCATGAGTCCAGGAGCCAGCGGTGTCCCCCAGATATCTCCCTTCCCCACCTTCCCTGTCCTACACTATCCTACCTTCCCAGTTCAGTGGCCAGGAGTCCATCTGTGCCCCTCAGATATTCCTCCCTTCCCCACTTCCCGTCCTACACTATCCTACCTTCCCCAGGGTCAATGGGTTCCAGGAGATCCATCTGTGTCCCCTCAGATAATCTCCATTCCCCCACTTCCTGTCATATAATATCCTACCTTCCCCAGGTTTCAGTGTCAAGGATCCATCCTTGTCCCCTCAAATATCTCCCCGTCCCCACTGCCTGGCCTATACCTATCCTACCTTCCCCAGTTCATGAGCCCAGGAATGCTATCCGGGGCCCCCGGATTCTTCCCTTGCCTCTGAAGCCCTGGAAACTCTTTGTATTTTTGATGCCCTAACCCAGTCCCACCTCCAAGATCAGCAGTCCCCAACCCAGGCCGTGATTCCAATGTTCATCCATACACCCTTCACCACTTACCCCGATGTCCCAGGAAGGCCCACTCAGGTCCTTGGTTTCAGGTCCCACACCTTTCACCACCTCCCCAGAGGTCAGCAGTCCCACCCCAGTCCGGATTTCCAAGTGTGCATCCATACACCCTTTCACCACTTGCCCTGAGTCACAAGTCCCACCCCAGTTCCGTGGAGTCCAGGTTTGCAACCCTTCAACACTGCCCTGAGGTCAGCAGTCCCCACCCCAGTCCGTGTTTCCAGGGATTCACCCTTCACCTACTCCCTGAGGTCAGCAAGTCCCACCCCAGTCCGGGGATCCAGTGGTTCACCCTTTCACCAATTCCCTGAGAGTCACAGTCCCACCCCTGGGTCCGTGGTTCAATGGTATCACCCTTCACCCACGTTCCCGGAGTCAGCAAGTCCCCACCCCAGTCCGTGATCCTGGTAATTCACCCTTCCACCACTTCCCCTGAGGTCAGCCGTTTTAACCAGCCTTGAAGCACTGTCCCAGATATGATAGTACTACACAATGTAAAGTAAATATCAGTTAACGAAGTAATGTTAAAACAGAGGAGACCCGCAGAATAATCTGCGCTCTGTAAAACATCCTCCTGGAAGACTCGAACGTCGACTACCTGAGACAAGAGAGATCTCTACAAACAGTTCTTCGGCCACCAAGAACTGGCCCTCTTAGTGAAAAATTTTGGAACATATATTTATATTTAATATTGTACCTATGGTTAATTATTACTTGTTCAATTTATTAGCTGGGGTAAGTTTAGTTTGTGAACGTTTTTTAAGTGTGTAGATTACGTCGGTGTGTTGGAACCTTTGTGTTACCCTGCAGGGTAAACGGGATTAATTGTTATCAGTTACCTGTGTGACACCTAGCGTAGGTTTCACAAACGCGCACACTTTCTATACGCACAATTTCCTGCATTTCCGCATACACATCCTACACAATCACAAATCAGACGTACAGACGCACGAATAAACAACACAAAACACAAACACACACACAAACACACACAACACACACACACACACACACAGCCGACACCCACAAACACACAGCACACACACAACACACACACACAACACAAACACACGACAAACACACACACACACACCACACACACACACACACACACACACAACACGACCACACAACACACACACACACAGGACTAAGACTCGACCACCTTGCAACCACAAATAGTGAGTACACACACACATTTTACATGTACAATTCACGTGTACAAACACCGAACCCTCCTTTCACAGCCAGTGACGGGCCACCACCCACACCAACCATGAGACAGTGGCGAGTCCCACCCACACCTTCAGCAGCCTAGTGACGGGTCAACCCACACACCAACAGGAGACAGTGGCGAGTCACCACACACTTCAGCAGCCAGTGACGGGTCACCCTACACACCAACAGAGACAGTGGCGTGTCACACACACACCTTCAGCAGCATGACGGGGCACCACACACAACAGGAGACAGTGGCGAGTCACCACACACCTTCAGCAGCCCAGTGACGGGTCACCACAAACAGCAACATGAGACAGTGGCGATCACCACACACCTTCAGCAGACAGAGACGGGTCACCACACACTTCAGCAGACAGTGACGGTCACCTCTCACCTTCAGCAGACAGTGACGGGTCACCACACACCTTCAGCAGACAGTACGGTCACCACACACCTTCAGCCGACAGTGAGGTCACCAACAAACCGTCTGGCTGACAGTGACGGTCACCACACAACCTTCAGCAGACATGACGGTCACCACACACGTCAGCAGACAGTTACGGGTCACCACACACCTTCAGCAGAACAGGACGGGTTCACCACACATCTTCACAGACAGTTACGGTCACCACACACCTTAAGCAACAGTGACGGGTCACCACACATCTTCAGCAGACAGTACGGGTCAACACACACCTTCACAGACAGTGCCGTCACCACACACCTTCAGCAGACATGACGTTCACCACACACCCTTCAGCAGACAGTGGACGGTCACCTCACATCTTCAGCAGACAGTTACGGGTCACAACACAAACTTTCAGCACAGTGGACGGGTCACCACACATCTTCCAGCAGACTGTTACGGTCACCACACACTTCAGCAGACAGTGACGGGTCACACACATCGTCCAGCAGACAGTTACGGGGTCACCACACACCTTCACAGACAGTGACGGGGCACCACACCACCTTTCACAGACAGTGACGGGTCCACCACACACCTTTCAGCAGACATGACGGTCACCACACACCTTCAGCAACATGACGGGCACCACCACATCTGTCAGCAGACCAGTTTACGGGTCACCACACACCCTTCAGGCAACATGACGGGTCCACCACACATCTTCAGCAGACAGTTACGGTCACCACACACCTCAGCAACAGTGAAGGTCACCACACATCTCACAGACAGTTACGGGTCACCTCACACCTTCACAGACAGTGACGGGTCACCACACATCTTCAGCAGACAGTTACGGGGTCACCCACAACCTTCAGCCGACAGTTGACGGGTCCACCACACACCATCAGCAGACAGTGACGGGTCACCACACATTCTCACAAGACTGTTAACGGCACCACACCACCTTCAGGCAGACATGACGGGTCCCACCACACATCTTCACAACAGTGACGGGTCACCACACACCTTCAGCAACAGTGACGGGTCACCACACATCGGTCAGCAGACAGTTACGTGTCACCACAACACCTTCAGCAGACAGTGACGGGTCACCACACCATCTTCAGCAGACAGTTACGGGGTCCCCACCACACCTCTTCACAGACAGTGACGGGGTCACCACCACACCTCAGCAGACAGTGACGGGTCCACCCACATTCTCACCAACAGTTTATCGTGTCACCACACCACCTTCCAGCAGACAATGACGGTCACCACACCGCTACAGCAGACAGTATACGGGTCACCACACACCTTCAGCAGACAGTGACGGGTCACCACACACCGGCAGCACAGTGACGGGTCACCACACATCTTCAGCAGACAGTTTACTGTCCACCACACACCTTCAGCAGACAGTGACGGGTCCCCACACATCTTTCAGCAGACAGTTACGTGTCCACCCCACACCTTCAGCAGACAGTGACGGTCACCACAGCACTTCAGCGAGACAGTGACGGGTCACCACACCCTCAGCCGACATGACGGGCACCACACATCTTCAGCAGACAGTTTACGGTTCACCACACACCATTCAGCAGACAGTTTACGGGTCACCACACACCTTCAGCATGGGAAAAGACGTGTGGTCAGACGTAGTTCCCTGGTGATTATGTTTATTTATTATAATTCAACCGTTTGTGCTTCCCCTGTGAACTAGGTTAATGTTCCTGGGCCCACTGAATGATCTTCCTGTGACAGTTTTAATGATCCTGGTCCCCACTGAATGGTCCGTCCCCAGTGACGAGTTTAGATCCGGGTCCCCACTGAATGATCTTCCCTGTGACTAGTTAATGATCCTGGTCCCACTGAATGGCCTGCCCTGTGACTAGTTTACTGATCCCTGGTCCAACTGAATGACTTCCCTGTACTATTAATGATCCCCTGGTCCCACTGAATGGTCGTTTCACCTGTGACCTAGGTAATGATCCCCTGGTCCCACTGAATGTCTTCCCTGTGACTAGTTATTGGATCCTGGGTCCCACCCTGAATGGGTCCTTTCCCTGTGACGATTTTTTAATGATTCCCCTGGTCCCACCTGAATGGTCTTCCGTACTAGTTAATGATCCTGGTCCCCACTGATTGGTCCCCTTTCCCCTGTGGACTATTTAAGATCCTTATCCCCACTTGCATGGTCTTTCCCTCTGACTAGTTAATGATCCTGGTCCCCACCTGAATGGTCTTCCCTGTGATAGTTTAATGATCCTGGTCCCACTGAATGGTCCTTCCCTGGGACTGTTAATGATTCCTGGTCCCACTGAAATGGTCGTCCCGTGTGACTAGTTGATTGATCTGATCCCCTGAATGGTCCCTTTTTGTTGTTCCTCTGACTAGTTAATGTCCTGGTCCCACTGAATGTCTTCCTGTGGACTAGTTAATGAATCCTGGTCCCCACTGAAGGGGCCTTCCCTGTGAACTAGTTTAAGATGATCCCTGGTCCCACTGAAATGGGCTTCCCTTGTAGTCGGCGACACCACATATATCATCACTAGGGGGTAAGTGATAAGTACAGTTAATGATCCTGGTCCCACTGGAATGGTCGTCCATGGTGACTTATTAATTGAGCCTGGTCCCACGATGGTCTTCCCCTGTGACTAGGAATGATCCGGGGTCCCCACCTGAATATGGTCCTTTCCTGTGAACTAGTTAATGGATCCTGCCCACGGAATGGCTTTCCCGGTGACTAGTTAATGGATCCGGGTCCCCACTGAAATGGTCCCCTTTCCTCTGACTAGTTTAATGATTCCTGGCACACTGAATGGTCCCTTCCCTCGGACTAGTTAAATGAACCTGTCCCACTAATGGACCCCCTTCCATCTGACTAGTTAATGATCCTGGTCCCTCTATAATGGTCTGCCCCTCTGACAGTTAAGGATCCTGGCCCAACGAATGGTCCCTTCCCTCTGACCTAGTTAATGAAGCCCTGGGGCCCACTGAATGGTCTTCCCTCGACTAGTTAATGATCCTGGTAGAAACCTAAAAGGCCCTCACAGTTTCAGTCTCACGTGTCCAAGTTATTTATGTATGTATAATTTTTAAATACATACATGTATTTAGGAACATTTGAGCATTTGTTTACATATGAATAAACATATATATACATTAGTGACTATCACCACCTAGAACAACATTTAATGGTCACTGAGATGAATGCACACATACAAGAAAACCTAATGTTTTACTGTGTTGAATGAACGGGTAAAGATCATATCACTATAGGTGTTGAGGCAGGTGTTGGTCATGGATAGTAAGGTGTTAGTCAGGTGGTGGTCATGAAAGGTGAGGTGTTAGTCAGGTGTGGTCATGGATAGGTGAGGTGTTAGCCAGGTGTGGTCATGTATAGGTAAGGTGTTAGACAAGTGTGATTATGGAATAGTGAGGTCTTTAGTCATGTAGTCAATGGATATGTGAAGGTGTTATCAGGGTGTGGGTCATGGATAGGTGAGGTGTTAGTCAGGTAAGAAGAAGAAAAATGAAGAAAAGGAAGATCCAAAAAGGTAGTGAAAATAGATACAGGATGTAGCAGCAACACTGATACCATTGTAGACTCACCAACTGTCCTGTATTTCCCATTAAATTTTCCACTTAAAGTGTACCTCACACCAATCACCATCACTTGTAGTTTTACTTAAAGCATCACTAAAAGGTCACACTTAAGGTACTCCTTCAGTGTTACCTTTTCACCTATAACGCATCTAGGGAAACCACCTTTTGACCTGCAGTTGTCATTTACATGCCACCTGTGGTCACCTTTATATCTTAAGCAACAACTAACGAAGGCAGCCAGTTACAAGCGATCACATTCCTCAGACTGGCTTACAAAGAAAAACCTGTGATTAATTGGATTACAGAAATGAAGCCTGACTGATTTTATTCTTCACCTGACCTGAGTTTTTCTTCCAGCGGACGGATGTCTGAACTTGTTGAACTATCCTTGATGTTGGCCGGCTTAGTCTTGTATTCTCGGTTTCTGGTTCACTATACTCTCCACGTTGGTGTGTAGGCGGAAGAGAAGCATTGGCACCGTGTACTCTCCAAGGTTTGGTGCTAGCAAGGAAGAATAAAGCACTGGTCACTAGGACTCTCCCACGTTGTGGTATGGGAAGAGGAAGCATTGGTCACTAGTATCTCCCGGTAGTGACTAGCAGGGAGAGAAGCACTGGTCACTAGTAACTCCACACGCTGGAGCTAGCAGGAAGAGAAAGCACTGGTCAATAGTACTCTTCCCGTTTAGTGCTAGCAGAGAGATAAGCACTGGTTCACTTAGTTATCCTCCCACGGTGGTGGTTTAGTGGTAAGGAAGCATTGGTCAACTAGTACTCTCCACGTTAGTGCTAGCAGGGAAGAGAAGCTGGTCCACTAGTACACCCACGCTGGAAGCTAGCAGGAAGAGAAATCAGTAGATGAAGAAGCAATAATCCTGCCCAGGTGTATGAAATGAATTGCGTATCTTCTCCAAAGGCTTCCGTCTTTGGTAGGTATAAGAATTGACTGCAAGAACGATGAGAAATGAACTCAGTAAATTCTACCTCGCATGCTGATGTTTGGGAATTTTCAGAAGTTATCAAAGGAAAGTACACCTTTTTTCTTCAAAAAAATCTAAACAACTCGTGTTAGATAGTACAAAAAACTTCGTATGCGTCGCTCCATCCGGCTCTGTTCATTTAACTAACTGTGCCTTTAGTCCTCATAATTCTTCCCAGTTTGGGAATAGGACCACGATACACGAATTTTTTAGCACCAAATTTACATCCATTTAACAAACGGTGAATTCGTGTCCCGAACTTGATGCTGACAAATGATAAATTGTGGTTTGATTTTGCAAGTTAATAATTGTTTCTGAAGCTGCCTACGTAATGATTGTACGTAAATATATTGGTGATTAATATTTTTCGTTAATTTTGAGTTGCCAATTATACTTTCTTGAGTTGCAAACTTTATGAAGTAGTAAACCAGATATGTGTGATTTTTTTTGAAACTAAGAGGAATGAGGACTTCTTCTTTGCTTTGTAAACAAAATTCATCGATTTGTTTTGAGACAGATGTTTATTTGGATAAACAGTCAAAAAAAAATATAACCCCTAATGTACATGTGTTATAGTGGGGAACGGAATGACATTAGATAATTTTTTAGTTGTATCCACAGTGGATTGTAAAAGGAAAATGGAGGCAGCAATTAAGAGGGAGGTGAAAGGTTTTATAAACTAAAGGAGGAGACAGTTAGGTAATATATAAACAACTTGGAGGAAGATGGCTAGTGAGAGTAATAAATTAACAAAAACAGGCACAATACAGTGACTGGAACGATACACAAATAACCCGCACAATAGAAGAGAAGCTTACGACACGTTTCTGTCCGACGTGGTCCCATTAACAAAGTATTAACACTTGGCTCCTCCTCCTTTACTACTTTCCCCATTTACTACTACCTACTACTTCCACTCTACACTACCTACTACTACCACCTCCTGACTAGATATACCTCTCCTTCTCTCCTCTTCTTTTCGCTAGTGTGACTTTGGTAAATGGTCCCAAGTCCGGACCAAACATCGTCGTAAACTCCGCATTCCTATGAACGTTATTTGTGTATAGTGAGATAAGGCAATGGGGTTGAAGATGTTATGGAGAAGTTTAAGAAATGTATGTTAAGAGTGTCCCAGCAGAAGTTGTGGTTTACAGGGAAATTGCGTGTGGGAGGGAAGAAAGAGCACTGATGGAATGATGAGGTAAAGAGAACAATAAGAAAGAAAAAATTAATCATAGAAAGGTTTTTTGCAAAGTAAAGTGATGTAAGAGAGGAAGGAGGATATGAGAGAAAAAAAGAGAGGTAAAGTGAAGGTTGGTGAAGGAATAAAAGAGGGAATTGTTTAAATGTTTGATGACGAAGGAAGCCTGTGATTTTCCGTGTATAAGGCAAGGAGGAATATTATCTTGTAGAGTAGGAAGAGCCAGTTGTGAGTTGGGTAAGTCCGTGTGCAGTGGTAGAATGAAAGGGGGTGAAGCGGCTGGATTTGATGGGTAAAGATAAAAATGTTAAAAGCAGGGGGGATATAGTTTTGGAGTGTTAGTGCTATTAATTTAGTATAGGTTATGAGCGATGGTAAGGTACCTAGTGAGATGAGAGTGTAGAGAGCGTGCAGAGCTTCCACCAGAGAGTTATAAAAGTATAGGGAAATAATTCTTTTCCTATACCTGGTAAAGTATGGTAGAGTTTTATTTATTAAAAGAATTAAGAGTAAGACGGAGAGCAGGATAGCAAATGGACAAGAAGGCTTCAAGAAAGGGTATTGGGGGTGGGCATAAACCAATGCTCACCATAGTTGGAAATGAGAGGAGGTGCTGGAGTCCCAAAACTATTATACATTATAGAGGAGAGGGGGAACGAAATAGAATGACTTCGGAGGTGTAATAATCTATAAGTGGAGGGGTATGGCGGGTAGGGTCGGCATAGGAGGTTTTGTGTGCAGGGGCCTTGGACTTCCAGCAAGCAATGTGACCGTCTTAGACAAGAGCGAATGGAGAAAAATTGTTTTTAGGACCTTGACGACTGCTGGACTGTGAGCTAGGGTGACATTTAATGAAGGGATTCCGGAAACCGTAGGCGGACTTTGAGTCCTAGATAAGAACACAAAAGCCCTGCACTCTGAATGAGGGGTTGGTTTATTTGCCGATTTTATAACTGTAGTGGTAAGTGCGCCCTCTGGCAAGACAGTGATGGGAGTGAATATCGAGAAAGTTTTTTTTTTCGGGCCATGTGCCTTGGGGGGAAACGGCCGATGTGATAACAAATACTAAATACGAATACTACACGAACTATACTAATAATAATAATATTAATATTAATAATAATAATAATAATAATAAATAATAATTATACAAAATAAAAATTATAAAATCAATTACATCAATTACCATCAATTACAATCAATTAACTTTACATAAAACCAACTTTAGTGATCTAGTGATATTAATGTACACTGGAAATGGAAACTTCCCCCCCCCCCTTTGTTTATGCAGATCATAAACAACTGACTAAAAAATATTACATGATCAGTGTTTCACCAGGGACGGGATCCATCCCTTGTGAACAAGTGTTAACATAACACTTACGACTATGTAGAAAGTAATAACAATAACACTCACTAACTAGGTGAAGAAGTAAATAACAAGAGCCGAACTACTAACAGGTGAAGGAATTAATAAACAATAACTACTTACTACTAGTAAGAAGTAATAAACAATACCTAACTTACTACTAAGGTGAAGAAGTAATAACAATAACTACTTACTACTAGGTGTAGAATAACAATAACTACCTTTTACTACTAGGTGAACCAATGATATCAATAACTACTTACTACAGTGAAAGAAGTAAGAACAATAACTACTTACACTAGTGAACAAGTTGATAAACAAGAACTACTTACTACTAGGTGAAGAATAATAACAATAACTACTTTACTACTAGTGAACAAGTGATTAACAATAACTACTTACTACTAGTGACCGAAGTATATCAATAATACTTACTACGAGTGAAAAGTAAAACGAATAACTAATTACGACTAGGTGAAGAAGTAATACAATAACTACTTACTAACTAGGGGGAACAAGTGATAACAATAACTAACTTACTAACTGGTGAAGGAGTAATACCATAACTACGTACTACTAGGTGACCAAGTGGTACAAACCTACTTAACTACTAGGTGAAGAACTAATAACAATAACTACTTTACTACTAAGAACAAGTGATAACAATAACTACTAATACAGGTGGAACAATGATAACAATAACTACTTACTACTAAGTGACCAAGTGATAACAAAAAAACTACTTATTATATGTGAAGAAGTTATTAACAATAACTTAATTACTACTAAGGCTCGAAGAAGTAATAAACAATAACTACTTACAACTAGGTGAACCCAAGTGACAACAATAACTACTAGTACTACTAGGTGAACAAGGATAGCAAATAACACTTACTACTAGGTGAAAAAGTATACCAACTAACTACTGACTACCTAGTGACCAAGTGAAACAATAACTACTTACTGACAGGTGAAGATCTAATAACAAAACTAACGTACTACTGGTGACGCAATGTGATAACAATAACTACTTTACTACTAGGTGAACAAGTTATAACAGTAACTACTTACTACTAGTGAACACGTGAATAACAATAAATACTTACTACTATTAAGAAGTAATTAACAATAACACTTACTATAGGTGACCCAAGTTAAACAAAACCTACTTACAACTAGGGGAAGCAGTGAATAACAATAACTTACTTACGTCGAGGTGACCCAGTGATAACAATAACTACTTACACTAGGTGACCAAGTGATAAACAAACCTACTTTACAACTAGATGACCAAGTGATTAACAATAACTAACTACTACTAGGTGTAGAGTAATAACAATACTCTACTACTAGTGAAGAAGTAATAACAAAACTACTTACTACTAGGTGACAAGTGATAACAATAACTACTTACTACTAGGGTGAAGAAAGTATTAACAATAAATACATTACTACAGGTTGAAAGACATAATAACAATCACTACTTACTACAAGGTGAAAAAATAATACAACAACTACTTACTACTAGGTGAAGAAGTAATAACAATCCCTACTTACTACTAGGTGAAGAAGTAATAAAAACAATAACTACTACTACTAGGTGACGAAGTATATACAAATACTAATTACTACTAGTGAAGAAGTAATAACAATACCTTACTTACTACTAGGTGAAGAAGTAATAACAATAACTAACTTTACTACTATTAGCAGAAGTATTAACAATACCTCCTTTACCACAGTGAAAGAAATGTAAGTAACAATAACTACTTTACTACTAGGTGAAGAAGTTAAATACAATAACGACTACACTAGGTGGGAGTAATAACAATAACTACTTACTACTAGGTGACCAAGTGAAACAAAACGACTTACAACTAGAGAAGAAGTAACCCTAACAATACCTACTGCTACTAGGTAAGAATAATAACAATAACTACTTTGCTACTAGGTGGACCAATGAAAACAAACTACTTACGACTAGGTGACCAAGTGATAACAATACCTAACTTACTACTAGGTGAAGAAGTGATAACAATAACTACTTACTACTGGTGACCAAGTGAAACAATAACTACTTACTAACTAGTGACCAAGTGAATAACAATAACGACTTACTACCTAGAAGAAGTAATAACAATACTACTTACTACTAGGTGACCAAGTTATCACAATAAACTACTTTACTACTAGTGAAGAACTATAAAAAAAACTTACTTACTACTAGGCGAAGAAATAATAACAATAATTACTTTACTACTAGGTGACCAAGTGATAACAATAACTACTTACTACTAGGTGAGAAAAGTATAAACAATAACTACTTACTACTAGGTGACCAAGTGCATAAATAACTTAACTACTAGGTGAAAAGTAATAACAATACCTACTTAAACTAGGTGAAGAAGTAAGAACAATAACTACTTACTACTAGGTGAAGATGTAATGAACAATAAATACTTACCACTAGGAAGAAGTAATAACAATACCTACTTTACGTACACTGAAGAAAGTACTAACCAATAACTTCTACTTACTAGGTGACCGCAATTGAGAACATAACTACGACTACTAGTGACCAAGTGATAACAAACTACTTTACTAACTAGGTGAAGACCCTAATAACAATAACTACTATAACTACCTAGGCGAAAAGAAGTATAACAACTAACTACTTATCTACTAGGTGACAAGTTTAACAATAACTACTTCCTACTAGTTAAGAAGTAATAACAATAACTACTTACTACTAGTGACCAAGTGACCATAATGAACTACTTACTACTAGTGACCAAGTGGATAACAATAACTACTTTACAACTAGGTGAAGAAGTAACAACAATAACTACTTGCTACTAGGTGTAGAAGTAATAACAATAACTACTTGCTACTAGGTGACCAAATGATAACAATAACCGTCTTAACTACTAGTGACCAATGAATAACAATAACTACTACTACTAGTGAAGAAGTGATAACAATAAACTACTTTACTACTAGGTGACCAAGTGATAACAAAATAACTACTTTACTACTAGGTACCAAGTGATAACAATATCTACTTACTACTAGGTGAAGAAGTAATAAACAAGTAACTCTTACTACTAGGGTGAAGAAGTTATAACAATAACTACGTACTACTAAAAAAGGTGACCAAGTATAACAATAACTCTTACTAACTAGGTGACCAAGTCAAACATAACTAACTACTACGAGGTGAAGAAGTAATAACAATAACTACTTACTACTAGGTGACCAAGTGCAAACATTAGCAACCTCCCCCCTATTTTTACTATTAGGTGCACCAGTGCAAACAATAACTACTTACTACTTAGGTGACCAAGTGCCAAACCAATAGAACTACTTACATCTAGGTGACGCAAGTCAGAACAATAACCGACTTACTACTAGGTGAAAGAAGTTATAACAATAACTAGTTACTACTAGGTACCAAGTCATAACAATAACTACTTACTAACTAGTGTGAAGAAGTATAACAAATAACTACGTACTACTAGGTGAAGAAATAAATAACAATAACTACTTACTACTAGTGAAGAAGTAATACAATAACTACTTTTCCGACTAGGTGAAGAAATTAATAACAATAACCACGTTACCTACTAGTGACCAAGTGATAACAATACTACCTACTACTAGGTGAAGAAGAGTAATAACATAACTACTACTACTAGGTGACCCAAGTGATAACATGACCTAACCTTTAATACTAGGTGCAACCAGTGATTAACAAGAACTACTTTTACTACAGTGAAAGAAGAAATAACAAGAACTACGTTTCCTACTAGGTGAAGAAGTAATAACAAGAAACTACTTACTACTAGGTGCCCAAGTGAAGAAGTAATAACAATAACTACGTCCTACTAGGTGAAGAAGTTTTTTAACAATAAACTACTTTACTACTAGGTGACCAAGTGATAACAATAACTACTTACTACGAGGGACCAAGTATAACAATAACTACTTACTACCTAGGGGGAGTAGTATAACACATAACTACTTACTACTAGGTGAAAAAGTAATAAAATAACTACTTACTACTAGTGACCAATGTAACAATAACTACTGACTATTAGGAGAAGAACTACTAACAATACTACTTACTACTAGGTGACCAAGTGATAACAATAACTACTTACGACTAGTAAACAAGTGATAAATAACTACTTACTACTAGTGAAGAAAGTAATACACTAACTACTTACTAATAGTGAAGAAGAAATAACAATAACTACTTAACTACTAGTGACCAAGTGATAACAATAACTACTTACACGAGGTACCAATTGATAACAACAAACTACCTTACTACTTATAACTAACTAGGTGAAGAAGTAATAAAATAACTACTTACTACTAGTGAGAAGTAATTAACAATAACTACGTTACTACTGGGTACCAAGTGATTAACAATAACTACTACTATTAGGTGAAAAAGTGATAACAATAACTACTTACTATGGGCAGTGAACCAAGGATAACAAGAACTACTTACTACTAGTGACCAAGTGATAACAATAATACTTACTTCTAGGTGAAGAAGTAATAACAATTAACTACTTACTACTAGGTGACCAAGTGATAACAATAACTACTTACTACTAGGTGAAAGAGTGAGTTAACAATCACTACTTACTACTAGGTGAAGATGAAATAACAATAACTACTTATACGCTAGGTGACCAAGTGATAACAATAACTACTTGTACTACTAGTGAACAAGTGATAACAAATTACTACTTGGTGAACAAGTGATAATAACTAACTACGACGAGGTGAACATGAGATAATTAATACTTTGTGAACAAGTGAACAAGTGATAATAACTACTTACTACTAGGTGAACAAGGATAAACAATTACCTACTTGGGAACAAGTGAACAAGTATAATAACTACTTACTACTAGTGAACAAGTGATAATAACTACTTACTACTAGGTGAACTGGAGCTACAGGTGAAGGAAACTGGCCGGGATTGATTCCATGTGAAACACTGAAGCATGTTTCTACAACTGAAGGACAGCTAGTAGTAGCATGTGTATATAGTGTTTGTGTATATGTGTAGCATAGTTAGGGCTTGAGTTATCACACTGCAGGTGGAGCTAGTGGTTCGTCTCAAGTCCACTCCCCCCACTAACTTGTGTTATTCAAAGCTTTCCTGTGTTCCCCTCAGACGCTCTCCCCTTCCCCCAACTCCCTATCTGACTCTACCTACCCAGGTTCGTGTCCAGGATCCATCTGTTGTCCCCCCTCCAGACGCGCTCTCTTGCCCCCAACTCCCCCGATCTTACGCTACCTTACCCAGTTCGTGTGTCCCAGAGGCCAGCTGTTGGTCCCTCTCAACGCTCTCCCTTTCCCCCCCCCCATTTCCCACCCTAACTGCCCACCCAGGTATCCATGTGTTCCCAGGATTCCATCCGTGTCCCATTAGATATCCTCCCCTTCCCCACTTCTCCAGCCTACACAATTCTACCTTACCCAGGTCATGTGTCCAGGAGTCCATCCAGGTGTCCCCTCAGAAATCTTCAATTCCCCCACTCTCATCCTACACTATCCTACCTTACTCAAGTTCCGGGTGTCCAGGAGTCCATACCTTGTCCCATTCAGATATCCCCCTCCCTTCCCCCACTGCTCAGCCTACACTATCCACCTTACCAAAGTTCTGTGTCCAGGATTCCATCTTTGTCCCCTAGATATCTTCCCTTCCCCCACTTCCCATCATACACTATCCCACCTTATCCAGTTCATGTGTCCAGGAGTCCATCTGTTTCCCCCTCAAAGATCCTCCCCTTTCCCCACTTCCCATACTTACACTATCCTACCTGACCCAGGTTTCATGTGTCCAGGAGTGCCATCTGTGTCCCCCTCAAACATTCTCCCTCCCCAACTTCCCCCCCCCCGGTCCGATTCTATCCGACCTTCCCCAGGTTGCAGTGGCCAGGAGGCCCATCTGTGTCCCTCTCAGATATCCGCCCTCCCCACTTTCCCATCACCAACCCCATACTACACTATCCCACCTTACCCAGGTTTCATGTGTCCAGGAGTCCCATCTGTGTCCCCTTAGACATCTCCCTTCCCCCACTTCCTTCCTAATCGATCCTACCTCCCCAGGTTCATGTGTCCAAGGAGTCCATCTGTGGCCCCTCAGATTCCTCCCGTCCCCACTTCCACCTACACTATCCTACCCTTACCCTGGTCCAGGTGTCCCATGAGTCCATATGTGTCCCCCTCAGATATTCTCCCTTCCCACTTCCGTCCTATACTACCGACCTTCCCCAGGTTCATGTGTCCAGGAGTCCAGTCTGTTTCCCCACAAGATTCTCCGTTTCCCCACCTTCCTTCCTAATTCTCTCCCTACCTTCCCCAGTTTTAATGTGTCAAGGAGTCCAGAGGGCCCCTCAGAGATCTCCCCTCCCCCCACTTCCTGTCGTATACTATCCTACCTTCCCCAGGTCATGAGGCCAGGAGCCATGTGGTGTCCCCTCAGAGTTCTTCCCTTCCTCCACTCCCATCATTACACATTCCCACCTTCCCTAGGTTCATGTGTCCAGGAGTCCCATCTTGTGTCCCCCTCAGATCATTCTCCCCTTCACCACTTCCTGTCCCCGATACTATCCTACCTTCCCCAGGTTCATGTGTCAAGGTGGCCATCGTGTCCCCTCAGACATTCTCCCTTCCCACTTCCGTCCTATAACTAACTACCTCCCCAGGTTCATGTGTACCAGAGTCATCTGGGCCCCCTCAGATAGCTCCCTTCCCCACTTCCTGTCCCTATACCATCCACCTGCCCCAGGGGTTCAGAGTCCATAGTCCATCTGTGTCCCCCCTCAGATATTCTCCCTTCCACACGTTTCCGTCCTATACTAAAAATCCTACCGTCCCCAGTTCAGGTGTCAAGGTGTCCCCAGCTGTGGCCCTCAAACATTTCCTCCCTTCCCCCACTTCCTGTCCCTATACGATCCTACTTCCCAGGGTTCATGTGTCCAGGATCCATCTGTCTGTCCCCTCCAGATACTCCTCCCTTCCCCTCTTCCTGTCCTATACTATCCACCTGCCCCCAGGTTCATGAGTCCAGGAGCCAGCGGTGTCCCCCAGATATCTCCCTTCCCCACCTTCCCTGTCCTACACTATCCTACCTTCCCAGTTCAGTGGCCAGGAGTCCATCTGTGCCCCTCAGATATTCCTCCCTTCCCCACTTCCCGTCCTACACTATCCTACCTTCCCCAGGGTCAATGGGTTCCAGGAGATCCATCTGTGTCCCCTCAGATAATCTCCATTCCCCCACTTCCTGTCATATAATATCCTACCTTCCCCAGGTTTCAGTGTCAAGGATCCATCCTTGTCCCCTCAAATATCTCCCCGTCCCCACTGCCTGGCCTATACCTATCCTACCTTCCCCAGTTCATGAGCCCAGGAATGCTATCCGGGGCCCCCGGATTCTTCCCTTGCCTCTGAAGCCCTGGAAACTCTTTGTATTTTTGATGCCCTAACCCAGTCCCACCTCCAAGATCAGCAGTCCCCAACCCAGGCCGTGATTCCAATGTTCATCCATACACCCTTCACCACTTACCCCGATGTCCCAGGAAGGCCCACTCAGGTCCTTGGTTTCAGGTCCCACACCTTTCACCACCTCCCCAGAGGTCAGCAGTCCCACCCCAGTCCGGATTTCCAAGTGTGCATCCATACACCCTTTCACCACTTGCCCTGAGTCACAAGTCCCACCCCAGTTCCGTGGAGTCCAGGTTTGCAACCCTTCAACACTGCCCTGAGGTCAGCAGTCCCCACCCCAGTCCGTGTTTCCAGGGATTCACCCTTCACCTACTCCCTGAGGTCAGCAAGTCCCACCCCAGTCCGGGGATCCAGTGGTTCACCCTTTCACCAATTCCCTGAGAGTCACAGTCCCACCCCTGGGTCCGTGGTTCAATGGTATCACCCTTCACCCACGTTCCCGGAGTCAGCAAGTCCCCACCCCAGTCCGTGATCCTGGTAATTCACCCTTCCACCACTTCCCCTGAGGTCAGCCGTTTTAACCAGCCTTGAAGCACTGTCCCAGATATGATAGTACTACACAATGTAAAGTAAATATCAGTTAACGAAGTAATGTTAAAACAGAGGAGACCCGCAGAATAATCTGCGCTCTGTAAAACATCCTCCTGGAAGACTCGAACGTCGACTACCTGAGACAAGAGAGATCTCTACAAACAGTTCTTCGGCCACCAAGAACTGGCCCTCTTAGTGAAAAATTTTGGAACATATATTTATATTTAATATTGTACCTATGGTTAATTATTACTTGTTCAATTTATTAGCTGGGGTAAGTTTAGTTTGTGAACGTTTTTTAAGTGTGTAGATTACGTCGGTGTGTTGGAACCTTTGTGTTACCCTGCAGGGTAAACGGGATTAATTGTTATCAGTTACCTGTGTGACACCTAGCGTAGGTTTCACAAACGCGCACACTTTCTATACGCACAATTTCCTGCATTTCCGCATACACATCCTACACAATCACAAATCAGACGTACAGACGCACGAATAAACAACACAAAACACAAACACACACACAAACACACACAACACACACACACACACACACAGCCGACACCCACAAACACACAGCACACACACAACACACACACACAACACAAACACACGACAAACACACACACACACACCACACACACACACACACACACACACAACACGACCACACAACACACACACACACAGGACTAAGACTCGACCACCTTGCAACCACAAATAGTGAGTACACACACACATTTTACATGTACAATTCACGTGTACAAACACCGAACCCTCCTTTCACAGCCAGTGACGGGCCACCACCCACACCAACCATGAGACAGTGGCGAGTCCCACCCACACCTTCAGCAGCCTAGTGACGGGTCAACCCACACACCAACAGGAGACAGTGGCGAGTCACCACACACTTCAGCAGCCAGTGACGGGTCACCCTACACACCAACAGAGACAGTGGCGTGTCACACACACACCTTCAGCAGCATGACGGGGCACCACACACAACAGGAGACAGTGGCGAGTCACCACACACCTTCAGCAGCCCAGTGACGGGTCACCACAAACAGCAACATGAGACAGTGGCGATCACCACACACCTTCAGCAGACAGAGACGGGTCACCACACACTTCAGCAGACAGTGACGGTCACCTCTCACCTTCAGCAGACAGTGACGGGTCACCACACACCTTCAGCAGACAGTACGGTCACCACACACCTTCAGCCGACAGTGAGGTCACCAACAAACCGTCTGGCTGACAGTGACGGTCACCACACAACCTTCAGCAGACATGACGGTCACCACACACGTCAGCAGACAGTTACGGGTCACCACACACCTTCAGCAGAACAGGACGGGTTCACCACACATCTTCACAGACAGTTACGGTCACCACACACCTTAAGCAACAGTGACGGGTCACCACACATCTTCAGCAGACAGTACGGGTCAACACACACCTTCACAGACAGTGCCGTCACCACACACCTTCAGCAGACATGACGTTCACCACACACCCTTCAGCAGACAGTGGACGGTCACCTCACATCTTCAGCAGACAGTTACGGGTCACAACACAAACTTTCAGCACAGTGGACGGGTCACCACACATCTTCCAGCAGACTGTTACGGTCACCACACACTTCAGCAGACAGTGACGGGTCACACACATCGTCCAGCAGACAGTTACGGGGTCACCACACACCTTCACAGACAGTGACGGGGCACCACACCACCTTTCACAGACAGTGACGGGTCCACCACACACCTTTCAGCAGACATGACGGTCACCACACACCTTCAGCAACATGACGGGCACCACCACATCTGTCAGCAGACCAGTTTACGGGTCACCACACACCCTTCAGGCAACATGACGGGTCCACCACACATCTTCAGCAGACAGTTACGGTCACCACACACCTCAGCAACAGTGAAGGTCACCACACATCTCACAGACAGTTACGGGTCACCTCACACCTTCACAGACAGTGACGGGTCACCACACATCTTCAGCAGACAGTTACGGGGTCACCCACAACCTTCAGCCGACAGTTGACGGGTCCACCACACACCATCAGCAGACAGTGACGGGTCACCACACATTCTCACAAGACTGTTAACGGCACCACACCACCTTCAGGCAGACATGACGGGTCCCACCACACATCTTCACAACAGTGACGGGTCACCACACACCTTCAGCAACAGTGACGGGTCACCACACATCGGTCAGCAGACAGTTACGTGTCACCACAACACCTTCAGCAGACAGTGACGGGTCACCACACCATCTTCAGCAGACAGTTACGGGGTCCCCACCACACCTCTTCACAGACAGTGACGGGGTCACCACCACACCTCAGCAGACAGTGACGGGTCCACCCACATTCTCACCAACAGTTTATCGTGTCACCACACCACCTTCCAGCAGACAATGACGGTCACCACACCGCTACAGCAGACAGTATACGGGTCACCACACACCTTCAGCAGACAGTGACGGGTCACCACACACCGGCAGCACAGTGACGGGTCACCACACATCTTCAGCAGACAGTTTACTGTCCACCACACACCTTCAGCAGACAGTGACGGGTCCCCACACATCTTTCAGCAGACAGTTACGTGTCCACCCCACACCTTCAGCAGACAGTGACGGTCACCACAGCACTTCAGCGAGACAGTGACGGGTCACCACACCCTCAGCCGACATGACGGGCACCACACATCTTCAGCAGACAGTTTACGGTTCACCACACACCATTCAGCAGACAGTTTACGGGTCACCACACACCTTCAGCATGGGAAAAGACGTGTGGTCAGACGTAGTTCCCTGGTGATTATGTTTATTTATTATAATTCAACCGTTTGTGCTTCCCCTGTGAACTAGGTTAATGTTCCTGGGCCCACTGAATGATCTTCCTGTGACAGTTTTAATGATCCTGGTCCCCACTGAATGGTCCGTCCCCAGTGACGAGTTTAGATCCGGGTCCCCACTGAATGATCTTCCCTGTGACTAGTTAATGATCCTGGTCCCACTGAATGGCCTGCCCTGTGACTAGTTTACTGATCCCTGGTCCAACTGAATGACTTCCCTGTACTATTAATGATCCCCTGGTCCCACTGAATGGTCGTTTCACCTGTGACCTAGGTAATGATCCCCTGGTCCCACTGAATGTCTTCCCTGTGACTAGTTATTGGATCCTGGGTCCCACCCTGAATGGGTCCTTTCCCTGTGACGATTTTTTAATGATTCCCCTGGTCCCACCTGAATGGTCTTCCGTACTAGTTAATGATCCTGGTCCCCACTGATTGGTCCCCTTTCCCCTGTGGACTATTTAAGATCCTTATCCCCACTTGCATGGTCTTTCCCTCTGACTAGTTAATGATCCTGGTCCCCACCTGAATGGTCTTCCCTGTGATAGTTTAATGATCCTGGTCCCACTGAATGGTCCTTCCCTGGGACTGTTAATGATTCCTGGTCCCACTGAAATGGTCGTCCCGTGTGACTAGTTGATTGATCTGATCCCCTGAATGGTCCCTTTTTGTTGTTCCTCTGACTAGTTAATGTCCTGGTCCCACTGAATGTCTTCCTGTGGACTAGTTAATGAATCCTGGTCCCCACTGAAGGGGCCTTCCCTGTGAACTAGTTTAAGATGATCCCTGGTCCCACTGAAATGGGCTTCCCTTGTAGTCGGCGACACCACATATATCATCACTAGGGGGTAAGTGATAAGTACAGTTAATGATCCTGGTCCCACTGGAATGGTCGTCCATGGTGACTTATTAATTGAGCCTGGTCCCACGATGGTCTTCCCCTGTGACTAGGAATGATCCGGGGTCCCCACCTGAATATGGTCCTTTCCTGTGAACTAGTTAATGGATCCTGCCCACGGAATGGCTTTCCCGGTGACTAGTTAATGGATCCGGGTCCCCACTGAAATGGTCCCCTTTCCTCTGACTAGTTTAATGATTCCTGGCACACTGAATGGTCCCTTCCCTCGGACTAGTTAAATGAACCTGTCCCACTAATGGACCCCCTTCCATCTGACTAGTTAATGATCCTGGTCCCTCTATAATGGTCTGCCCCTCTGACAGTTAAGGATCCTGGCCCAACGAATGGTCCCTTCCCTCTGACCTAGTTAATGAAGCCCTGGGGCCCACTGAATGGTCTTCCCTCGACTAGTTAATGATCCTGGTAGAAACCTAAAAGGCCCTCACAGTTTCAGTCTCACGTGTCCAAGTATTTATGTAGGTATAATTTTTAAAATACATACATGTATTTAGGAACATTTGAGCATTTGTTTACATATGAATAAACATAATATACAGTATGACTATCACCACCTAGAACAACATTTAATGGTCACTGAGATGAATGCACACATACAAGAAAACCTAATGTTTTACTGTGTTGAATGAACGGGTAAAGATCATATCACTATAGGTGTTGAGGCAGGTGTTGGTCATGGATAGTAAGGTGTTAGTCAGGTGGTGGTCATGAAAGGGGAGGGGTTAGTCAGGTGTGGTCATGGATAGGTGAGGTGTTAGCCAGGTGTGGTCATGTATAGGTAAGGTGTTAGACAAGTGTGATTATGGATTAGTGAGGTCTTTAGTCATGTAGTCAATGGATATGTGAAGGTGTTATCAGGGTGTGGGTCATGGATAGGTGAGGTGTTAGTCAGGTAAGAAGAAGAAGAAGAAGAAGAAAAGGAAGATCAAGAAAGGTAGTGAAAATAGAGGATACAGGATGTAGCAGCAACACTGATACCATTGTAGACTCACCAACTGTCCTGTATTTCCCATTATATTTCCACTTAAAGTTTACCTCACACCATCACCATCACTTGTAGTTTACTTTAAAGCATCACTAAAAGTTCACACTTAAGGTACTCCTTCAGTGTTACCTTTTCACCTATAACGCATCTAGGGAAACCACCTTTTGACCTGCAGTTGTCATTTACATGCCACCTGTGGTCACCTTTATATCTTAAGCAACAACTAACGAAGGCAGCCAGTTACAAGCGATCACATTCCTCAGACTGGCTTACAAAGAAAAACCTGTGATTAATTGGATTACAGAAATGAAGCCTGACTGATTTTATTCTTCACCTGACCTGAGTTTTTCTTCCAGCGGACGGATGTCTGAACTTGTTGAACTATCCTTGATGTTGGCCGGCTTAGTCTTGTATTCTCGGTTTCTGGTTCACTATACTCTCCACGTTGGTGTGTAGGCGGAAGAGAAGCATTGGCACCGTGTACTCTCCAAGGTTTGGTGCTAGCAAGGAAGAATAAAGCACTGGTCACTAGGACTCTCCCACGTTGTGGTATGGGAAGAGGAAGCATTGGTCACTAGTATCTCCCGGTAGTGACTAGCAGGGAGAGAAGCACTGGTCACTAGTAACTCCACACGCTGGAGCTAGCAGGAAGAGAAAGCACTGGTCAATAGTACTCTTCCCGTTTAGTGCTAGCAGAGAGATAAGCACTGGTTCACTTAGTTATCCTCCCACGGTGGTGGTTTAGTGGTAAGGAAGCATTGGTCAACTAGTACTCTCCACGTTAGTGCTAGCAGGGAAGAGAAGCTGGTCCACTAGTACACCCACGCTGGAAGCTAGCACCTGGCCTTCGCACAGGTGAACTCCTGGAACCACGGACCCGGGGGGTGTGCAAGGTTGGGGTGTGGGGGTAGTGGGGAAGGGGGAGCAACTGGCGTCACACAGGTGGACTCCTGGAACCACGGACCCGGGGGGGGAGTGCAAGGTTGGGGTGTGGGGGAAGTGGGGAAGGGGGAGCACCTGGCCTTCGCACAGGTGAACTCCTGGAACCACGGACCCGGGGGGGTGCAAGGTTGGGGTGTGGGGGTAGTGGGGAAGGGGGAGCACCTGGCCTTCGCACGCGGACCTGGGAAAGACGAAAGAGGATACTCACCGGCCGTCGAGGCAGACCCTGGGGAAGTGGGGAAGGGAGGATGCCTGAGGGGACACAGGCGGACTCCTGGACACGCGGACCTGGGAGAGACGAAAAAGGATACTCACCGGCCGTCGAGGCAGACCCTGGGGAAGTGGGAAGGGAGAATGCCTGAGGGGACACAGGCGGACTCCTGGACACGTGGACCTGGGAGAGACGAAAAAGGATACTCACCGGCCGTCGAGGCAGACCCTGGGGAAGTGGGGAAGGGAGAATGCCTGAGGGGACGCAGGCGGACTCCTGGACACGCGGACCTGGGAGAGACGAAAAAGGATACTCACCGGCCGTCGAGGCAGACCCTGGGGAAGTGGGGAAGGGAGAATGCCTGAGGGGACACAGGCGGACTCCTGGACACGCGGACCTGGGAAAGACGAAAAAGGACACTCACCGGCCGTCGAGGCAGACCCTGGTTTAAGGGCGACCTATGAGTAACCATGTAGAAATAAAGTGGGGGACCCTTGAGTAAAAATGTAAGAAGTTTGTGTTAACCGATCAATTACTTGATCTGAGACAAGATGTCCGTAAGCTGGTTGGAACATGAAATGTCGATCTGGTACGTTGATATGACTTAGAACATTTAATGAACAATTTGATCAGAAAGGGAACACATATTGAACACTGTGATCTGGAATAGAACGCTCATTGAACATTCACATAAAACGCAAAATGTTGTTTTATAGGAAGCTTGCAAATTCAGAAACTGTGAAAAGATCATGGATGGTATACTCTGAAAGCTCACTAAAAGTGTACTGTTCAGCATGCAAGCTATTTTCTATCAAAGAAAATACCATCACACAGGGGTTCAATGACTGGAAAAATTCCAAGCGTTTCGAGGAACACGAAAACAGCACCACTCACAGGAGCTGCATTTTAGCCAGTGTATTTCGTGCACAGAAAAAAGGCTTATTGGATTCTCATTTGGAAAATCAAACTGAAAAAGAGTGCACTTACTGGAGAAAAGTTCTAGAAATAGTTGCTGCTGTTGTAAAATTCTTAGCTCTAAGAGGACTTGCTTTCCGTGGAGAAAATTAGGTTTTTGGTTCGGAAAACAATTGGCAATTTCCTAGGGATCATAGACTGTTAGCACATTCGATCCATTCTAGCAAATCATGTGTCACGCCTTGGGAATGCAGGGAAGAGGCATGGTGCGTAATTCTTGAGAATTGTGGCGGTCCCGTGGACTAGAGCATCCTGTGTCTTTCGCTCACCATGAGGAGGGCCAAAGCAACATGAGTTCGACTCCTTGGCTAGTCGCAGTGTTATATATATAACGGATCGGCCGTTTCCCACCGAGGCAGGATGACCCGAAAAAGAAGAAACACTTTCATCATCACTCTCTCCACCACTGTTTTGCCTGAGACGTGCCAATACTAAAGTTCGAAAACAAGCATATCTCCACCCCTCCTTCAGAATGCAGGTACTGTACTTCCCTCCTCCAGGATTTAAGTTCGGCTAACCGATTTCCCTGAATATCTTCATAAATGTTGCTTTGCTCACACTCCAACAGCACGTCAACTTAGAAAAAAAGTATTTTCCTCCACTTGCTCCTATCTAATACGCTCACGCACGCTTCCAGGAAGTCTAAACCTCTCGCATATAAAACCCCTTTTACCCCCCTCCCTCCAACCTTTTTTAGGAGAACACCTACCCCGCCTTCCTTCCACTCCTTTGGCAGTTTCCCTCTATCATTTAACTTGTAAAAGATTTTGTCTAGCGGTTCACACTGTCCTTGTGCTCCTTCTTTCAGAAATCACAGATGCAAATAATATGGTTCCTTTGTTTTCGTTGTATCTAGTTCAGAAATATCTTTACCTCTTCTGCTATCGTGTGTATTGTGTCCAGTAGTTCTTGATGTATTCTTTATCTTTCAATCTCTGGTTATTCCCATTTTTTTCCCGAGAAAAAAATTTTAATTTTTTTTATCGTTTCGGAAGTTTTCTTTTCATTTCATCTTCCTTCCTTATTATTTAGTCTTTTTTACGTTGGGTTTTACTATGCTCCCTTCAGCTGTGACTCTGTAGAAATAGGGTTCACATAAGATCTCGCGCTGTGTAATTTTTTTTATTATACCCCCGTTTCTTTTTATCCATTTGTTCTCGTTTTTGGTTGTGTTGGCTTCCCTTTTTTCCCCCACTGTTCTTTGTTTATTTAACTGTTCCCATATGTTACTTTTATCCATCTTCGTTTTATAGAGCTGTGTTTGAGATATTGTGATCTTTGAAAGTGAGATGCAGCAAATTTATCCTCCAGGTCTTCAATTAGCTGTTGCTCATTGTGGGTTGGGGTTTGTTTTTGCGTCTCTGACTTCTGGTGAACTAATGCTACCTCTTTTCCTTGCGTTACTTCTTCTGCGCCGGGTAGTTTTACCTTGTTTAAACCCTTAGCAGTTATAAAACAATGGTTTAAAAAAGACACACAGCAAAAAAGGGGGGCCCCTTTGTTGTTATAATATTATCAATGATCTTGATGGGGGAATTACTGTGATATGAGCAAATTCGCCGATGACACAAAGTGGTGGATATTTGATTAAAAACGTGTGTTAGGGGAACTTCAGGGGGTTTTAAACAAATTATTCTTTGGTCAGAAAAGGGGCAGATGCAGTTCAATGTAGATAAATGCAAGGTTCCTGAAGTTTGGGGGGCCCCATAACCCATACTTAAAGTTAAATGATGTAAAACTTAGCCATCAGATTCGAAAAGGACGGGGGGGTTATGGTGAGCAAAACCCTTAAAACCAAGACAGCAATGCCTAAGCGTAGAATAAGGAAAATGATTACTGGGATTTTACAAAAGTGAAGCAAAAGAAGTTAAAAGGCATACTGCATTTTTTCATCTTGTAAGGCCCCACCAGATTATGCAGCTCAGTTCTGGTCTCCGATTACAAAAAAGGAATAAATTCGTTAGAAAAAAATTCCCGCGTAGGGTGACTAAAATTTAAAAATAGCATTTGAAATCTTTCCCTTTTGAAAAAGATTGAAGACTCTTAAGTTAATTCACTTGTTAGACGAAGAATGAGGGGAGACTTGATGAAGGTATAAGTGGGGATAGGTATTAATAAAGGGGATATTAATAGGGTTTGAGAAGTCCTCCCAAAAGAGAACCCCCGTAAAAGGGTTTAAATTAGAAAGTTTTGATTTAGAAAGGGCATAGGAAATATTGGTTTGGAAATAGGGTAGTTGTGGTGGAACAGTTACCTAGTTGGGTTTTTGAGGTGGGCTTTGGGTAGTTTAAATCTAGGTTGGATAATACATGAGGGGAGGGGTTGGATTTTGGGGGGACTTTCACACAAGCTTTTTTCTTGGTGGCTTTTAAAATTGGGTTGGCAAAAGTTTTTTTTAGTGGGGATGAATTGTAAAGGACCTGCCTAGTTGGACCACAGGCCTCCCGCAGTGTTCTCCCTTTTTTATTTCTTAGTTCTTTTTGCGGGGTCGTGGACTTAACCACTGCATTTGGGGGCGCCCGGTTGGCTGATACCTTCGAAATAACCGTTCCCTTTTCCAGCGGTCCCGTCTCTCTTTTTAAAAAGTGGCATGAGCAGAGATCGTCAACCTTGGGGAATGAAGTGCCAGCCAGGGAGAACGTCTACGTCGCCAATAAGTCACCCGGTGAGCCAACCCTTTTCCATTGGTCCCCGCTAAGGAAACTTCAGGGCATCCGACAAATATCCAGAGAGAACCAGCCAGAAAAGACACCATTTGTAACGTAGCAGGGAGGGAAAGAGCAAGGCCGTCGTCTGCTTCCTGTGTAATAATAGGGCCATCCGTCCCAAAACCCCATAAACCCCAAAACCCCTTGGAAAAACTTAATACCCCTTTAAAATGCCCCTAGAAAGTAAAAAAAAGGTATGGCCC